>CM061047.1:37632784-38232784 GCA_030762985.1 Adelphocoris suturalis | reverse complement strand
ATCGAAACGAGCTAATAACTCGGCTATTTCGATGGAACGTCGGCCGTCTTATTTCCTCATGCAAGGGGAGGCAGACGACGGCGAGGCCGGGCCTTTTAGCCCCCGTAGCGCTACCTACACGCTACCCGGCCAATCCGCCGGTCCCAGCGACGGCGCAAGGCTCGATCCTCACGACGAGATAGCCTTCTCACCTAACGTATTCACGAAGGAAACGTTAGATCAAGCCTCGCCTATACAAAAGATCGAGGATACCTTTCAGACCCGCTCTGAAGTCAATCATTATGATTCGACCAAGCTGTCCGAATACCCACGATATTCGACACAAGCCTACCCGGCCGATCCGAGTGTCAAATACACTCCAAATGTACAAAAAACGAAGGATACTTTTCAGTACCTCAACCAAGCTCAACATATTCCTCCTACAGATATAAATCTTAGGCCGGAATATTACAAAACGGCTCAGTACCAAACTGATCGAACCCAGCACCCACTATGCGAGCCCAGTGCTCCACGCGGCTGCGACACGAACTATCTCTCAGTTCATCCCGCCAAGCAAGCTGACCTTGACGGATTCGCTCACATTCCTTACAGGAACAACACGGGGACTAACCCGCATAATCAGAATATAAATGTCCCACTTGGTCTACCGACACCAAGTAAAACATATTTAAATCCACTACAGTGACGATTTTTTTGTTATGTGCCATATGAAAGACATGAAAATGTCAATAATAACAACAGAACTTGCCATTGTTGAAGATTCCAGGAGTAGGTGAAGGATTAAAGAATGAACTACAAAACTGAACTGAACTTAACTCGGATTTAAAACCAGAATGAATTTTATTCAAAGTTGCTATGACAGCAGAAATACAGATACAAAACTCATTAGAGTGGTTACACGAATCAAATCCTACAGGGTTGTTGTAGCAGTGAAAATGGGACTCCGAACATGAGAAGCTCGAGATAGAGGGCAGCACGTAAACAATGAACTTGACCGATTTGCTACATATGTTTTTCTTGCTTATAAGAGCTGTCGTGACGGACAAGTCGTTTTTTTCGGTTTGTTGTTTGTGTGATTTTTTAAAATTATAATTGACTTATTAATTATGAAATTCTTATTTTTGACCAGTATTGATGATATTGATGGTGAGGGGAACGAATTGTAGAGCGAAATGGGTTGACACAAGGTTTCAACAAGGAGAAAGTCATGCCAACCACCAAGTTCCTTAGGTTCTTCGCCCCCTACCACTCCTTATGGTTTGATCTTGTTAGTTCGGAGCCCCATTGCTTTTGTAAAAATAATTGAATGGGTTAGAGAAATCCGGTTCAGTTCCGGTTCTCAGTACCTTCTAGCGGGAGTCAGGAGAATTAGAGCCTTCCTAGGGCAGCGGTTTTGCACTGCTCGCTGTGGGGAGCGCTAGTAGCTGTGCACAACTCCACCTTTTCACCCCTAACTTTCTTATCTTCTCTGTCTAATTCCATTGCTTGGTGGTACAACGTTTGTTCCCACTGCTGTACTGGAGCAGGTTCAATTCAGAGCAAGGATCCTGCATGGCTGTTCAGTTCAGATAGCAGGGGAAATGCTCGGGCCAGTATAACGCTTGGACACATGAAGATCCATGAAAATGGCGTCAAGTTTGTGGTATTTTAGCAAAACCTTGTTTTCTGCTTCATGAAGATCGAAATCTTCATTTACTTCCACCATAAACCGTTACATTTCAATGCAATATAATAAAACTCAAAAATCACAAGAAGAATCACTCGAAAAATGGCTTGAAATCACAAAAGATATGACTAAGCTCGAAAGGTTATAGATGTTTAAGGAAGGATATATCAGGTTTCATCCTGATATATCAAGTTCCAAAGAGCGCATGCGTGAAAAGCATCCTTGAATCGTTGAGCTGATAGTTTGAATATCTAAATATGAATGATTAAGGCCTGTTTGCAATAGAATAATCAAAATGCAATAAACAACCTGGAAAATTGTTTCCAAACAAAGCATTTATTAATTTAAATTAATTCCTACTTAGATAATGAACTCAATATTTATCAAAAACCTATTACTTATCAAATTAGTTTGATACCCTGAAAATGGAAGGCCTTCTCTGAAATACATATTAAATCGATTACATTTTAATGACTATTTAATGTATACTTAATATGATTTATTAATATAATGATATAATTGATGATATTATAATATATAATATAATGATAATGTAATGATTTATTAATATGATTAGTATATAATTATTGTATGATTAAATATTTTTCAGTTGGGGGACCCAGAACAAAAGGTTGTCACTGGATCGATTTTCCATGTTGTTGGGGATGATCTTTACATCGATATTGGCATGAAGTTCCATTGTGTCTGCCCAAGACCCACAAAAAATGCGAGGTTCGTGTTTCTATTTACCCTAAAATAAGCTTAGGGCCGGTTTATCAATCACATTTATCTAATGGATAAGGGGGATTTATCTAAGGTATAGCGTTATCCTCCAGATAACACGATATGGGGTGTTTATCCATCTCTAGTTAAACCTTATCTGACGTTTTAATTTATCTGGTACCTTGACGGCTGGATAACAATTATAACTGGAAGTTAAAGAGATATCTAGAGCTTTCTAACTTCAAACAAGTTCATTCATTTACGAAAATCTTGTTTGAATCTCAAGTTTGATTGTCTTTATTTGTGTACCTTCCAATGGATATATTTGGGAATTTGTCTTCAAATAGCAGCAACTGCGAAGATTCTATCATAGCATAACTCGTTGAATGGGAAAGACCGTATCCAGTAAGACCCTGTGTAGATCACCTACTAAAATTAGACGAGAGCGTATTTTTATTGAGGTTTCGGTTGGACAAAGGTACCGATCTTTACATTCTAACACAGATCGAAGATGAAATTAAGTCCACAACTTACTACTCACTATAATTCATTCATTGTTCCTTCTTATAATAAAACTATAATAATTCATTATTCCTTGTTTATCGCCTATTCTGACAAACTTGGCATGCGAGGTGGGACATATGTACTATATGCCAATAAATTACATTACATATATTACATAATGAATTTGATGCCATTATGAGTGCCCCACACCAAGGATCCCTTCACATAGCTCAGCGTGTCAGATTTTTCCAACGTCAACGCTCCGATGCCTAGAATGATGCATACATTCACGAAAAGTTCAACTAGCTGCTTCCCAATTCCAACAATCATTAGCCCTGTATAAATAAAATCTAGAGTTCGTTGTAAAAATAAAAAAAAATCATTCATAATAATTCAGGTTGCAATATTGCAGTTCGTATTTGTATTTCTCTCTAGAAACGAAGCAAATAATGGCAAAAAGTGGTGGTTTCTGCCGAGCTTGATAATCTGTTGGATACTGTCGTGGAAATAATGTTAGACCCGGTTTTTTATTAGTCGACCCATGAAGAAAATGTAGCTCCATATGTAAATTGCCCCTATTTTGTCGCCTACAGACACCACGAGACCTCGAACGATCAAGTTTGTCCCCCACTACTTGGCAACTCTTTGGAACCGTTCCCTACAAGAAGAACTATGAGTTCTTCAATTCCGTTCAACGCGGAGCAGCTCATGAGTCACAAATGAAAAGTCACATTTACGTTTCTAAACTGTTATGTGATCGTGTTATGAGACCACAAAACTATACACTTCATTCTGATCTACACATCCAACTAATCTGCATTTTGGTTTATTATTTCCAATAATAAGCCTATGTGATCGTGTAGCAAACAATTTTTATAACCCCCCCTCAAACTTTGTCACTTTACGTTTCAAGGTGCGTAGAATCCAAATTTGAAATGTCCGTCCGGGCCATAAAAGGCCTAAGAATTGACTTAAAAAACCCGTTCTTTCGCACATAGACTCCATTTGGGGTCTGGTTGGTCCTAGCGTTTAATCATCCCGATCGCTTTACTCGAATAGATGCTATGGGCCAAAAACGGGCAAAAAAGTGTATTTTTCGACGCGCGCACGCCTGGCACGCTTGGTAGGGGGTCACGGTGGGTGGAGAGGGGGGTGAGCGAGGGGATGGAGTGAGAGGAGGCGCCGGCGCCGCGGCACCTTGTGGTGGGTACGGCGCCGGCGTTCCTTCGAGGAATGAATATGTTTTTTTCAAGGTCATATTTGTGTGTTAATACCAAAGCTTTTCCTACGCATATTTAATAACATATCCTCTCGACTTTTCGTACGTACTTAGATAATGATATTATTAAGGCAATGACTATTTGAATAGATAGGAGCTCAAATCGAGAAATATAAACATGCGTATATAATTATAGAAGTATAGGTTGTGGCAACTCGAAGTAGGACACGCCGAGGAGTCTGGACGGGCCTTATGACGTACGCTAGCCAACTAAAACTACGATCATACTCAATTGAAAAAATAATAAACCTTTGTGAAATAATTTGCAGCGTTTTTACTAAGGGATTGGCTACTTGGTGTTATATATTTTTGAGATGCGAGCTTGCAAGCATCCAGACCACCAAACTATACACTTCATTCTGACCTACATGTCCACTAAACAGGTTGAACGGAATTGAAGAACTCACAGTTCTTCTTGTAGGGAACGGTTCCAAGTAGTTGCCGGGGTGGGGGACAAACTTGATCGTTCGAGAAGGTCTCGTTACAGACACCAATGAGGATGCTAACGGCGCTATCTGCGAGACAGAATTTATCTGAGTGATAATTTTGACTGCTAGGTAATGCGGCATTGATAAATGACTCACATTCCTTATCTGGAGTACCTATAGCTATCCTGAAGTTAATGTAGGTAATTGATAAACTTGGCCTATACATTTTCGATTATTTATGTGAATCAAACTATTCTTTTTGACAAACCATTTTCAGAATCCCTAAAACTATAGTTATGAAAAAAAAAAAAAAAAAAGAAAATTGGAAGATCATATAGTGGAAATTATCTTGAATGTAAAAGCCGAGTGTTTGGAGGATTGTAACTATCCTAGCTGTACTCTCTAGGGTCCTACCCGCACAATCTCTAAAAGTGTCATTTTGTAGTCGATTTTGAGTGAAGCTAAGTCAGTCTAGCTTATATTATTGGTATTATTAAGGGTTATTTCTGATAGTAGTAATAGTAAAATTATCATTTACGTAAAGATTTTAGTACTGTTTCACTGGCCTGATGATGATCCCCGGTAGGTACTCGACTTGCTAGTGACGACGTACTCCTCCAAAAGCTACGTAAATGATAATTTTAGCTTTTTTTTCTTCTTCAAATTATTGGGTTAGGTTAATGACCCGTTACCAGGATTTACAGTCAGTGTAATTCAAAATACATCATGTAATATCTTTAATTGATGTAAAATACTCGAGTCTAGCTTTTGCTTGCGTGAATTATGATATTTGAACTACGAGTATAACAGAACCTTCCCTTTTCATCTTTCCTGTTGGATTAAAATTAGTCTTTGCACAAGTGCAAGTAAAACATCTTCCAAACGCTCTGTTTTCACTTTCAAAATTATAAATCATTTTCCCTCAATTTCTTCATCTAAACTGCATAATATTTTGTAAATTAATATATCAACTATCCAGATTGTCATTTCTTCTTTCAGTGAGTACGTGAGAGGCGCCAAAGTGAGAGTACGAGTCAAGGAATTAGAACTCTCAACGAAGTTCCTTGGGTCTGAGAGGGATTTGACTTTACTGGAAGCTGACGCTTCACTTATCGGCATAATTTACTCACCTGCTAGAACATCCAGCGAACCAACTAGATGATTTGAAATAATTTATCGTGTGTAGAATCCCGGATCATGTATCCATCAGTGTAAACCTACATTTTTATGAACTGAATGCTATGTGTAGAGCATCTGAAACCAACATCAGTGAATGAATCATGTTCCAATCTTGTGTGAACAAGAATATATTTATACGGCTGCTTCCGTCTTTTTTTCTTAAGGTTCAAACAAAATTAGAAATCCCCAGTTCTTTGGTTTACTGATCAACTATGTAGGTATTGCCCCTTAATTCATTCTAGTGGTGAGAAGTGAATTGATCATTCGAATTTCTTATCCAAATAGATGTATATACTTCTGACGTTCAGGAAAAACTACTGCACTCGAGAAGATTAGATTAAAATTGGTCTTGACAGCCGAGTGGATAAAGCCTGTCTTTCTCATTCTCACAATGAATGTCATGAGTTCAGATCCTGGCGAGGTGTCAGTTAATTTTTGGGCCCTAACACCTCTACTCTCAATTCTCTTGCCCCTTAAGGCTGTGCAAACGCGAGTTGGGAACCTGACTTGAGCCGACGGAGCGCGCTGATTGTCGCCGTCGGTGCTAGCTTGGTTTAGTTTACCGTGCAGTCAAGAGGTAGCGCTAGGGTAGGACAACTCCCTTCGCGCCGGAGGTCAACGCTCGCTCCGCCCCACCCCAAAAGACCCACCCTCACCTATCCGCCGCAAGACCCACCCTTCGCCTCCCCGCTGCTGAAATTTTCAATCTCCCGTTTACCTCGAGCGTGTTGTCTAAAACAAGTGTTAGTCGTTTTATTTTTCTCTATGATTTATCAAAGTTTATAATAATTACTGTCTGTTACATCTTACTATGAAAGTGTGAAAAATCGTGGAAAAAGAACTGCTTATCTTGAAAGAACGCGTTAGTCTCAAAATTCTAAGAATGATATCTACATTCAATGATGAATAGGTATTAAAATAGTGTGGGCGCATATCCCATTTATTAGTAAGCAAATGAATGAATAAGTTTAATAGTACCTATACGTTAATAGGAACACAAATATTGACAACATTACAAAATGTATAATGTAACAAATATTTATCTATAATAAACATTAAAAATGACTGCATTATTTCCAAATAAAACATATGGGTTTGTTACTGCTGTTCATGAATAATAGCTTATAACAAGGTTCCTACTTGATAATAGGAAAGCTCAAAACATATTGGTAAGTAAGCATTACAGGGACGTCCCTATGAATGGATTGGATATAATTTTAGTGAGAATTAAAATGAAAGGAAAAAATATATATGTCATGATTTTTCTGACCCCCCCCCCCCCCCCCCCCCCCCCCCCCCCCCCCCACCAACAATAAAATTGCATGCCTGTACTAAAATCTGAATCGAACAAATAATTGAAACTGTGGGCGCGGAAGTAATCGATATTACTTCCTCCGTTCACCCCCTTCCATCATGAAGTTTGTAACTTCTGATATAGGTACCTATTTTGCTAAACTAGACCAAATTCTTAATTTAAAAACAAAAAATCACGAAACTCAGAGGAGAATAATTAAAACATTACGGCTTTTTACTATTACCCCCTCCATCCACCCCCTTCCATGGTGAAATTCGAAACTCCTGACACATATATCCGTTTATCCGTGCATATATTTGTACGGATCCGTGTATATGTATATGCATACACCGGGTGTTTTTGAAGTTATGGTCTATCCTCCCGCATTTCCTTATTTGATTGGGTAAAAATTTTTTTGTGAGGAATTCAGGAAAAATACTTTCAAACCGACCACTAGCGCGTAATTGTGCGCAATTGACACTAACTTAATTTCTACAAATGTCCCCTTTTTTATTGCAGATTCAAATTTTACGTGAAATATCATGAAGAAATGACCCATCACTCGGTTATTTAAGGGCGCGTTTGTGGGCGCAATTCCGCTCCAAAAGTGCGCAATTCCGCTCTAAAAGAGACAAATTGTGAGACACTGAGTTTTTAAAGATATTCAATTTCCACATGTAATACATGATTTTGGCGTATTTATTTTGCTGAACCTCGTCATGATATTAATTTATTTATTGATATTTGCTACACCAGCTTGGGAAAACGCCGGAAGATTTACCATAATTGCACTTATCTTACTCATTTCTACACAGCATAAAGCGTACCCACTAAAATGAAGTTTTTTTGGTGTTTTGGTGTTTTTAGCGAATTTTCTTAGAAAATAAAGCTATTGGAATGGCTCCAAAAATTTTAAAATAAAAATTTTCAAAAATTTTCTTCATCGAAATCTGTTTTGAGGCATTCTAAAATGATTCATAGATTTTAACGCTTTTATCTTGCGCTCAGCATATTGTTTGTTGCCATATCTGTATAATTTCACACCTTATCTAATACTACAAAATGATGTTTCTAATAGAATGAAATAGGACAATAACATCCATAAGCCCTGAAGATGTCTAATAAATTAGACGAAACGTCGGCGTAAGGAAACAACCTGTATCATTGACCAACCCTCAAGAACCTTTACACCTTGTTTTTAAGAAAAAGTGGTCGAGAACTCAACATATTGGTATATATATATATATATATATATATATATATATATATAGGTATATATATATACATATATATATATATATATATATATACACATATAAAAGAGTTAAAATCCAGGAATCATTTCAGAATGCCGCAAAACAGATTTCGATGAAGAAAATTTTTGAAAATTTTTATTTTAAAATTTTTGGAGCCATTGCAATAGCTTTACTTTCTAAGAAAATTCGCTAAAAGAGCTGAAAATTTTTTTAGCCTGTCATACAGAAAATTAATGTGATCTTTCCAAGACAAGTTGGAATCGATCTGAATACTTTGATTAGGGTTTTAAGTAGGTAAGTACTTAATTGTGCAATTAGGGGTTCAGTCCTATAAAGAATTAATTTTTGCTTCAAAACTAACCAACACCTGGGCGGGAAGCAATTGAGTTAGACGGGAAGGAATCGCCGATTGCACGGCGGAAGAAATTGAGTAACCTGAAGGATTGAATTGAATTGAATAATCTTTATTGTACATAGGACAATCAGTCCCTCATAACGTACAGAGAACGACATGGGTCATAAACATAAAGATTTTGAAAGATAAAACGAAACAAATTAATGAAAAATAAAGAGGGGATCAAGTAAAAGGGGATCTGGTTTGACAAGGAATCGCCAACACTTGAAGGGGAAGGAATCGCCATGCTTTTTGGAGGTCGGGAAGGAATCGCCGGTCCCGGGCTCCGTCACAGGCTCTGTCCACCGCTTGTTGCGACGTTGCCATTTCAAACACAGCGGCGCCGGTGTGCTGCGACGTTGCCATGTCGAATGCCGCTGCCTTGAAGTCGGCCCTCTGGTTGAGAAAGGGATTTCGTCGGAGCTTCCACCATGTACGAATTCTCCCCTTAGTGCCCACTGGTAGATTTGACTGGTAGATTATTATTTACAATAAGTTTCTTTGCCATAAAATTAATAGTTGAAGATTTCTTTGCACTCATAAAGCTCAAATCAACTAATAATTTAACATTATGCAGTACGATAATATACGAAAATTCGCTCATACGATCATGCTGCATGACTGGAACTTTCCAAGTTGGTATTGCAAATATCATTATATGAACATCATTACTAGGTTCAGCACGACAAAATACCCCAAAATCATGTATTACATGAGGCGATTGAATATCTTCAAAAACTCAGTACCTCTTTCACATTTATTGCACTTTTAGAGCGGAATTTCGCCCGCTTACGAGCACTTAGAAAATCGAGCGGTGGGTAATTTCTTCATAAAATTTTACATTTTTGAGATCCTTACAAAAAACATTAAGATTTGAAAAAAAAAAAAAAAATTGTTTATCGACCCATTATTAACGAATTGAATATCTTCATGTGGCAATTGAATATCTTCAAAAATCGGTACCTATTTCACAGTTTTGCACTTTTAGGGCCGGTTTATCAATCACTTTTATCCAATGGATAAGGGGGATTTATCTAAGGTATAGCGTTATCCTCCAGATAACACGATATGGGATGTTTATCAATCCCTAGTTAAACCTTATCTGGCGTTTTAATTTATCTGGTCCCTGGACGGCTGGATAACTATTATAACTGGAGGTTAATGAGATATCTAGAGCTTTCTAACCTCAAACAAGTTTATTTATTTACAAAAATCTTATTTGAATCAAGTTTGATTGTCTTTATTTTTGTACCTTCCAATGGATATATTTGGTAATTTGTCTTCAAACAGCAGCAACGGCAAAGATTCTATCGTAGCATAATTCGTTGAATGGAAAAGAAGTGTACAGAGTGGCCGAAAAGTCCCTTTACACTGAATATAAGTTTTATAGGTAATAAGTAAAACCATTAGAATTTTTGTTAATCACAAATTTATTGACAATTACTTAATAGTGAACAAGAAAATTAGTCCAAAACGTCGGTGTGCATACCTCCGTGGTCTCGGCACAGCTTGATTCGACGCCATGTTCTTTGAAGCACTTCAAATCCAAATCCTTTCGCATGTGGTCTTGCATGGTTGTTCGTGGAATTCCCAGCTCTGAAGACCGTTTTCTGGTGGATTTCATTGGCGAACGTGCAACGGAAGCTTCCACAGCAGCGCAGGTTTCGACTCGAGTAATCGGTCGTCCACTTCTGGGCGCGTCGAGAACGGATCCCGTTGCAAACACCTTCTTTTCCCACGCTATTAATGTTTGCCGGGACGGTGAAGGTTTCCCAAACCGCACTGCAAAGTCATTCATGATTTCCTCCATTGTTTTTCTGTTGTGAGGACGCTCATGCACCCACACAGAAGCAACCAAACGCTCCTCGACACTAAACACACTGGTGTCCGCCATCTTGTCTGGCTCAGATTTGGACTGAGACTGAGGGGGCGTCGGCGACCTTGGGCTGAGCCCTCGTGGCGGGGTGGAGGCGGGGGAGGGGTTTCACTTTCTCCCACCACTGCGCCCTTACCCCACACGTGTCAGTATCAGCCGTCGTTCCGTTTATAACAGTGTAAAACGTAATAACAAATTGTGTAAAGGGACTTTTCGGCCACTCTGTAGATCACCTAATAAAATGAGACGAGTGCGTATTTTATTGAGGTTTCGGTTGGACAAAGATACCATTTTTTACTTTATAACACAGATCGAAGATGAAATTGATTCCACAACTTACTGATCACAATAATTCATTCATAATGATTCAGGTTGCAAGATCGCAACTCGTGCACGTATTTCTCTCTTTAGAAATCAAGCAAATAGCAAAAATGTGGTGGTGTCTTTATTTGCCCAGCTAATACTGTCGATGATGACACTGTTGTTTTGTGGACGTCAGATGGTTTTTCTAATAGCCGATCCATGATGAAAATGTAACTCCTATTCTACTCTGTGGTAGCTCCATGTGTAAATCGCCTTTATTTTGTCACCTGCGGACACCAATGAGGATGCTAACGGCGCTATCTGCTAGACAAAATTTATCTGAGGGATAATTTTATCCGCTAGGTATTTCGGTATTGATAAACGACTCACATTCTTTATCTGAAGTATAGTGCTATACTCGGTATAGCTATCCTGCAGATAATGTAGATAATTGATAAACCGGCCCTTAGAGCGGAAGTGCGCCCGTTTACGCACACCTAAAAATCGAGTGATGGGTAATTTCTTAATGAATTTTTCACGTAAAGCCCGAATCTGCAATAAAAAAGGGGGGGTTCTCGTTTGAAAAAATGAAGTTAGTGTTACCTAATTGCTCGCAAAAGTATTTGTCCTGAATTTCTCACACAAAAAATGAAGAATGGCATTGCGCCTATTTTTTACGCAATTAAATAAGGAAATGTGGGAGGGTGGACCATAACTTCTGAAACAGCCGGTATTTGTTCCAAAACTAGACCGAATTTATAGTTGAACAACAAAAGAATCATGAAAATCTGATGAGAATAGTAGGAGGCAGCGACAAAATTTATCGAATAAAACCAAGGTTTTTCGGCTTTACCCCCTCCATTCCCCTTTTCCATCATGAAATTCAAAATTGCCGGGGTTTGTAGCGCAACTAGACCAAAATTGGGATCGAACTAAGATAAAACTCAAAAATCGTCGAGAATCGTGACCTGGACAGCAACAAAACTTGTCTCACATACAAACACAATTTTTTTTTCACCTAATGTGTTTTTGATATCACCAACCGGTTAAAAACCGACACAAAATTATGTAACGAAAAAACGACATGCGATAACGGTAAAATTTGTAGCAAACCTTCGCTTATAATTTGTTAACAACAGTTGCTATGCGTTGGATTACTTGACTCCAAGTTATTTCTTACAAATGTTATTATTATTATGAGTACGTTAGTTTATGGATTTAAGAGCTTCAATGATTTACCCATGAAAACACAATTTTTTCCCCCTCCAAGGCTGAGGGGGCCACACAATTTTACCCCTATGGTTTTTCATTTCCACGTATTCGGTCTTAGAATGGTCTGAAACGGATTTGTATGTGGTTATTTGTATTTATTGAATTATTTATTTTTGCTTCCTCACTACCTAATTTATAATTTATTTGTGTTCGTGATTGAAGTCGAAAAAATTGTTGACCCCCAAAATCAAAATTTCCACTCGCTTTTTGCGTTTCAGATCTTGCTGATCAATTTTGGTTCCGTGTCTGTCTGTCTGTAGTAAATCCTCGTCACTCCCAAAACTATACCAAGTTTCAGTCCGATCCCGATGAAATTTTCAGGGATTGTGCGGGTTAGCTCCGAGGCGACCGCAATAATTTTTAATGCCGTCGAATCAATCATAGCCGGTGCGCATGCGCAAACGTGAATTTCTCTTTACGTCGGTTTCTTATCATCTGTTGGTTCGATCAAGTTTAAACTCGGTATGTAATTGGGTAGGTATATATTATGTTCTAGATAAGTGCCTTATAAATTATATTGCAATAGGTAGAGTAATAACCATTGCGCATGCGCAAAACTAATATAGATTGACACAGGCATAACTCCGTTTCTAATGGAACGATTTTGATAAAATTTTCAGTGATTGTGCGGATAGCTTCTAGTTTCATTGCCGTCATACGAATACTAGTCTGTGCCCATGCGCAAACGTTAATTTACTATAACGTCGATTTCGTATCATCTATTGGATCGATTTCTTTCAAGCTCGGGGAGTAGATGGTTATACGTTCCAGCAAAATTTCCTATGAATTATATCGTGGTTTGTGGAGAAATAACTATAGCGCACAGACAAAACTCCGAGACTGATGGACCAATGATTTTAATGAAATTTCCAAGGATTGTGAGGTTTAGCCCCTAGACTTTCACCTATAAATTTCACCGCTATGGGAAATAGTAATCTGTACGCATGCGCAAATATTAATTTCTTATAACGCCGACCTATAAGAACTCTCGAGGCGTACCTACTTTTTTAACTCTTTCTTTTAACTTCGATTCTCTTCTTGAGCTCTTGCTTTCTTTCTTGAGACAAAATTTCAGATCGATTTTTAACCCACTTCCCGATATCCAATCGATCTGAAATTTTGCACACGAGTTCATGCTGGCAAATGGTAAATTAGAAAGACTACCGAATTTGAATGTTCAACAATGAATACATGTCTTATCTTATATCCCACTAAATACACTATATACTATTGAACGTCTGCATGAAATGACAACAATGGGTCAATAAAATATTAAATGATTTTCCTTGTCAATTTAATTTAAGTTATTATCAATATGATTTTGAAACAATGTAATTTTTTTTTCAATTTATTGTTGCCAAGAAACTAAAAAATATTGAAACAACAATAAAATTAACCGAGAACATGAGAAAAAGAAAGAGTTACATTAAAAACTTGTTTTTATGGGTTCCTTTTTTCTTTAACTAATTCTATACGTCCTTGTTACAATATGTGAGGAAGCTAAACTGCTCACCCAACTTGGCAGACTTTTTGTTAGATCAAATGGAGTGTTTTTTTTTTTCGAGCTTGGGTTGTCCAACACCGCCTGAATCAATTCCAATAGGTCGTTCCTCTATTGATGAAGCTTCGCTTAAGAGGAGCGTCTTAAAAAGTCATCATTCTTTGTATGAACACATCGCAATTGGCTGATGAATCCATAGCATCTGGTATAAATAGTGAATCAGAGCTAATTCCTTAGCTCATAATAGATTGCTTTCTTAATCGAATCACATTTTTGTCAGCATGTTAGGTATTGATTGAAATTTTAAAACTAAACGCAAATAAGTTTTGTTAAAAGGAAGGTCGTTGATCGTCTCAGGGAGGGACGATGAACGTTAATAAACAGGGAGTTGATTTTAAATGATATTAGGTAACGTATTATTAAATTTTAGATTTAAAATGTAATATGAATATTAATTACATATATAAATAAAATAATTATATTTATTTCCAGAAAATAACTCTCCTTAGGTTTGAGATAAAAATCCGGTTTTTTTTCCGAGAAAAAAATCAAGCATTCTGAAAGAAAGGACGATTTATTGGGCAGCATTTAAATAAGCACAATAATGATGTACAATGCTGATGAGCACAATGAATGGGTCAACTAACAAAAAATGTGCTGAATAAATCAAGTTTTTCCCCCCTACTTTTACCTAAAAGTGGTTGAAAACGGTAAAGAATCATTTTTTATATTTTTTGGCTAATATCACTCACAAGAAGATCATCAACAATGAACTACAACATTAACAAATTTATTCATAAAATTATGCCTAAAATGCACTTTTAAAATGTCATTATATAAAATCAATAGGTGTAAACTGCACACAAAAATATATTATAATCCAAAATTAGTTTAAAAAGCTGATTATTATTGAGAACATTGGCCTTAAGGTAGGTATGTAGGATGTTATCCGCGTAACACTACAGTCACTGACTGTTCCGCCAAAGTACCGTTGCAAGATTTACTTCACCATACTTCTCAACGACTAATGCAAAGTAACGTTGATGTTCGTATCGAAATTGAAATTGATAGCGTTATACTACATACGAAATGGGGGTTTGATGGTGCTTCCGGGCAAAGTGAATATAACCAGCTGTTTCAGACTCCAGAAGAAGGACTGTCTGATGCTCACCTATTGTTAACATCAATAGTAATAAAGTTTTGTTAAATACCAACATTATTCTTCAAATTAACTTTTACGCCATTTTTCCAATGGGTGGGGTTGGGCTTGAATTTTTTTGAAAAGTAACTTGTAAATTAATTATCTAATAATAAAAAGTAATTCTTTAAATTTCTGTATGTCGAAGTAATTAACACCCTATCAAATACATAATTATGAAAGAATGTGAACTTTTTAGGAAAAAATTCACTTTTTTTTATACACATTTGGCTCTAACTTATTTCTGTCAAATCCAATCACAAAACAGACAATGGCATTTGATTCAGGGTGAATAAATTCATGAAGAATGATAACGATCAGTTAAAAATTGGAGCAGTTTGAGGTTTTTTCCCAAAATCGGGGGTTTGGCCCCACTGTGTGGCAGGGGAAGAGTGACAGCCGAATATTCTAAAGGCCTGCTCGGGCGGAGATGCAGTGGGCGGAGTCAGGAGGTGGCGAAGGGTCTCCCGCCACATGTGACCTTGAGAGTGATGCCCCCCCCCCCCCCCCTCCTACTCTACCGCTCCTTCTGCTTCCAACTCCGAGGTAGTACCAGAACGATCCGCTAGTGGCGCGGTTTTCAGCTCATTTATTTCCAATTTTCCAAACTCGTAAATTGACCGTTTTCTTTAGCGGAGCAGATAGAGGATGGAAAATAGAATCCAGCGTGATTTAAATCATGCAAATCGGTCCATAAATGCCTGAGAAAGTGTTATAAAACCATGAAATCTTGACTATTTTCATACAATTTAAATTCAGTTTAAAATTTTCTTTAGTTGAGGATTAACTACAAACGAAATTGAACTAATCAAGCTTTGGAATGTGAAAATTGATCAACTACTTAAAATGTTATGATAATAAAACCTCCTGAAGGAGGGTTTGAACAGCCTTAATTTTCCGTCTTGAAATTATCTTTTTTGATTCTACTAAGGTAGCGTAAGCGTTTTCATTTTCTGGAGATTAAAAATAATATTTTGCCAAAATCAAAATTCCACTTGCATTTTACGTTTTTGAAGACCATTCTGAACAGCTTCGGTGACGTGTCTGTCTGTCCGCAAATCCTTGTAGCAATCAATTTCTACGGTTTCCATAAAATTTTGACTAGATCTCAGGGAATGTGCGGGTTAGGCTGTACTCAGTCCCTTAGCAGTTTCATTGGTCACAAATCAATACTTCACCCTGTGCACCCACAAATGTAAAATCCATTACACATTATTTTTCACGAATGAGTTTCGTAGCTTGTGACAATGTTTGAACTTCAAATCCGTAATTTCTTTTGTACCTTGATGTCCCAGAGAGTTTCCCTATCAAATTTCGACGTCCTACGGTAAATAGGAGACATTTCAGCTCACTCTGCTGATCAGGATGGCGCTCCTCACTTTGCTCGTCTCTTGTTGTCCCAGAGAGGCTCCCTATAAAATTTCGACGTCCTACAGTAAATAGGAGAGATTTGAGCACCCAGCACTGTGGGGTGCAGATTCAGTTTATTTAGTTTCAGAGGGTGTAGAACACGTTTACAATTTTCAGATCTATTTATGGACAAAATTTTGTGCTCACTACTCCTCCGAAACCGCTGGTCCGATTTGGACCAAATTTTGATATGGTCTATTAACATGTCGGAACTTGTGCCTTGCTGACTTGGGTAATGATCAGATGACCACGAGCCCTAATTATCAATCATAATGATGACAAAATCTTGTTCAAATCTCTCCTATTCACCATAGGTCGTTGAAATTTGACAGGGAGGCTCTCTGGGACAATAAGAGACGAGCAAAGTGAGCAGCGCCATCCTGATCAGCTGAGTGAGCTAAAATCTCTCCTGTTCACCGTAGGATGTTAAAAATTGGTAGGGAGCATCACTGGGACAGCAAGAGACGAATGATTTTACAGGATCCATCCTGATCAGCTGATTGTGCTAAAAAGTATGTCGTCTGTCTGATTACAACTACTTGAAAAGTAGGTTCTGCTAACGCAAACTGGGTAAGTCTTTTTTTTTTTACGTCAGAATTAAAATAATACAATATAATGAGAACTTGCACACATTTGATATTTGGCCTGGAACATCTTTTAATGTACTCTAGACCATCTCCAATTCACAAATTTATAATGAAACCCAATGAAAAAAATTATTTTCTTAATTAAAATTGAATTTAAAAATCAGGAGAGGGGGAAGGGGCTGAGAAAGCTCTGTGAATGGCTGACTAGCGTGTGACGGCATGCTTCACTTCCTCCAAGGGAGTAGTGCAGTTTCCACTCTGCTGCCTACTAAACTTGAGAAAAATTTGTTTTTCTCGTTATTTCTGGTGATCCTTTAACATCTTCTTGCTCAGCAGAGATGTTGTTGCATCACTAAACAGTATAGGTAATAAAACTTGCGATTTTTGCTACCTTTTCCCTCACTTTCTAAGTCGAAATACACTGTGAAAACGACGTTGCTCCACTAAAAATTCTTCCAGCAAATAAATGTTTAGCCTACTGTTCCAAATCTTCGTTCATAAAACTCCCGATGGGGCTCCACATTAGAGAAGCTCAAGGCAGGGCCCAGCCGCAAGTTCTACGCCACCTTCGAATGACTCCATCAAACGAAGGTCCATTCTTTTACAACGATTCATTCTCTAGACGAATTGCCACCAACCACTTTTTCTTCATTTTCTCATCTCACGGAAATTGTGCTCCTCCTCTTATTGTTGGGTGTAGTCGACCTCCGTAGTGCCTCTAGTGGCCAAACTTGATAGTTTGGAAACCCATCCTGTCGAGCGCAGCCGATATTTGACTCTATGGAAACGTTACATGCAGGAAAACTCCCACAGTTAAAGAGGTTTGATTAATTGGCAGTACTTGGATATTATAAAAAGGCCACTATTTTTAGAGCGCTCTCCTCCCAGCTACTGTGAAAATCTGAATGCATCAAAACTAGTTTCAACAGGTTAATTGCTGGACTACCCCGGCTATTAGGTTTGTTGATGAGTCCAGCAATTGTTGCTATGGGCAACAAGAGAGCAACGACAATTAGAGCAACGTTTAAATGTTGCTGTTTTGCGGGCTGAAGGTCAAAAGATAATCTGGCCACATAGAGTTAACGTCCATTTAGAACTTTATTAGTTCAGAAGACAAATCCACACTCAATGGCGTTCCTTTGAGTCATTGGTCAAAACACGAAATTCATCATACGTAGCCACAACAGCTTCAATGTCTTGTTTACATAATATTATAAATTGAAACTATTCGATCATTTTTTGTAGGTAGTGTAATCGGGGCTTGAATAAGTTTGTTACATAATTTTTAGACGGATTCGGAACACTAGAATCACACTTTAACTTATTTCAAATTTTATTTAGAATGTACAAAACATAATGGTATATCTGTTTCAGACTACTTCCAACGGAAATTTGTAGCACCTCATATTCCCACTGTTCAGTTTATTTTCGCCAACGATTTCTTTAGATGTGGGTACTTTGTCGAGCACACGTCCAGAGCGGTTAGCCTCTGCCACGGGAAAGAAGACTTTTAAAACCTACAACACAAAAAGATTTGCATTAGCAGCCCCATACATAACCGTGCTATCTCTTCAATTCAACATTTGCATAAAACACGATAATAGACCTAGTTACTATGCGAGACCATGCAAAAGAGTATACCCCACGTTTTCGTGAATCTTTGTAAAAAAAGTTCCACTCTGCTTTACAAGCAGATACCTACCATGTTACATGGATATGTCTTCAATTGGGGATTTCATAACGGTCGTCCTCGAGAGTTGTAAACAAATCCTTTAACTTTGGACTGTAGGCGACGAAATGTAGGATGAAGAATTTTTTTTATCATTCTTGGAGGCACAAAAAGCATACTATACATTAAAGTTAAAGTTATTTCTCCAATACAGACGCAATGAGTTGTTGTTAACAGCCGACTGTTGTCAAGAGGATGAAAATGTTTCCTATGGAGTGGAGTAAATGAAGCTATTGCTTTACGTTAAGAATATTGTAACCGGCTTATTAAAATTGTTTATAGTCCAATCAACTTAATTTAGGAATGTAGCCAGGTACTTAAGGAGGGGGAAATTGGTAGCTTGAGATGTGAACATTTATCATATAAATCAAGCGCTTTCCAACGAGTGGCGAACGATTTCTGTGCGATGGAAACTGCGGAAGTTCGATTCCCCTAGCAACGGCTGGGTTGTACGTGAAAAACACTGAAATTGTGACATCAATTTTGCGTGACCGAAATTTTTGGTTGACCCCCCAGAGCAAAGACATATCCATGTCAAAATGAAGCTAATGCAACGGCTCCAAAAAATTTAAAATAAAAATTTTCGAAAAATTTCTTCATTGAAATCCACCATTTTGAGGCATTCCGAAACGAATCCTAGAGTTTAATGCTTTTCCATATTTTTACGAAGTTAACTACTACCAAAGTTACTTTTCCATATTTTTAGTGAACTTTAACTAGTTTTATCCTTGAAAATACGTATAACATAAAGCATAACAAATGAACTAAAACTTTGTGAGTTAAAGTGTAAAACTTGGTTATAACGAAGATGAGGAGTTCTGCAAGTGTTGCCATTCGATTCATCGTTAAAAAACGTACCCAAACTCGAATTTTCTAAGAGGGTAATTTTTCACAAAAACTCTCGATTTCATAGGGAAAACCATGTTTTTCAACATAAAAACAAACTTTTCTCCCTCAATTAGCAAAGTAAAATTGAATAAACCGTTCAAAAGCTGACAGTTTGAGGAAGTTTTTTCCGAAGAGCGCCTGCCGAAAGAAACCCGTACTGGTAGCAGAAGAACGGAGGAAAAAACGTCGATTTTAAATATTTTTTCTATTTGTGTATGTTGGCATTTTTTTGATCAATTAAAACTAACTAGAAAAAACTTTATTTTATATCAGATATAGAAAATGTAACGCTCTTTCCAACGGTGTTGTTAGTTTTGAATTTACAGGGATTCTAAGGGGGGTTATGGCAGTTTTGATATCATAAGGTACAAAACACAAAGAAAATCTTAAAAATTGAATAACTCGAAAACAAAGCGTTTTAAAAAATCACTAAGAGAAACTGTCGATCAGAAATGAGCTCTAAAATCGACCCCTTGATTTTCACCCAAATTTAGTGTAGGCACCCTCTATGTTAACCAAATAATAGGAAACTCTGAAATAAACACCACAAAACTATTTTTTATATTTCGGCTTCTGCCTTTTTCAAAATCTATGAAAGAAGAGAAAATTGTTTTGAGGTATTCATATCAGGGTTTCCTTTATTTGTTTATCATATGTACAACTAATCTTAAGATTGAGATAAAAATTCGATTCTTGCTACAAAAATCAATTAATATTTAATAAATAATAATAATAATAAAAACATGAAATAAATAAAAAATATAAAAAATGAATAACTGGAAAATGTACTTAAATTTTATTACTATTTGGTGAAAAATTGATTAAAAAACCGAAAAATAACTAAAAACCCAAAATTCGTTTTGATTTGATGAATATGATTGAGAACAATTGGTTTAAAATATTTCTTTGCAAGCAAAGTGCTCAAATTTCAAAACAATGTAATATGATAACTTACGAAAATTCACTCATGCTGCATGACTGGAACTTTTTTATTTTATATTTTTAAATGAAAATATATTCGATCCTACGAAGTTGACACTAACTGCACTCTATGGTTTATCAAAGTTTCTTAGCGGCGACGTTACTCTGGGCAATGAGGTCATTTGCGTCATTGCTGAGCAACATGAAATTTTGAAAAATCTTGGAAAGAAAAGTCTACTCACATATTCTAGAATAAATTTAGAATGCTACGCACAAAATGAATGAAAAGTGGTTTAATAATATGAAAACATTACGTTTAGAAACAAATATGGCTACCTTCATATGGTGTAGTTAAGTGTGTTGTAAAATTATATTGGTTGCTTACGTACAGACACAGCTAAGCTAACCTTCTTCTCATTGCCATTTTAGTGCAATGAGAATTTGCGTAATTTTGATGTTATGTTCTAATTGAAAATTTGTTAAATTAAGTTATTATATCTATGTAATACGCAGCACATGTTCTTCATTTTCACGTCTAGTTGACACATCTGATCATACCAGCTCAATTTGACTCTCAATGGAGCACCATTTACTGCCAACCACTCGTTGGGCTTCAAAGTGCCTCCCTCCTTCCTCATGTCAAGGGAAAAGAGGAGGGGGGGGGGGGGGGGGGGCAGACTGTATACCCACTAGTGACTCAGGTGGATTCGGGGGCATAGGGCGTTGCACAGGGCCCCTACACACATTAGTGGATCATTGGATAATTATTTGCTGGAGAAAAAGTTTCCCCTGATCACCCCTGCACTCTCACCACCTCCCCTTCCTAGCAGGTGAATGGTATCTAAAAATGTGCTGCATAAGTAAACAGTCTTCTACCTTACTGTAATTACTAACCCAACTTACCTTCAGGAAAGATTGAGTGCAATTGTAATAGGTCGAGGAGAAGACTGTTAAGTGCCCACCCCAGGCTGGCACCTTTTGGTTTATTATTTCCAATAATAAGCCTATGTGATCGTGTAGCAAAAAATTTCTATAACCCCCCCTCAAACTTTGTCAATTTACGTTTCAAGGTACGTAGAATCCAAATTTGAAATGTCCGTCCGCCGTCTGGGCCATAAAAGGCCTAAGAATTGACTTAAAAAACCCGTTCTTTCGCACATGGACTCCATTTGGGATCTAGTTGGTCCTAACGTTTAACCATCACGATCGCTTTACTCGCATAGATGCTATGGGCCAAAAACGGGCAAAAAAGTGTCTTTTTCGACGCGCGCACGCCTGGCACGCTTGGCAGGGGGTCACGGTGGGTGGAGAGGAGGGGGTGAGCGGGGGGTGGAGTGAGAGGAGGCGCCGGCGCCGCGGCTTGTGGTGGGTACGGCGCCGGCGTTCGTTCGAGGCATGAATATGTTTTTTTCAAGGTCATATTTGTGTGTTAATACCAAAGCTTTTCCTCTCATAACATATCCTCTCGACTTTTCGTACGTACTTAGATGATAATGATATTATTAAGGCAATAACTATTTGAATAGATAGGAGCTCAAATCGAGAAATACAAACATGCGTATATAATTATAGAAGTATAGGTTGTGGCAACTCGAAGTAGGACACGCCGAGGAGTCTGGACGGGCCTTATGACGTACGCTAGCCAACTAAAACTACGATCATACTCAATTGAAAAAATAATAAACCTTTGTGAAATAATTTGCAGCGTTTTTTTCTACCACCCAGCCATTCACCTGCGACATCCAATAGTCTTTGGAGTGAAGATGCTGAGCTCCAACATGGCGGAGGGGTGGGGGTAGCCATCACGAGAGAGGGAAACCTCAGTTTCTTTTCAAAATCCGCGTTCTCACGGTTTTTTTTTTTTTTTTAATATTTTCTCTGAAAAGTCACCGCACACTGTGAAACATATCAGCTGCATAAGTAAACAGTCTTTTCCTCGACCTACTATAATTTATTCAATCTTTCCCGAAGGTAAGTTGAGTTAGTAATTAAAATACCTTTTAACGAACCCATTGATAATGCTCATTACAATCAGAAGTGATACAATTCATGAATAAGTACTGAAGTATCCATGTTACCAATGGAACTGTCCATAAATGAAATGAGGGGGTGCAACATATTTTGACCGGCCAAGCGGCAGCTGTCTGAAAAAACCACTTTTCTGAAGAGTCAGATTCCTGCAAACAAATGATCCTTTTTTTCCGGTAACTGTTCTACCGATTTCGTTCTAATTTTAACAAAAATGTTCAAATAGATGAAATTTAGAGTGGGTGCTATCGAAATTTCTATTGTATTTTTATTTGTACACAGAATGTCGTGTCACAAACATCCACAGGCCGTTGAGTAATGTATTTTTGGGTATCAGAATCAACTGAATTACATTGGTCGAAAAACCTTGGCACCAGCATTTCTACACAAATAGACGAAGCATCCGTTTAAATTTGAATATGGCCGGCCTAATGGTTGTAGAGAAAAAGGAACATATGCTTTTTTCATACATTAGAAAACATTATTAGCCAATTTTAATATTTGACTAAGATCGGCAAAATTTATGCCAGACATGCTTGAAGATTATGGAGACATTACTGAGACATTTCAAAATTTCAGAATTGTAAGTCGAACATAAGGCGCCTTGGGGCTCTAAAATCGGACTCTCTACAGTCATGTTCCAAAACTCGAAAAAACTTCGATTTGATTAGTAATTGATGGATTAGGTGAGAAGGGAAAAATTTATTGATTGGAAATTTTGTGGTGTTTCATAAAATCAAGAGCTTTCAATGAGTGGTGAATGATTTTGTGGGGTGAGAAATTGCAAATTTAATTTCGTAAGCAACAATTTGAATTTAAGTGAAAAATAGAAAATTCCGTAACATCAATATTGACGTCACTAGGAGGGTCCACTTCAAATTTCATCTTCGTAGGATCTCTTGATTTGGCTGTGAGTGGAAATGATCGAATGAAAAATGGCGACATTTTTTGTGACTGATGAATTCTAAGAATGACAGCATATCGAAAATTCCATGTAAACATTTGTGTCGTGGTTAGCAATATGGACACATTTAAGGAATAGCACACAGCCAATATTCATTTTCATGGAAATACGAGTGTTTGGTCGTGACCAAAATTCATAATTCCCGCCTCTGACTAAATTCATATCTCCCGCCTCGGAGTTCACCGAACTCCCGAGTCGAGCGCTAGTGTAGCTGTATCTGAATGGAACAAGGAAACTACTCCCGAATGTAATTAAACTAATTAAACTTAATGAGTGATCTGTGCTCCCGAAACTGTACAACGCAATCAAAGATTATTGTATTCATGTTAACCATTTATGTTCATCTTTACCTATTGTGTTAAATAATTGATATTCCTTAACCAGTGTATGGACAGTAGCGCTCTCGGCGCGCAAGTTGCGGAAAGATGTGTAACCTGCATTCATTCAGTTCCCGTGTCTCATGACGATTGTATTGCTCTCCCATTTTATTCAACTTATACCGCTGTTGTATCACAATAAATTGTGTTCGATCCCGTAAACCTGTGTGTTTCGTTTCCGTGAAATATTCATTGGTGCCGTTAAACCCGGGAAATTAGTTCGCAGAGCTGAGCATTAGTTCCAGTCTGTGTAACAGGATCCCGTTTTCGTCAAGCACGCCGAGTGCGCCATATTGAAAATCGCAAGTTTCATTCGGTTTGGATCCCGCAGTGAAATTATCGCGTTTTATTTCGGTCCGAGTTCCGCATCCAGTAAAAAGAATTCGTAATATCAGGATGCCGAAATCAAAGCGTAAATCCCGTCAACCTTCACCTCCGATTTCACTGCCGTCAGTGGATAGCCTAACCATGACGGATGCCAAGCCAAAGGGATTCCGCATGGAGCACGGCAAAGTAGATAAATTGCCGGAAAATATCAAGATTATATACCGCAAAATCTCGTCATGGATCATGGCATTAGATCAGAACCTAAATGACGATAATCAAGAACCTCACTCCGCAGTTCGGGTAACCACGGACATCCTCAATGAAGGAGAACTACTATTGGAACAAGTAAACGGTTCCGACATCAAGGAAGAGCTAAGGTTAGCCTGGATCCCGTATATTATCGAAGGTTGTCGAAAAGCAAAAGGACTGATAGCAGAAAAGGAGGTAGCCATCGCGTCCACGCGCACAAAAGGTGAATTTTCGTTCCATGATGTAAAAACTCCCTACGAAGCAGTGAAAGTCATGCACATTTTGCTTCCATCCGTTCCGACTTATGATGGAGACATCACAAAATTTGCGCATTTTATCAGAAGTTTTAACTCCGCAGTACATAATGTTCCGCACCTTCCGGATCCCGTGAAGTTCGAAGCCCTTAAAGGGAAGTTAGTCTCTCAGGCGGAACAATGGCTCAAAGGGACAGCGCATCAAGCTGCTAATTACGAACAATTTTATCAGTATTTGTGTTCGGAGAATTCCGGAAGATACCGAATAGCCAGAGCCATCTTCGCCAAAAGAACTACGATCCCGAAATTGAATCAGATGGACGCCAGTACTTTCGAGCAGTATCTATCCTCAGCCAAGGCATGGATAGAAGCGATTTTTTCGGTGGAAGCTCCCGATCTAACGGGCTTCCTGTTGTTCGAGGCTCTCTTCTCGAGGATCGACGCCGCCCTTCAGCAGAAATTTAATAGGGAGCGAGTAAAGGACGAGGGCTTCATTCCCACGCACGTGCAGTTGTTGGAGTTCCTTGAAGAGGAATTAAGGGTTGTGCAGTTACAGCCCGTGCCGCTAGAGTCCGCCACACGCTCCAAAGGAGCACCAAATCCCGTTCCCGCCGCTCATCCTTCCGATTCCAAACCAAAGTTGGGCCCATCTCGCAGAGTGATCCCGTATCCGTGTGCGTTCTGTAATCAGGAGCACTTTCTCTATCTCTGTCATCGTTTTAAGCGACAATCCCTGGCGGAGAGAAAGAATGTAATCAAACGTAACAATCTCTGCACTAACTGTCTTTCCCCATACCACCGAGTGATGAACTGTACGTCTAAAAGAAGGTGTAGTGAGTGTAATGAACGTCATCACTACCTTATATGTGAACCCGTCGTCAAACCTGAACAAAGACGTAGCCCTACCTTTGAAAGGGAAACCGTGCGTCCCAGCAATGCGTCCGGTGGTCTGGAGAGGACGCTCCTACCGCCTCAGGATTCCGCCCGCTATCGCAGTCAGTCAAGTGAAGTCAGTGATACAAGTGCATTAAGTGTAGGCAGTATCTCAAGTCGCGAGTTCAGATCACGTAATAATTCGCAAAAAAGTAATTCAAGTTTCTGAAGTTTAGGCCACGCCTCTTCTAGGCGTGGCGAAAATGTATCCCGCAATTTCGTCCGCCGTTCCGCTACAATTGGTGAGTTTAGTCATGGTTTTCCTTGTTCCGTTCATGATTGTAATGCTACTAATTGTATTTCCGCCCAATCAAGTAAATCCCGATCTACTCATGTCTTTAGAAAAAACTCTCACTCAATTGATAATATTCACAATAAACAAAGTAACCTCCAACACCACCCCAAATCCATTTTAAAAATACCCTCAATTAATGACTGCGTAAAAAGAGCCATCAAATTTAATGATCCTAGCTTGACACCTACAGCACTAGTTTACATATCTCCACCTCGTAGCTCCCGCTCGCAACGCATCCGAGTATTATTAGACTCTGGTGCGGAAAGTAATATAATTTCCTTAGAAGCGGCTCGAAGAGCCAAGCTCCCTCTGGATCCCTGTGACGCTGAGATCTGTGGCGTTGGCGCAGCTAGACAAGCATTGAGGTTTACGACCTCGTTAGTATTGCATCTTAAGGATGGTACTTTCTTAACTGTAGGAGCCTCGGTGATCGACAAATTAACCATACCTATTCCGAGTCGATCTTTCAATATGCCAAGGGCAGGGGGAAAATTAAAATCACAGTTAGCTGATCCCGAGTTTAGTAAAAAAGACAATATTGACATGTTATTTAGCTCAGGTCTCTTTGCAGCGCTCATGCTCCCGGAAACAGCAGCGCCTAAAGGTCAGGGGCCCCACTTCATGAGAACTCGTGTAGGTTGGGTAGCTTTAGGCAACATACCCAGAAAATTTCCCACTAACTATGAGAAAAGCTATCGCTTCCCCTTCCTCAAGGAAAGGAAGGTCCGATTTAATGAAAGTGTGAAGCAAGGGGAAGACACCCCATTGACCTTGAGACCAGCTGTTACTGACCTAGTTCCCGTTCACACTCCCGTTGACGCTCCCGCTAGTTTGACCCTGAATTCAGATGTCAGTGACCTAGTTTCCGTTGACACTTCCGTTGACGCTCCCGCTCGCTTGAGCTCGCCACCTGTATTCATACGTAATTTGTATTCGTTAGTTCCCCCTCTTGTCGGACCAACTGAGTCAGTCTCCTTGTTTACGATTGCCAATAAGTTGCAAACCCCCCAGGGAACGAGTGTAGTTCCCGAACACGTTTGTTGTCAAGTATCCACCCTTGAAGTCAGTTGCAGTAGCGCAACAGAATCGCAAACTAATGATCTTCTCCGTCGTATGTTTGAAATAGAGTCAGTAGAAGAAGCTGCCCATTATACTCCTGCTGAACAGGAAGCCGAGGAAATTTTCCTAAATTCCGTCTCCCGTGATTCGTTAGGAAGGTATGAGGTGGCACTCCCGTTCTCGCAAGATAAATCATCTTTAGGTGACTCCCGCAACATTGCCCTCCGCCGACTATATAGTGTGGAAAGTAAATTCCGAGCTGATAATCAGCTAGCATCCGCTTACAGGGAATTCATGTCGGATTATCTTTATCAGGGCCACATGAGATTCGTTCAGCCTCCAAAGTTAGGTCAACCCCATTATTACATACCGCATCACGCCGTTCGCCGAGAAGGCGACCCTCCAGAAAAAATAAGAGTAGTTTTCGACGCTTCGCAACGCTCCTCAAATGGGAGATCCCTCAATGAGATATTACATGTAGGACCGAGTCTCCTCCCCGAAATAGCTACGATATTAACTCGCTTCCGGCTGTTTAAATTCGCATTCATCGCCGACATTAGGCAAATGTTTAGGCAAATCAGACATCCCTCTCCGGATCAGGACATGCTCCGTATAGTTTGGAGAGATTCTCCTCAAGATCCCATTAAGGACTTTGCGCTTACCACAGTTACGTATGGCACAGCATGTGCTCCGTTTTTAGCCAACCGCGTGATAAAACATTTAGCTGAAACCTCCGCGGAATCCTTTCCGTTGGCATCCCAAGTGTTGCTGCAAAACACTTATGTAGATGACGTACACGGGGGAGGAGACTCTATCGAAACGGCTATTAGAGTAAGAAAAGAACTTCAAGCACTTTTAGCCTCCGCTAGCCTAGAGCTCAGAAAATGGGCTTCTAGTGATCTCGCCCTACTAGAAGGGATTCCCGAAGAGCACGTCAGTCCGCATACGGACTGTGTAGATATGACCGGAGAGGAGGAGAAGCCTCTCAAAATGTTGGGAGTGGCTTGGGATCCCAGATCGGATTCATTCTTTTTCAAAGTACCTGTTACCCCAATGGTTCGCACGAAAAGAGAGTTGGCTAGCCAGATAGGAAAAATCTATGACCCCGTAGGTTGGGTGATCCCGGTGGCGGTATTCGCCAGATCTATACAGCGAGAAGTCTGTCGCTCAAAATGCGACTGGGACGATCCTATTTCCGAACACCTCTCGAGAGAGTGGCAGGTATTGTCCGAATCCTTAGATTTATTGCAGCTCCTTAGGATTCCTCGTCACGTTCCCAGCTCCAACGTTTCGCAGTGGATAGTGGGTTTCGCTGACGCCTCAGAGAAGGCGTATGCTGCCGTGATATACGTGGTCAGTGATGTGAATGGCCAATATATTCCCAGATTGAATATGGCTAAGGCCAGAATAGCTCCCTTAAAACTAGAAACTATTCCCCGTCTTGAGCTGCTCGCCGCCGAACTATTGAGCAAGACGATCTCGAAAGTACGCCCCAATTTCCCTTCCGTCACAGACAAGCATATTGTCACCTGCTCTGACAGTGTCATAGCTCTATCTTGGATAACTGCTGATCCTGCACCAATATGGAAGGTCTTTGTAGGAAATAGGGTAGCAAAAATTCTCAATCATGTTGCGCCCGATTCGTGGTTTCACGTGCGTTCTCAGGACAATCCCGCTGACGTAGCTTCGCGTGGAGCTCTACCATCCCAGATAGTGAATGACTCACTATGGTGGAGTGGTCCGGAGTGGCTGTGCACACCAAGAGCGGAGTGGCCCATTAGAAGGGTACGCCCCGACCTGTCCTCTCCGGATGTAACCTCGGAAATCCGAGCTTCCCGTGCCATTAACTTAATCACCAAGACAGAGGATGTACCTCTTGACATTGAATCTCGCTTTAGTTCCTACTCTCACTTAAAGAGAGTTATAGGATGGGTATTGCGCTTTGCGCACAATTGTCGGGCGTTCAAGAAGCGCTCGGGTCCGCTGACTACAGCTGAACTTGGTTCGGCGGAGAGAAGATTAGTTCGCCGTGCGCAGCAAAGGCATTTCCCGCAAATCTTCCAATCCCTGAAATCCCGTGGGAAGGAGGAGAATTTACCAAAATTTGTAGCTCAACTTTCCGTGTTCCTTGCCCCCGATAACTTACTCAGAGTGGGAGGTAGATTGGCCCTTAGTAGTTTGGAGTATCAAACTCAGCATCCCGCCTTGTTACCTTCGGAAGACAAGCTGACCGAACTGATAGTTAAGCAGGCACATGAAGCCTGTCTACATGTTGGTCCCCGCGCCACTCTGGCATACCTCCGCTCTCGCCTATGGATCATCAATGGTCGTGCCGTAGTGTCCCGTTGCTTAAAAGGTTGTGTCCGCTGTTTCTCTATAAAACCTGTACCGTATGAGACAACTATGGGACAGCTGCCCGAAGGCCGTGTTGAACGAGCCTTTCCGTTTCAAACGGTCGGCATTGATTACGCAGGTCCATTCGAAATCACTTTGTTAGGAAAAAGGGGATCCCGTTCATTTCAGGTGTACTTGGCTGTGTTTGTTTGTTTCGCTACAAAAGCAGTGCACCTAGAAACAGTAATGGACCTTACAACTGATGGTTTCCTTCAATGCCTTGAACGCTTCATGGCACGTCGAGGAGTACCTACCACCATCTGGTCTGACAATGGCACCAATTTCGCCGGTGCCGCCCGACTATTCTCAGAAATTCGCAAGGCCATGGATTCTGGTATCTCCGAGAGCCTACAAGTGCGTTTGGCCGCCAGGGGAGTTGAATGGAAATTCATTCCACCCAGAGCTCCCCACTTCGGAGGCTTGTGGGAAGCTGCAGTCAAGTCAGCCAAACGGCTGCTGATCCTCACGTTACAATCGCATACCCCTAATCTACAAACGTTCACCACAATAGTGTCTCGTGTTGAGGCAATTCTAAATAGTCGCCCTCTAGTTCATCAATCAGAATCACCTGATGACTTCTTAGTTCTGACTCCCGGTCATTTTTTAATTCAGCGGCCCCTCACTGCCCTTCCCGAATCTACGGTCGCTGAGTTCAGCTCGCGTCTCACTCCTAAGTGGAGATTTGTTAACGCTGTAGTCGAGCAGTTCTGGAAGAGATGGAGAACCGAGTACTTACTAGACTTGCAGTCCAAACAAAAATGGAACACCCCATTCAAACCAGCCAAGATAGGCGATGTTGTTCTGATCATGCAAGACAATGCTCCCCCTCTCTCTTGGCCAAAAGGCATTATAGTTGAGTTGATCCCCGGCAAGGATGATGTCTCCCGCGTTGCAAAGGTGCGCACTAGCACCAACATTATTGATCGACCCGTACGAAAACTGTGCCCCCTGCCTATTGACAATTGAGTTACCATGTTAGAATTCCGCTGGAATTGGGGGGGGAGGATGTTTGGTCGTGACCAAAATTCATAATTCCCGCCTCTGACTAAATTCATATCTCCCGCCTCGGAGTTCACCGAACTCCCGAGTCGAGCGCTAGTGTAGCTGTATCTGAATGGAACAAGGAAACTACTCCCGAATGTAATTAAACTAATTAAACTTAATGAGTGATCTGTGCTCCCGAAACTGTACAACGCAATCAAAGATTATTGTATTCATGTTAACCATTTATGTTCATCTTTACCTATTGTGTTAAATAATTGATATTCCTCAACCAGTGTATGGACAGTAGCGCTCTCGGCGCGCAAGTTGCGGAAAGATGTGTAACCTGCATTCATTCAGTTCCCGTGTCTCATGACGATTGTATTGCTCTCCCATTTTATTCAACTTATACCGCTGTTGTATCACAATAAATTGTGTTCGATCCCGTAAACCTGTGTGTTTCGTTTCCGTGAAATATTCAACGAGTATTTCTGATGTTAGGTACTACAACGAAAAAGGAAATCAGGTGAAATGAACTTTGTTTCTTCATTCGGTAGGTATGTAATTGCATGTTACTGGCTTACTTAAAAACGTTTTGAGATCTAAAGTTCATCAAAATTTCTTAAAATTCAAATAAAGTATGTACAAGATACTCAATATTAATGTGGGAATTTACAGACTAGGTAGGTACATGCTTACACCTACATAATACCCTATTTACAAATTTACATTTGATAATTTATACATATTTTACAAACGTGATTATTGATCCCCACCCCTTTTCACATCACACACTTTAGGCCCAATAATGCCCTACACTGTACTTCAAGCTGGAATCCTGGAAATCGTGTATTCCTATATTCACTTCACGGGACAAGTAAAGTAGCCTGAGTCGCAAATAAATTCTCAGCATGTCTTTCACCATGTCGGTGAAATGACAGGTTTCCCCGTACTCTACGGAGTTGAAGAGGTGGCCGTGGAGTTTGAAGCTATCAAAGCCCACCATGCAGGTAAGAACAGAATTGGCGTACGCGTCGAAATCGCATCCCGGCTCAGTCAAACCAACAGGAAGCTCTCCCATCAGGCAAAGGCAACGTTCGGCTATTCGGAACATCGACCGCAAGTTTTTGTACAAGCCGGGATTGATGGGGGAGAAGTTTTGCATGCTTTTCAACATGATATCGTAACATTCCGCGCAACGGTTCAAATCCATCCAGTCATTGATGACTTTCTCTAAGAAGAAATCCTCTACACAGTCACACATGGAATAAAATGGCGAGTAAATGTATGTTTTGGTTACGTAGAATGTAGAGTATATTTCTTGGCGAGGTTTGCACTCTTTGCTTCTGCCACATTTGAATGTGGTATTTGATAAAAGGGATTTATTGATTGAATTAATCAATCGGTAATACTCGTCTTTGAACTGCGAAGGAGTTGGCATTCTTGTGTCTTGTCCGAAACCCATTTGTGAAATGAAGTTTTTCACGTTATCCAGTGAAAATCTATTGAAGAGCTCGTCCCTACTGGAGTCAAAAGTTCTTCTGACCACCATTTTCAAACTGGATAAATTCATACAAAGATTCATTAGAGGCATTTTTCTATCAGAATCTCTGACGAATTGGCCACAAGAAAACTTCATGTTTCCAATATAATGTATCCATTTGTTTACGATAGCAAAAGTATCTTTGTTATTAGGGAGCACGAGTCTGTTCTCGAGGAACTTATTCGGACAAGAAAACACTTCAGTGATTGTCACCATTTGATGAACAAAACTAATTGAGGGTCCGGCATTGACGAACTCACTGACTCCCATTATTCTTAGGATCTTCATTGCAGCTAGCAAATGTTTTCCAAACGGCCATTTATCTTTACGAAGTTTTTCTCTCAGAAAAAATTTCAAGTAGTTGATGAAGTGCGATGAAGAAGAACCACTCAATGCTACCCAATCGGTGGATTCTGACTCGAACAGCTCTTCAGCGTACTGGATGTGACACCACATGATTTCAACACCAGTAGGAGTAACGAACAATTTCTTTTCCTTCAAGAGGAATTTAACGGACTGCATAAGCTCTATAGTGTCGACAAAAGGGGACACCCTCACTTTTTCATCAGCGTTAGTATGAAACGAGCCTTGTGGCAAAGCCCCTTTGACAAAAACGCCAAATTCATCGTAAATTTGGTGAGTAGTGACGGAGTCATTCAGTACAATGCCAATACATTTTACTCCACAGAACTCAAGTTTTGAAACATATTGACACAATAGATTAGCTCTCACTTGAGCCGATAAATGGTCTGCAAAACAATAGCCAATTGGTAATTTCCAACTGGAATTTAGTGCATTAGCATAAAATATGACTGCACGAGTGGCTTCAGGAATACTGTCGCTTTCAACTCTTCCGAACCCAAGGTCGGTAAATCCCGTTATGTGAGCGTCCTCCCATTTAATAGATTTTCTCAAAGGCAAGTCTTCCATAGTCAAACACACGTGTATGGTTTTTTCCTTGAGGCGAATAACCTCTTCCCGAATGAATGCATAAGACTGGCCCGTGAACCCTGGGTGCCCTTGGAAGTTAGTCGCCCATTTTCTGGTAATATGCGGTCCAGGCAGGTCAACCAACTCCCCCAATGCACTGTAAGCTCTGCCGGAATAGCATTGCAAAGCTACAGCCAACTGCATTCTCTTGTCAGATCCTCGCTCAATGATTTCTTCCTCGCTCCAAGCATGTTTGCTTTTTGTGTCGCTAGTTTTTCCACTTTCTATCGCCTCCCTGAGAGACTGACCAAAGCATTTTTGGAAAAACTGAGTTCCTGAAAAACACATCAAACTGCTTAAATGTTCCGTCAAAATGTCTTCCAATTCATTCAGCTCGTTTGTTCTGTCTAGCAAGAGTTTACTCAATTGGGACGCCTTCACATTGGCGAATCTACAAAGTTTAAATGCAGATTTAATAACTTTTAAAGTATTGGAGGAATTAACGCTGTGAGCTCCTTCTTCGTTGTCAGAAGTCTCCTGTGCATTGCTCAGTAACTTAAATACATTCTCTTTGTTCCTGAAATAACTGGTGCTATAAATTTTTAATAAAGTTTCCTCCAATGAGTCTTGATTTTCAAAGACTTCATCATCTTCCGTTTCGCTAACAGGCCGCTTCGAACAAAAAATCCTGCTAGACGACTTATACTGATGAGCGATCTGCAGTCTTCTTGACAATAAATTGTGAGAAGGCCCAGGAAGTGACCCTCCCGAAAGTTCACTTGGGGGACATTCATCCAAATCGTCAGAGCTTTCAGAACTCTCAGTTTCACTATCCGAAACATCAGAACCACGTGTGTAGACGTCACAGCTCAAGTCAGAACAAGCTGCTACAGTTTCGTTTTCAAACTCTATAACCGAGTTATCATCAGTTGCAACAATTATACCAGCAGGCACCTTGTCACCCAGTTCCTCAGCCTTAATTTCCTGTGACTGAATTATTTCGACTACTGCGGCTTCCCCAACATCGTCATACAATTCTTCTTCATACACTTCCAATGGAACATCTTGAGGGGCTTCTTCATAACCAGATGGTATCTGTGTCACATGTCTTCTTTTTCTGTTAACTTCCTCGCTTTCAGAGCTTGATTCTCCTTTCATAGGGGCCCATTTTCTTCTTCGACTTTTAACTGTAAAAAAAAAAAAAAAAAAAAAAGACATTTTTATTGAACTAAAGGAATAGCGAATCAATTAATTGTTTCTAAGGCTATGTACACATGGTAGCGTCGCACCGCGCGGTTTGAGACGCGCGTCCGACCGCGCGGTGCGATATACAATGGAGCTAATGGCAGCGTCCACATGCACCACTCACTCAAATCTGGACGCGCCGCGCACTGCGCCGCCCAGACTTTCAACCTGAACCGCGCGGCGACAGCGCAGTTCCCAGTACACTACAGTCAGTTGGACAAAACGTTGTATAAAACGCTCGCATGTGTACAACTGCAGAATTTTGGACGCGCGTCGCACCGCGCGGTGCGACGCTACCATGTGTACATAGCCTAAGTCAATAAAATAACGCTTAAGGCCTGGGCCCTGTTGCTTAGTAATATAAGAAAATTTTACAAGTCTACAGGTTATAATATTACAAGTACTAATATTTTACGTTTCCCTCCCCCCAGTTCGTCATCTATTGTGCAACAGAGAACTGGCCACACAGTATGCGGTCTGTCGCATTGGGCAGTGATCTGGTGATAACTTGGTATGAAGCAGCGCATATGGCCGGGCGGCCTCCCAGAAAGCCACAAGGTGCCGGTCCTGATCAAAGTGCGGCTCGCAATATCGGCTACGTGGCCTGAGCAGTGAAGACATGCCAGAGGATCCCACCCAGCTTCAATACCTCGTCATGGAGAATTTTTGTGGAAAATAAAGCTATTGCAATGGCTCCAAAATTTGATAGAATAAAAATTTTAGTTTATTTTCTTGATTGAAATCAGATTTGAGGAATTCTGAATCAAATCCTAGAGTTTAACGCTTTTTCATATGTCCTTCCAGACGATAACTCTCCTTAGGATTGAGATTAAAATTCCGTTCTTGCGCCAAAAAATCAAGCTTTCCGAGCGATAGGATGGTCACATTTCAAATATTGTGATTTAAAAAATCACTAAAAATGGCTAAAAATCGTTAAATTTATATATTTATATAAACGAAAAAATCGCGTGCCCGCGCGTTTCGTTTATTTTTATCGTTATATGGAATTTTTTTTAAATTTGGAAAAATTCTTTGACCTGAAAATTGTTTTCGCCAAAAATTATTGTTGAATCGCGTACACGCGCTCGCGCGTTTCGTTTATTTTTATCGTTATATATATATATATATTTTTTTTAAGCAGAATTTTAGTCGAAAAAAGTTCATCAACAATGAACTAGGTCACTAAAAAAGTTGAGCACAAAAAAAAAAAAAAAAAAAAAAAAAAAAAAAAAACGCAAAGAAGGTAAACAACAATCCAAAGTCTAACTTGAATTGCAGAATATACTCGTAATTATGAATAAGTTTTTTCAGCCATAAAATTGGTAGTCAATTCATTATTGGGCTAACCATTAACCATTTTGGGTGAACTATTTCTTTTTACTCAAAGTCCTGACTTTCCAGAACAATTTAACATAGAAAAGTACGATAATTTGCGAAAATTCGCTCATACAATCAAGCTGCATGAATGGAACTTTTCATTTCGAATTCGCACTTTGACGGTCACGAGTTCATTTAGTTTTTATTTGTGATCATGAAAGAGTGGACCAATGGAGAAGTTCTAAAACTATTAAACTGTAGAAGGATTGGCTGTGGGACAGCATCCACCACGACCATAAAGATGAAATTAAGAGACAGAATGGTCTCCTTTGTCGGCAGTTACGTCCAGTAGCTGTTACAACAGTATCCATAATTATTGCAGCCACAGCTGAGAGGGCAGCATCTTCCCTGCCATCGTGCGGGCGCACACCCGAAGCTCCCCATCGACGAGTTTTTATACGTGAAGCTCCCCGCTTACTTTCACCTCATGTACGCGAAGCTCCCCGCCTCCTTTCTCCTCATGTACGCGAAGCTCCCCGCCTCCTTTCTCTTCATGTACGCGATGCTCCCCGTCACCTATATACGAAAGTCACCTAATCCAGTAACCAAGACTTTTGGCATTACAAATGTCAAAATGAAAAATATTAATGAATAATAATGATAATAATAATTTGATGAAACATAAAATAAATTGTACGGTAGATCTGGGTAGATCATAAGGGAGCTTGGTGAACAAAACAGCATGCACGAGTAATTATAGAACGTATATTAAAACTAAGTTAATTTATCACAGAATAATATCGTGATCGTCGTGTCTAAGTGAAATAACTTGCAAATAAACATCGAAATGGTCAGTCGTCAAACACCGAATCTTGGCTGGTTTTTACATGAAAGAATTTTATATAAATTTGCATGAATAGAATTTAAAACTATCCACCAACAGTACATCACGACCGCGACGAGTACCGGATGATACAAACGAGGATACATTCATGTTGTTCGATCGTTCGATGATTACTGAGAGCCGGTCCGTTCAAATCACTGATAACGCTCGAAACGCCTCGTGAGGGGAAGGGGGAGCATCACGTACACCCATTCTCTCGGCACGGGACGCTTCGCGTACACCTGTTAGAACTTGCCGGGGAGCACCGAGTACAGTGCAAATGACTTTCACTTTCGACGGGGAGCTTCGCGTAGTCACCCGCACTAGCACAATTACCGGAAGAATCTGTGCCGTTCCGGGGCCCCGTCCCCACTAGTAAAACAGTGTGGACGTGCTGGCCTGAACGTGATGTCGCTCGAATTTGCCACCCAGGTTAGCCCGGGTGGCACAGTGTGGACGTAGCTTATACAACATGGCATTATCCCTGTCACATTCAAAGCAATCCTTTACAGTCTTCTTGACAGTGGTGGCATGCGATCCAGATGCACAAAAACTATCTTGCGATCCAAGCGGTCTGAATCCTCTTTGTTGTGGGTGTCCCTTTAACATAGGTGTTATCGCTTTGTATGTAAAATGGTGATACCACCGCCTACAGAGGAGATCGCTCGATCGCAGCCAGCAGTGACAGACCCCTTCTGTGTGGCCAAGCCTTTAGGAAGGTACACAAGTTTGACAGCAGAATTAATATTTACCATTGATTAGCAGGTAAGCATAAAATAAGTAGTGTTGTTCAAACTAGTGTGTTAGCGCACGAATGTATGCTCAAAGCGGAAGTTAGTGAAAAACGTTGTCTATTTCCACGAAAATAAAGAGTTACAATGTTGAATCGATTTCGACGGTTAGGCCATCATCAGTAACAAACAATAACTGAAGACACATTAGAAAGGACACAGCTTATATAGTGACAGGTGAAGGGAGATTGAATCCCATTGGTCGAGAGAAAGGAAAGGGGGCAGGAGGCACAATTAAGTGCATACACAGTGAAGGGGGATTATAGCTAATCAGATGAAGTGAAAGTGGGAAATAACTAAATATGGTTTCAACATTGTGAAGGGATAATTCCAAGCTTTACAGAAATGGACCTATCAGTGGTGAAATATATTGAGGTATATCCTCATTTAAACATTTACCAGACCTGTCACTTTTGATAATTTCGAATTTTTCAAGTACATTCAACATACCTCCCTTTGGGCAAAAATGAAGAAATTCTACAAACTGTCTATCTGTCAAATCAAAATCGTAATTATGATTGGATTCCTTAAGATGTTTTACACATTTTGACCTACCTTTATTTTCCCTGAAATCCTTCAGATGCTCGTCTATTCTACTATTACTAGGATCCGTTAAGGACAAAATTAGAGTTCAGGATAAAAGTGGAGTTTATAAATTAAAATGTTCTTGTGGCTACGAATATTGCGGTCAGACTGGTAGGAAATTTAGGGAAAGAATAGATCCTAGTCATAGTTTGTAACGGCCTGTTATATATGTTTTTTTAGAAACGAAGACGCCTGAGGATGACATGTTTATAAGCTTGCGATAAATAAACTCTGAGAAGAACTTTTCTACTTATATCCGTCACACCCTGACAACCCCATTGGCCATAAAAGCCTGACGGATGAACCACGAATCAATCAATTATCTTTGTTTCCTATGGAAATTCTCAAAAATCTACGAAACGAACGTTACCTCCGGGATTATTCCGTTCTCGGCTTCTTTTCACAAGGCCTTCAACGCAGGCTCTACTGATATCATAGCAGTTGAACCTGGAAAATCATCACACGCAAATTATCATCGGAAGAAAGGGTTCCTGCCTATGTAATTAGAAAAAATTATACTCATACTTACAACAAGACATAACGTATGAATCCAGTTTGTGTGATCTAAGCCACAAGAGGAAGGGAACATGGTAGAATAAATGGGAAGACTTAAAGCAGCTCTAAGCTTGAAACCAAAATTCAAAACTTTTTTGCGAGCCTAAATGAAGCTAAAACTTACTTCACTGCAGAGTTTCAATTTTTTAAAAGGTGTCTATTCTGCTAAAATGAGGATTTACCTAATTAGCGTTTTATAGGGCAAGAAATTCTAGTAGCTCCTTTTCCGGGAAGTTTTTCAATGGATGCGGCACCGAGAATTGAATAATGAAGTTCAATACCCTTTAGACACTTAACCACATATGATGCGTTTTTTCAGTTGATAACTTCGAAATCGAGGTAAAAGGCATGCATTTTCCCCCCAACAAATCAAGCCAAAATTTCATCAAAATCGGATGAAAACTGTAAAAATTAAGCTCGTTAAGTACTAGGATTTGAGGTCACAAACACGAAACGAAAGTGGTTGAATGCTCTGAAACGTAAAATGAAAGAATTTGAGTTTTTGAAATTATGATTTTGCTGTTAGTTTTGCTTTATTTTACTCTTATGTCTATATTCTGTGTTTGTACTCTATGAGGGACTCATTGCTCTAAGTACAATTACGATTTTTCTATTCTATTCTATATTCCAATGAAATATAAGTACATTTTCGGCATAACTGTGTGCATACATTTTTTAATGTTCAGATTCGTAGTTGATAAACGTTGAGTAATATTCTGCAGAAAAAAAGTAATTTTTATCGTCTTCAAAAACTGCAGCCCAATAAACTCGCAATTTCTTTTTGGAAGCTTGATGTTGTGGCGAAAGGTCGGATTTTGTATTTTTATATCAAACCTAAGGAGAGTTATCGTCTGGAATGACGCATGATTTCATAGATAAATAGGTTTATATATATACATAATACGAAAAAGCGCAAACTTCAGGAATCGTTTCAAAATAGATTTCTCCAAAACAATTTTTGCGAAGATTTAATTGTAATTTTTTTACTCATTGCAATGGTTTACTTTACCATGGAAATGGAAATTTGCTATATATAATATATTATATAAAACTAGGTACCAAGCTCTACCTAATGATTGTAATAGGTAGGTGCTACTTCAACCAATCGATCTCCATTAAAAATTATTCATGAACAAGAACAAATTTTGCCATTAACAAAAATGGTTCGGGAAGGGAAATCATCGTTTAGAACCATCATGTCATTTCGACAATCTCCTAGGTTTCCAGGAGACCGAAGATTTTCATCAAATTATGCTCATGTCGGCATTCTATTTTGATCCGTCACCTGTTGAGCTAGCTACATAAAAGCCCAACTGCAGATTCACCGTCTAAGGATTTCTAGAGAAAATAGCTTAGTTGTGCAATGACGTAACATTTCCTCATTTATGCTATGACTATCATAATTCCATAGCTTAGTTACGCCATAATTTCATCAAGATATTAAGATGTGACATAATCTGGAATCTGGCGATATTAGCGTTTCTAGTCGTTAAACCGAAAAAGTAACTACTACAGAAATTGATTCGGCGCAAAATTCCACGTTAGAATGAGTTAGACCCGAAAAATGTTGAAATTTTAGTCTTGTCATGATGGTCCTTGAACGTTGAAATATAAGAGGCAGAAACATGATAACGTAAGTAGGTAAGGAATTAATAAAAATGGACTTACTGTTGGACAGCTCTCTCGTATATTTCTTTACTAGAATCCTGAGTTAATCGAGCTTGATCCCTCACGTACTGTTTCACTTCAAAAAGACGGATTTTGTGTTCTTCGGCCGGGTGGTTGTGAGATTTGGTCAGTTTGAAATTGTACACTTCACCTCTCGACGCTCCTTTCACCCCCTTTCCCGCCCCCCTGCAATAACTGAGACGACAACTCAAATAAACCCGCTTGTTAGTGAATTTGTTGATTCTATAAATGAAATTTTCATGGACGAAGGAGTAGGAGCCGTGGGACGCCCCACTGATGACTTCCATCAACTCTTCTGCCATATCCGATGGAAAAGTCCCAGTTTTCAAAGTGATTTCGCTTCGTGGATGCTCGTCTGTCAAAATTTTGAAAAACCCCGCACTTTTTTCAATTTCGCGCAAACAATATTCAGTTTTTCGAAAAAATCATTCACACATTTCGCGAAAATCGTTTCGTCGTTGCATGGAGCCACTTGATATCACAAGGTGGATACTATAAGATAAGGATAGAACGCAGACATTCGCTTAGTTTTATAGGCATGGAGGAAGAAGCTACTTCAGCTTTCCAACATGACTAGATATTATTCATTACTAACAAAGACAAATTAGGTATTACAAAAAGGAATATTATTTTTCTACGGATATACCTAGCTTAACCTTCCACACATATCGTAGGTATTCTTTCCTGATCAACCATAGAACAAATCCTAAATAAATTACAGAAAAGTAGTTTCTTATAGGAAAAAAAGCCTAGATTTAATCACTAACTTTCATAAATTTAAACTATTTCCTTGATTAATGTGGCTTGACCAAATTTCTTCATAATTCATAGTCATGTTGAAGATGTGTTTCTCTTCAAGCATGAGCCTCCAGAGCCCAAGTTATTTCCGCTTCTGAATTCTGGTTGTGTTGAGCTCTCGAGAATTAGGTAATAGTCGTGTTCAAGTCAATGGACCAATTTTATTCAAATTTTGGTAGCATATTATACCAAAGTATATCAGGAGTTAACACTTTTGTTTCGGAACCTTCTACGGATCGTTTTTACAACAAATATTTTCGACTAATTTCGCTTTTATTTTAAGTAGGTAACTTCAAGTCATAAACATGACCATAACTCCTCTTCGGTTGACAGTAAAACTTAAAATACGCACACCGTTGGAAAGACCGTAAAATTTACTATCAAACTATCACCTTTTAAAAAGGTTTCAAGCTCTAGAAAAAATCTAGGTCAGAATTGAAAATTTTCTCATTTTTATGAAACCACTACATTTTTCAAATGGCTCTATCACCCTTAGGAAAAATTATATTTTCGCAACGGGAAAACTTTCCCAAAATGTTAGCTTTACAACGGTAGGTGCAGTCAATTTTACTTTTACTTTGTCAATTAATCATATTGTCATTTTTTTGGGTTATTTTGTAGAACTCCATTATTAATTTGGGTGATTGAAATTGACTTTAGTTCTACTTTGTTTTTAAATTATGAAATATATTTCGGGAAATATATATCCGATCAATAAATATAAATTTATATCAATCAGACTAATTATAAAAAAACTCGGCCCTTCGGACCTCGCAAGGGACTCCGCCCCTTGACCCCGACGGGGGGCTTCGCCCCCCTGGACCCCCCCCCCCCGGATGTTATTACTTTGAGCCTGACTGCTAAAATGTAAAAAAACATGGAATCATGTTTTAGCTCCTCGCTCTCACTTTATTATAGAAATGATCACGACGATTGAGCTCTTGTGAGATGATGATCTCCTAATAGAAACTCGCGAGTAAACATTCACTTTATTATAGAAAGAGGCTAAAGAGGCTACATACGAAATTACAGCTTCCTATAGTGTAAAGTATAGAAATTACCTATTAAAATGATTTAACCACCGCTTCACAAATCAAACCGTTCTCGCAATATTCGGATCACCTGCTATGAATCACATAGGTAATCGAAACACCAGCTCAATGAAATCATCAGAAATTAACAAGCGGTTGCAATCATGTTCACAATATCAATAATTGAGAATGATCACCTGTATGTAAACAATTATTCATATAACCATGCTCATAACTCAGCTTGTTGGCCACGCACTTCGCAGTAGTTAATATAGTATGGTTGGATAAATCGAGAGCTTTCGAACGAATGGTCAACGAATTTTGTGGGATGAAAAACGACGAAGTATCATATCCCTAGCAACGACTCGGTTGTAAGCGGAAATCATCACAATTATTGGCGCTACTTTCATCTCACTTTATAGTCTCACTTTTCGGCGGGGGATCCATCGCTAAAACATGATTCCATGTTAAAAAACTATCTCTTAAAAACTAGGTATCTCACTATCTCTTATAAACTATCTCACTAACAAACTATCTCTTCACTATCTAATACTTTCCACTCGACTAATTTTCACTATATAATATTCCACTTTCCACTCAACTAACTCACTTTTTAATTAGGAATCTGAGACTTAGGTACCTATCCCAATGACAGTTTCACGTAAATATGGAGGAGACCTTGTCATTAGTATAAAGTGAATCATTGCTCCACAATTTCCTACCTACACCTCCAGAACTATGGAGCCTACTTCAACTAATTTCGGAAATATTATTGTAAGTTAGGTGATTCAAGTTGTCTCATTAATAAAATAGAAAAAAACATTACCTGGAGATTAACAAAATATTGGGCCACAGCATTTTCTGGCTGAACAGGGTAGGGAAGAACGCAATCAAGCGTTTCGTTTCTTTCACAGGATATGATCAGTCTTCGGCTACAAACGTCCACCTCAATATCACTTCCGGTTAACTTGAAGAGAAATAAAAATCAAACAATATTGTTATGGTGGCATAGATCAAAGCACCTTGTAATTATTTTTATATTATAGGAGTTGCAGTTAAAGTTCGTATTTTTGCAAATTAGATTGATCTATTTTCAAATAAAATGTATCTTTTTAGGACGTCCCTCAGAAGCTAGGTCATACAGGCAGGACATCTTATTTAAGAGGGACGACCTAGTGGAATTGATCCAGGGAAGTGGGGGACAACCCAAGCATGAAAAATGCATACGAATCCGTTTCAGACCATTCTAAAACAGAATCCGTGTATAAAAATTAAAAAAAAAAAAACCCTGTAGGTAGGTGTATGTCTGTGTGACAAATTTTGTCGACGCAGCCCAGGCCACAATTCTCAAAACCGATTTCCGAGATTATTTGTTTCTTCGATTATTTCCAATAATAAGCCTATGTGATCGTATAGCAAAAAATTATTATAACCCCCCTCAAACTTTGTTACTTTACGTTTCAAGGTGCGTAGAATCCAAATTTGAAATGTCCGTCCGCCGTCCGGGCCATAAAAGGCCTAAGAATTGACTTAAAAAACCCGTTCTTTCGCACATAGACTCCATTTGGGGTCTAGTTGGTATTAACGTTTAACCATCCCGATCGCTTTACTCGCATAGATGCTATGGGCCAAAAACGGGCGAAAAAGTGTCTTTTTCGACGCGCGCACGCCTGGCACGCTTGGCAGGGGGTCACGGTGGGTGGTGAGGGGAGTGAGCGGGGGGGGGGGGGGGGGGGGGGGGGTGAGAGGAGGCGCCGGCGCCGCGGCACCTTGTGGTGGGTACGGCGCCGGCGTTCCTTCGAGGCATGAATATGTTTTTTTCAAGGTCATATTTGTGTGTTAATACCAAAGCTTTTCCTACGCATATTTAATAACATATCCTCTCGACTTTTCGTACGTACTTAGATAATGATATTATCAAGGCAATAACTATTTGAATAGATAGGAGCTCAAATCGAGAAATATAAACATGCGTATATAATTATAGAAGTATAGGTTGTGGCAACTCGAAGTAGGACACGCCGAGGAGTCTGGACGGGCCTTATGACGTGCGCTAGCCAACTAAAACTACGATCATACTCAATTGAAAAAATAATAAACCTTTGTGAAATAATTTGCAGCGTTTTTTATGTAGTAGTGCAATAAAACTAGGAAATTTCGGATTTGCTGTCGAGGTGGGGGGTGGAGGGGATAATTACCGATTTTGTCAAGCGCTGCCCAACCTACAAATCTCTACCGATTTTCGTGATTCTTGTTTTGTTCCATTATGAATTCGACATAGTTTTGGAAAGTAGGTATATCAGAAATTACAAACTTCATCAAGAGAGGGGGTGAATGGAGGTGGTAATATTGATAAATCACGATGTTTTAACTATTTTCTATCGATTTTCGTGATTCTTTTTTGGTTCAACTTTGAATTTGGTCTAGTTTTGGAAAATGTAACAGGAGTTACAAATTTCGTGATGGAAGGGGGTGAATGGAGGGGTAATACTGATAAATCATGATGTTTCAACTATTCTCGTCTAATTTTTGTGATTCTTTTTCTGTTCAACTTTGAGTTTAGTCTAGATTTGGAATATGTAACAGGAGTTTTAAATTTCATGATGGAAGGGGGTGAATGGAGGGGGTAACAACGATAAATCGTGATATTTTTATTATATTTATCAGACTATTCGTGACTGTTTTTATTGTTTGTTCGATCCAGATTTTTTTTTAATTAACTGTCGGTGAAGGGGTTAAATGGGCGGAGGGGGGATTTCCGAGAAATCATGATACTTTTTTTCTCTTATTTTAATTCTCACAAAAACTACAAGCTATCCATTCATAGGGGCGTCCTTGTAATGCATGCACTACTTACCAATATGTTTGAAAGCAAAATTAATCTTTTAACAAATGAATTCCTTAGTTGGATTTTTTAAATTAATTTGTAAGAAGATTAAATTCATTTGCAAGAAGACAATTTTCATTAGCAAAAAGACCAACTACTACCTATATCTGCAAATGTTATAAAACTTTGGTTCGTAGGTATGCATATATAAACAAATTCAATAAAAACTTAATATTGCAGAATTGAAATCAAAATTACTTCAAATTTTCAGCTGTTAAAACAATGGACAGTTGAAAAAATGATGAGATATATACACGTACAATGTACACCGTACACGTATAACGTACACCTACTATTTTCGAATTAAAGCAAAATCCAGTGTAGAAATCAGTGTCCGAACGTAAGACATTCTGATGTGAGATTTGAAGGACTTTCGCACATTTTTAGACGTAAAGCGCGGATTTTAAATGGTTTTTCTAAATTCAGCTGTGACTGGACAAATTGTCGTAGTTAACAGGGCTATTGGTCATTTTCGTTGAGGATTATCCTCGGTTTCCACCCATAGATACCCAGGCTACGGTACAGTCAAGTTTTCCACTACTAGACTCATGAGAACAGGAGAGTGGAAACAACTACCAGACCATTTCTCATAATAAACAACTAAGCCATACCAGATAGCACCGTGCTGGTGAAAACTAGTTCAGTTTAATTGTACGCAGATGCAGATAAAAATGAGTGGAATGGATATAGAAATGCCGAATTGCAGCTGCTCCACCACCATGCCACAGACAAGTAAAGACACCTTCCCCTTCACCGGCACTTGGCCATGAGTTGGTGCAGAAGCTACCTAGGCCGCCACGGAACTGAAATGGAGTTAGAGGCTTGTTTTCTAAAGTTACCGAAAGAGCGCTAATGTCGCTTCAAGTTGAATCTCTCCCTTTGTATACTTCAGTACGGAACTATGATAATTTTCCTATCCCTAATTATTCCCAAATTTGTTTCCGATCTGAACTCCCGTAAGTGCAGTGAAAGTGGTAAATTGACATTAAAATTTGCGGTGTAATTTTTATCATGTTGCCACTGTATTGGAAACTAGCGCTATCAACAGTCCTGTGGACTGGGCGGGCGAAAATCGCCATTCCGTATTCATTTTCCGTAAGTCAGTTTGCTCTCCCACTTAACCGCCTTTCAAATTTCTCATTAAACTTTTTGAGTCTGGATCCTGCAAACCTAAAGGTGTTTTTCTTTCCGATCCCGTTCAAATAGGTTCAACGGTTGTACCAATACTTCAAACTATTTTACACACAGAATTAACGATTTTATTATTAGAACCGATAGTGGTTAACTTTATGTGTCAAATAGTTGAATCTATTCGTAAAACCATTAAATCTACTCATGAAACTATTAATTCAATCCAAACTTAGAGCACAAATGAAAAATCTGATCAGAGTCCTCACTGTTCGCTTCAGCTTCAGGAGGACCCTTGTACCTGAGGGGTAACTTTACCCTCTCCACTTCACTAATGTGGTGGAGTGGCAGCTGAGAACTTTCTATGCAACTGCGACAGGTTTCGGAGATCTGGACAAGGGGACCAGGGGCACTACACTATCACAAGATACCTACGTAGATCGGAAAACCGGGTTGTGTTGAGCATTTCTTGAGCTATTATATTAAGGACTCCATTATGGGAAAATATAAATCACTAGGCTTAAGATTTCTTTCTACAGAAGCCGCAAGCAGTCAGTCAGTCAGAGGTCAACACTAGACAAAGCACATAGTAGACTTTTCGTACTCAGCCATCCTGAACTCCACTATGCTCTCCAAATTTCGCAGGTTACAATCTCAATAAAATCTTCACTCCACGCTCCTCATTAAAAAACGGCCATCAACTCACCGCTTTAATTTTAGCTAAAACCAGTAGAAGCAGCACTTCCCCATCTCCAGGCACGACGAACAACCTCAACTTATTATTTTCATCAACTGTCATAGATGTCGTCCCACCTTTTTTCGAAGGCATTTCGGTAATCAGGGGTTTTCGGTTCTCAGTTTTTCCAATTCTAGGTTTTTCTTCAATTGTAGAAATAACTTCAATCAATTTTTTCGGGGGTTCTTTAACTTTTCTTTGTTGAATACGATGACTTCGGATAGTTCCAAGGCATTTCCTGTTCTTTAGGATGATATAAGCTAAAACAGATAAATGATACATGCTTTATCGAAATTACCCAGTTGTACAAGTAAACTATTCGGTAGAGCACTGATTCAAAACAGCTTGGTCACTGATTGAACAAACGAAAGTAAAATCATGCTATGGGTCTCCAGATATGTAAATTATACGCAGCTTCTTTTTTTCTGTAGCCCTCTCGAACAAATCTCGTCTTTATACAAGCTCCAAGTAATTTGGATCACCAATTTCAAGAGTACTGTAGCATCCATCCATGGATTTGTGTATAGGATCCATATTGATAATATAATATTATAACAACTAGGTATCTACTGGCAACACTGCTGCCTATACCTATGTATAAAAGACTGAACACGTGTGAAATAAATCTCTTTCTGATCCGACTTCCGAGTAATTTATACCAAACCCCTCAAACATCACATTGGCGACAAGGATGGCGCATGGTTAAGGACTTTCCTGATTTCGAAAGGAGTTCGACACAACCACCACCGTAAGCAAGGTAATACGCAGTTTTCGACGATTTCGTGTGTATGTCAGTGCTGAACATTTTCCGGGAAGTTTTACCGTTTGCGATGACTACATACGTGGGACAGCTACACGCGTTTTCACCGACGAAAAATGAGTGGAAGGTGGCGAAACCTCGTATGCAAACCTTCTTCACAGCAAATCACATAGCGGATGAACCGACGAAACGAGCGTTGTTTCTCAACTCTCTCGATGAGGGTGGCTATAAACTCATTCAAAACTTGAGTGTCCCAACGGAGCCTGAATCAAAGCCTTACGACGACCTCATCAAATTGTTCGACGACCACTTCACCCCAGCAGAATCGACCTTCTCGTTGCGACATCGTTTTTATAATGCAGTGCGTGAAAAAGGCGAAACATTACACGCATGGTTAGCACGGGTGCGATCGCTGGGTGGTCCATGCAAATTCGATGCTGCTCTCGAAGACATGATTCTCGACCGATTTGTCCTCGGACTGCAGAAGGGACCCGTGAAAGACAGACTGTTTGAAGAGGATCGATCGAAATTGGACATCGCCAAAGCCATGAATATCGCTACCGCTAAGGAGTCTGCATCGCACCAATATGACCTGACGTTGACGTCGTCGTCTACGCCGCTGGATGGTGTCAAACAAGAGCCTGTGTTCCGGACTTTTGCCCTAAGGAAGGGCCATGGAAAATCCGGCGATTTCCCCCAGGACCGACAGCGGACAGGAACGGCGCCTGCAGGCGGCAGTAGTGGACAGGCGCAGTGTGGCATCTGTGGCAGGAGACACCCGGCTCCTTGTTGGTACAAGGACGTAACTTGCAATTCATGCAAGGGAAATCATTTTGTTAAGGTATGTCCTAAGAAAAAAACTTCTAATAGGAATGAAAATTTTAGTAAGAAAAATAATAATAAAAGTAATAAGCCAACTAGACAACATTATCTGAACGAAAATTTCGAAGAACCTATTTATAGGATATTGAATGACAACTGTAAGTCAGTTCCGCCTTATGTAGTTCCAGTTAGTTTAAATGGTATTGAGATAGATTTCGAAATTGACACTGGTTGTCAATCGTCAATTCTACCGTTTTACATGTTCAAAGAACATTTTGATTTGAGTTGTATTACTGTGTCTGATAAAACGTTTTTGTCATATTTCGACACAAAGGCAAAAGCCTTAGGAACTTTTCAACCTCAGGTCAGTTTTAATGGAAACTCTCATGGTAGATTGACATTATATTTAGTTGATACTAAAGGGCCACCACTTCTAGGAAGGACGTGGTTTGAGGTGTTGGGATTCGAAATTGTTCACGAAAAGGTACGTAGAGTGTCAGGTAGAGATGAATGTTTTTACAACGATGTAAATAATAGTGATTTGTTGTCTTTATTGAAGACGAAATTCCCGAACGTTTTCTCTTCCAAGTTAGGTTGTTTTACCAAGTGTAAAGCTGTGTTGGAACTTGTAGATGGTGCTAAAAGCAAGTTTTGTCGTGCTAGGCCAATACCTTTCTCATTAAAACCTACAGTTGAGAAGGAGTTGGATAGGTTAGTAAGAGAGGACATTATAGAGCCTGTTGATTACTCTCGTTTTGGTACTCCTATTGTACCAGTCTTAAAACCCGGGGGGGGAATTAGAATTTGTGGGGATTATAAAATTACAATAAACCCATTTTTAAAAATAGACCAATATCCTCTACCAACGGTAGAGTCGTTATTTCAAAAAGTACAAGGAAGTCAAATCTTTACGAAACTAGACCTTTCCCAAGCCTACCAGCAAATGTTGCTGGATGATAATTCTAAAGAAATGACCACAATTTCGACTCACAAGGGTCTGTTTGCATACAAACGACTCCCATATGGCGTTGCGTGTGCTCCAGCTAAGTTCCAGAGGTCCATTGAGACTTTATTGGATGGCTTAGAGGGAGTGGCGGTCCTGTTAGACGACATTTTAATTGGAGGGAAAGATAGAGACGAAATGATGGCACGTTTAGAAGAAGTGTTACGAAGGTTGGAGGGTAGTGGGCTAACCTTATCCGAGCATAAATGCGAAGTGGGGAAGGATTCTCTAGTATATCTAGGGTTTCGAATTGATGGTCAGGGTTTACACACTACAGATGATAAGGTCAGAGCTGTCTGTAATGCACCTAAACCAGACAATATTAAAACTCTACAAGCTTTTATTGGTTTTGTGACGTATATTGCTAAATTTATCCCTCGTGTGGCTGAAGTTCTGTCCCCTTTGTATAAGTTGTTAAAGAAAAACACAAAGTGGGTGTGGGATGCTACTTGTGATGAAGCATTCGAGACTATAAGGCAATTGGTGTCTCAGCATCGTAGTCTAGGTCACTATAATCCTGAATTGCCTCTCAGATTAACGGTGGATGCTTCTAATCAAGGGGTGGCAGGTGTGTTGAGTCAACCACAAAATGGTGTTGATCAACCTATTGCTTATACGAGCAGAACGCTCTCGAAAGCAGAACAGTCGTACTCAGCCATACATAAAGAGGCACTTGCAATAATTCATTCAGTCAAAAAATTTAATATATACTTATTTGGTCGAAAGTGGACTCTCGTGACAGACCATAAGCCTCTATTAGCTATCTTTGGACCTAAAGTTGGTATTCCGACCTGTGCAGCTAATCGTCTGCAGCGTTGGGCTATATTCTTGGCAAATTACAGTTATGACATGGAACATGTCGCATCAAAGAAAAATTCGGCTGATTGGCTGTCACGAGCGCCCCTTTTTGACACTGTGGTACAAGACGATACTTGTGATTTAACAGTATGTTACGCATTCGAAAATGAAAATTTGCCTATAGATTACAATAAAGTAATTCTAAAGTGGACCATACTATCATGAAAGTAATCGGCTATACCAAATTTGGGTGGCCAGATAAAATAACTGAAAATTTAGTTCCTTACCATAAGTGTAAAAATGAATTACATTTGGACAAAGATATTTTGATGAGAGGTTATAGAGTCGTAGTACCTCACCAATTACGCCAAGAAGTGTTGGACGAATTACATAGGTCCCACATGGGTATTGTTAAGACTAAGGCGTTGGCCCGTGCTTATGTTTGGTGGCCACATCTTGACAAACATATTGAGGAGTTAGTCAAGAATTGTGTGCTATGTGCGCAAAATAAAGACAGTCCTCCCAAAAACACCTTGATACCTTGGGATTGGCCCTCAGAGCCGTGGCATTGCTTGCACATAGATTATCTGGGTCCAATCTATAATTATTATTTCTTAGTCGTTGTAGATAGCCACTCTAAATGGCTAGAGGTATTCCCTACAAAATCAATGACCTCAGGAATAACCATAAAATTTTTGAGAGAAATTTTTGCTAGGTTTGGCATCCCGAAAATACTAGTTTCCGACAATTTTTCTGCGTTTGTGTCTGAGGAATTCAGCAAATTTCTTGAACTGAATGGGGTTAAGTTCAAATCTGGCGCGCCGTATAGTCCTAGAACGAACGGGGCTGCAGAAAACGCTGTTCGTTCTGTAAAACGTGCGTTGACTACAGCTTTAGGAAAAGTGAATAGTACTTTGTCATTGGAGCAGGTACTCCAACGTTTTCTGCTGGATTATAGAAACACGAAACATTTAACAACTGGTATTTCGCCCGCTGAATCCCTCTTAGGTAGGCACATTCGGAATCGTTTAGATTTACTTCGCCCTCCTTCTACTAAAGATCAAGTGCTTGCAAAGCAAGCAAAACAAGTAGCAAATCATGGTGGGATTGAAGTGGAGTCTTGGTCTCCAAAAGATTTGGTCTGGGCTAGAAATTATCGGAAGGGGGATGATCCATGGTTGGCTGGAGTAGTTGAGGCGATCTTGGGTCCTCGTCGACTGAAGGTGTTCGTTCCAGAGTTAAACATGCACTGGACTCGGCACGTCCACCAAATTAGGGCAAGGACAGTGCCTTCTAATTACACCACCAGTGACCATGAAAGCGTACAAGCTAGTGTACAAACTAGTCCCCAAATTGACTTGCTGACTCCTGCCCTTGAGAAATCGAGTTTTCCGTTAGGACGATCTTCTCCCTTTGATTTCAAAGGGTTTTCTACCCCGAAACAAATTGATAGAGGAGGAACCTCACAACAGGGAAACGAGAGGCATTCCACTCCTAAAATTAAGACTAGGGCTGGAAGAACTATCATAAAGCCAAAAAGACTAATGTATGATTAATATTGTTAATTTCCATTTGGCTATTAAAATTGTTTTTTAATTTAACAATTTAAAAAAATACATGTCGAAGTTGTTTCTTCTTTTTCTAACGTACGAAGTAGGTACCTAGGTATATGATGTCAAGTCAACAAAGATTATTCATTTCATATATTATGTTTGTTTTTCTAGTAAATAACAGCAGTTGCTGATTTCAGTTTATTTCCAAATAACTTATGAGTTATGTATTATGTTTTGTACTCTTATATTTTCAAAAGTCATTTCACATTCTGAACTTCTATTTCTCAAATTTGTTCGAATTTTCTTTTGGGGGGAAGAAGTGTAGCATCCATCCATGGATTTGTGTATAGGATCCATATTGATAATTGAATATTATAACAACTAGGTATCTACTGGCAACACTGCTGCCTATACCTATGTATAAAAGACTGAACACGTGTGAAATAAATCTCTTTCTGATCCGACTTCCGAGTAATTTATACCAAACCCCTCAAACATCACAAGTACAATCAAGGGTTTGGATTAGTGTGAAAAGGAGTAGCTTAGCTGTTTTAGCCCTTTCCATTAGGTACAATCAATAAAGCATGACAATTAATAAATTCAATTCCTGCGAATTCGGGAGGGGGGCAATGAGTAGCATTATTCAAAATCATCAGACCAACTTCTGTTCTGTTATACCCCCATCTAGTAACAGGATCTACATAACAACCACAAGTCAGTATTTTGACTTGACCGTTCCACTATCAATTTTAGCGACCCAACAATAAAAACCTCTTTCTTTCATTAAAAAAAATCAAAAATTTCAAATTACAAAAAAATTGCTGCAAAAATCACTAAAAAACTGCTAAAAATCGGTAAATTTGTTCGGTAAGTTTTATGCGATTAAACTGAAAAATTGAAAAAAGAAAAAAAAAACCAGTTGAAAATTATTTAGAAAAGTTTTTTGCGAAGAAATTTTAGTCAACAATCTCTTTGCAACAAACTGCATGATCAGAACTTTTTACTCCCGGATTAGCTGATCCGCAGGTAATCTGTTGCCCAACTAGTTTGCATCCAAGTGACTGTCCTCAGACCAAAATTAGTGAAGCTGATAAAAGTGGAGCTATAGTATTTTTGCCCTCCACAAATCACCAGTTTTTGAGGGAGATATCCACCAAGAAAAGGAACTATTGTTTGGAAAATCGTGTTAAGAGATGAACATAGAGCCTCCATACTTGAACGAATCGTATTTTTCAAGAGTTAAAAAAGACTTGGGGACGGATACTCGAAAAAACATGGTTTCTTCTCTAAAGCCTGGCTCTCTACGTCTGCTGTGAATTTTACAACTCTCTAAACGACATATTTATTAGTTCGGGGTATTGCAAATAATAACAGTTAAAATAGGGGTAGCAAGATTTGTGCTGGCTTGTATAGATTCGTTGGCTATCCATTAAATCCTCTAGAAAAATATAAACCCAATGAGCTACGATGAGCAAGTGCTAATGTAATAAGTTTTAATATCAGATAATATCTAGATTTAGTTACCAACTGAAAAATAATAACTTACGTTTTTCAGATTTAAGCGTAAGTTCAAGTTTATACTTTGACTCGATGCCTTCCATTACAACGGTCATGAAGAATGTCTTGAACAACTGGTTCTTCAATATTTTATTGTAAAAGGACGTATTTATGACCACATCATAAACTGAGCACGTATTACTGCCTATGGAAATTGAAAAGTCAGTCAATGATTAAATGGTACAACAGTATGATACCGTTTTGACAGATAAATAAGTTAGGTAAGTTAATCACTTTTTAGGACATTATATGCTTCATTAACAATTACCATGAAGAATATCATTAATTACTAAACCCGAGTGAGGTTGTTTTTTTTCCAACGAAAATATGGTGGGTCTACCCACCTAGGTAGCAGGTAGGTAGGTTGATTATGATCAACAGATTCGGATGATTAGGAAAAAAGTAATAATTTTTTGGCCAAATAATTTTTGGCTGGAGTGTAGTGTTTTATCCTTGACGTTTAGTCTTACATAAGTCCATTTATATTACTTTTAGGAAATATTGCACTAGTTGCAAAAGCACTTGAATATATTTTTTAACTCAACCCAAAGAAGTAACAAGTTTAACGAAAATGTATCTATAAACATAGAAAACTTGATGAGACGAAGGGAAGGCAAAGCGTGAACGCAAGGTTACCAGCCTAAGCAAGGTATCCATTGTGTAGGACCACCGCTCACACTACTTCGCCTTACACGTACGACCTCGGATTTAATACGGTCGTAAAATTCGTACTAGAGTTCCAAATAACAAACCAAAATGGTTAAATATTGTTGTTTTGGGGACTGCAGAGACAGCCGTCCAGGAAGAACTGGTTTATACCTGACATTTTTTTCGATTTCCACAACCCTGTGGCGAGTTCCGTTTCATCTTCACTCAACATACATTTAACATCGCGCATCCTACGCAGTCCCCAGTCACATATGGCCCCACTCATATTCTTAAGACCAATGATTCTTCCCAAATTCACAAAAGTATAAATAGTTAAGCCGGAAGGTAGGCCACTTAAGTTCAGATCATGATTAGGTAGTACATATTACTATAGTACCTGACGATGTATCTTTGTCTCTTTCCTAGACCATCACCGCCCTTGTTACAACGTGGAATAGTATAATGCCTTCTGGGAACAATCGGGAATTCTTCCATCCGGTGACCAGAGTCAAATTGAAACCCGCCCGAGGTGGAAAAAGAAACTTCAGCTTCCTACATGATCGAAGCTTGTCGGCTTTCAGTAGCAACCACTTACCACCATCAATTGACTGGTCAACCGATAAATTCCTCCTTTTTAATTCCTCAACTAACTTAGACAGGTAGGATTTCCTTTCATTTCCCGGTTTTACACCTCTGCTTCGCAAAAACGAACAAAACTTTCAAAGCACTTGTCATCAGCCTGCTCTAACGGTAGTGCCGCGCCCGGTACCTACCTACATCTCCCAAGACCGATTAATTTCAACGGCAGATTGATAGGCATTACTAATTAAAAACGACATTAACCTAGGTAAAGACTAGTTAATAAATACTAGCAATCACAGAGCAGGAAACTGAACTAGACCAAAGGCAGGCAGTACTCAAGCTCCGGTAGGTAAAAGAGGTCCTTCAATATTTACCCGTTTATTCACCATTGGTAAATTCTGTGGTTTTATTTTCTCGACTGTGACAATGCCAAAGCCACAAGACCAATAACTTTTAAATGATACAAAGTCATGGAGTAAGAGATTCTCCCACCTTTTTCGTCGATAAGTAGAATACGTACCTACACAGATCTCTCAATCCTCCACCTCCTATTTCATTGGTTTTCATAGTTTTACCCACCCTATTTTTATGGATAGCGGTAGTTTGAATAATCTAATTAAGTAGAAGGGCGAAATAAGTCAAAGCCGCCTCGAAATTATTCGAATAAGCCTTGTCGAAAAACTAATTACCAGTTGTTGGATTAGAACTTGCTGCTAACAGCAGTCCTCCAACAAGGATAACCTTGCTTTGGTAACCTCAAGTGGTAGGCTCCATTATCGCGTCCAGCAAGTCCTCAATTGCAACAGTTTGGAATAGAATTAACACTAGTTACCTATCAATATAATCCAAAGATATTTCTGTAGAAGCACTCTTCTGTTTCAATATGCTGATAGAGTGAGGCCGTCGATCCGTGTCCAACATCTAAGTACCTAGCAGTTTGAATTTGTTGAAATTATTTGGTTTTTTTTTTTTTTTTTTTTATATTAAATTACTACCGATAGCTACTGTTTCATTTCTATTTGCCTCAACATGTAGTTTGTTGGCCTGGATGCGAGCAAATAAAAATATTCGAAATCTATCCTTTTAGTAAAATAAAGATTAATTGGACAAATAGAGAGCACTCTATCAGCGAAATGCGGCGTAATGGTCCCTCTCTACGCATCATTAAGACTACCACCCGCGATCATCAACAGACCCCTGGCCAGCCACAATCTTTCAGTTTCTTCCATACTTTACAGAAGGTTTTCTTTCAGTTTTTCAGACCCAAAAAATGTACCTGATGAACCCAATCGTACATGAATAAGGCAAAAGAAGATTGATAATAACACAACAAATACGAAAGTGGTAGATCTGACTGACCCTGCTGCCAATTAGATACCCTCTCTCGTTCCTGTAGTCCTTCCACTAAGTTTTACTTTCCTGTCTTCTGGGAGCAGCATGGTCGGTTCATCTTTCTTCTCTTTTCTATTTCCAAAACTACAAATCCTACAAGTCAGGAACGACATTCATCTTCCTAAATGTTTTTTCTACCCAATGTTTCTTGGTAGACATAAAGTTGCTTTGTAATAGTATCCATAAAATTTCGTCATTTCACAGCATCTGGAAGACGTTTGAAACGTGAATTTAGAAAAAGTTTAGTACCGCCCCTTGTCAAACACGGCCAAAGCTTATGCCAGCCACCAACTCCAACACTAGACTCAGGACTCTACATCTATTAGTCTAGATGGAGAACTTCATATGCCTAAAAATGGATTTTGAAAGCTTAATGATAGGCCGAATCCTTTATTAGTAAAAAGTCTAACTCAAGATAACACTTCATGAGCGAATGTGTTTTCAGGGAACTCTTGGTGCTTGGACGCACTTTTCTCTAGGTGTACAGGCTAAGAAATAACTTTGGACGCTCAAACTTTCAATTTCTTTCACTAGCTTACTTTTGTCAGCTTCAATATGAAGATCACCTATGCTTAAAGGCACAGTATACTGAGGTGCTTCATCAGACTCCAAGATATTTATGAGTTCTTCGTCAGATATATCCCTAGGTGGTGGAATTTCATCTGTGTAGCAGATATTGACAAACACTTTATCACCTTCCAAAGTATGAGTTTTTACACAGAAACCTGTTTAAAAAAAATTAATAATGATAATTATATATATATACATAAATAATAAAAATACATTTAATGTAGACAATTTTCAAATAAGATAGTTGAATCTCAATAAAACTCAACTGATTTAAGCATAGTATTGACAGGGTGAGGCATATGCAGTAGGTTAAATTTGAAACCACGAATGCTCGATGCAAGCACACGAATCAACCGACTCGTGGCTTGTGTGTTCTGAGGCAGATGTACGCAGGTATCGACTACACGAACGGCTCGGACTGAGGAACCTTTCCATTTTACCGACAAGCTCCTGCCTCGCCTCGCACAGTGTGACGCGAGCGGCTCATAGCGAGCAACCACCGTACCGACATCCAAGTATGTGTCCTGAGGGCATTTGAGGCGAGCAGCTGTATATATACCTGCCTTCAGGTATATATACAGGCAACAAAATGAAGTGCCTTCCCCAAACATTTAGTTTGTTTCAGCCAATGAGCAGTGATCAAATGTGCTCAATACCTCTTGATTACAAAATGGAACTGAACCACATAGTTGATGCGGTACTTAAATCGGTAGTATCAGGAATGAAGCCTTTATGTAAGCTTTCCATTATTAGTATCTAGGAGGAAAGCGCGTTGTTACTTAAAATACAAAGAGCGCTAAAATGAGGACACCCTAATAGAAAATTACTGTTTAAATTTTCATCTTCTTAGGTAGAATAAGGAACGTATTAGGCTCAGGGCCTAATCAGCTGATCATGGTGGCTATGTCCTTGTCATTGTAACCCCAGCAGTCCCAGACAGGCTCCATTTTAAATTGCAGGGTATTATTCAGATAGAAGTTGGCTTAACAGTTTACTCAATTAATGAGGCTGGTGGCTCTGCACCTTGTCATTCACAACCTGCATATATGTACTCGAAAAAAAGTAAATACCTTTATTGGCTAATGGAATACTTCTGCCTTTCTATACATTCACTATTAAAGGTACATTCGACTATACATCAAGAAGCACAGTGCTATTGCTGTAAAAGGAGCCCACAGTTTATTGAAGATATTAAAGTATTTTGGCCACCAGAAGTGTCAATTTCATAACAATGCTGATAAGTAATAAGTTTGTCTTAGTGTGATTTTTCTTGTAAATTGTATCTCTGTATTTTGTGAAACACAGGTAAAATCTTTCATTTTATGGATAATTTAATCAACTGAGGTAAGAAAAACTACTTTAATACCGTTCTGTTTCTATAGGAAATTGTTCGAGCGTTGCTGTCGTACAATAGAAGAGACCCGTAGTACCTACTCACCAGGTTGAGGACGTACGTACTTCCAGGGTACATCTTCAGATACTTTGTTGTCTTCCTTGCCAAGTAACTTTGAAATGGGATCAAACGAATCACCAGTAGGGGAGGAAGGTCTATCCTGTAATGATTAAGACCAATTAAACTTGAAACATTGAATCCATAAGAAATCATCAGCGAAGTGTACTACTTGTAATCAACTCCAAGACTTGTTTCGTGTGTTTAAATATATATCAGACTTCAAGTGATAAGGTTAAATAACGTATTTCACGAACCAGAAATTGCATAGCGTTATCTGAAAATAACGTTTTAAATGAAAATGAAACTTTGTTCGAATAAAATGAATATTAGAGCAAATTGAACTCGTAGGTATAGTAACCAGTAAACACGTTCTCCTTAACTAACAGCCATACTGGCAACCTTGGAGTAGCTACCTAGATGAAAATCAATACCGCCACGAGTTTAATAACTGCTTGGTATAATTATGATGTTTTTATAAGTGTATAAATTCTGAAGATACAGAACAATTTACCAAGGAGGGAAAAACGATCAAACTAAGTACTTAGGGAGAATTACATAATATTTATGTACAAACGGAATAATATTGAAGATATCAAAATATTCACATTGATAGGTAGAAGAGAAACGATCACACCAAATCAACCAATTGGAGGATTTTTTTAAACATTAAAAACATTATACATTTTTTCAACTGCTAACAATCGGTGGCTGTATGGCAAATTGTGGCGGACGACTTATGCTGGGTCCTCAATCATGGCGCAAGACAGTTCCGTCTTCCCCTCCCAAACTTCTAAAATTTTGTCTCGTGCAACTTAGTCAGAGTTTCATGACCGTTATTGTGGCCAATTGGAGTTTTATCCTTGTCCATCCCAGTACGAGAGAACACTGGCTTCTTCCACTTTTCACTCAACGTGAACGCAAGTCGCTTGATAAACATTGGGAACTCCGTGTCTGATGCGCCATCGCATGAACCTACTGCCAGTGGGGTGGAGGAGCCTCGCAGATCTTCCACTGCTGGGTCATACTTTGAATGTTTTTCGCATATTGGAGAAAATACTTGATTGTTATTTTCAAACATTTGAGTGGTAACAATTATTTTTGTGTAGGTACACAAATATCTAAAATTTTAAAATTCATAACGACTATAATGCGTAAAATTACGAAAATTCGCCCATCTGATGTGAGCTATAGGAATGCGTAACTATTCGATCCCCTCCTGGATGATTTTGATTTAAATCTTATACAGAAGGTTTTTCTATGATCGTGGCCTCCAACATAAACGTATGAAGATCAAGAGAATAGATCTAGAAAGTGAACATTTTTCAACTTACGATAATAAGCAAGTTCTTGTTCATTATGGACGGGTCAACTTCTAACATAACAGACGGACTTTTCTTCATCTTGTTCTTGAAGATTCGGAGAATTCAAGCTGTAAGGATAGAACATTCATAAAAAACGAACTATAAGTTGGTATGACGTGAACAAATAATGTAGAAGCAGAGGAGGAAGTGCTTGTTAGTGTTGCAAATCTCAGGATGAGTGGGTTCTTTACTACTGCCGTTTTTAAAATTTTCAGTCCATTAGCGGCATTGAACAAAGTGTCCAAAGGGACACTGCAAGCGGCACGATTCCAAGGTGGGCCATGTTGCCATCCCTGACCATGTTGGTTGAGGTATGGCCAGTGGCAACCCGGTAGACCACTATTCGGGGTAGTACGGAAGGGCCCAGTAGCCAACCGAGGACCCTTGTATAATATAGGATCCAGCTTACACAGCAAGGACTTTCTTGCTGAACTATAAACTGCAGACCCATAATCAATTCGGGATCGCACCACTGCAAGGAAAATCCTCAAGAGAACAACCTGCTGGACACCCCAACTATAGTTAGAAAGGACCTTGAGCAACTATACACCCATGACAGCTTGGCGCAAGTACTCAATATGCTGGGTCCACCGCAGCTGGCGATCAACTACGAGACCGAGGAAACATGAGTGAGTAGAGAGTCCACCAATTGTGAGTGCATACTCATCATGCGCTTTGCGTTTTTTGCAAAATGGATGTAGGTAGTTTTTTCAGGTGAAAAACTAAAACCTCGCATGCGCACTGTTTGATAGATGGTATCAATAGCACGTTGCAATGTTTCACACACATTCTTCAGCTCATTGCCTCCGAGGAGAATATTGTTAAATCGTTCACATATGTTAAGGGACAAATCTCCTCTGGGATGTAATCAGCGAGGCCATTTATAGCGACCATATGCAACTAAGTACTGAGTCCTGAGGGATGCCGTTCTCCTGAAGATGGAGATCGGAGAAGACATTCCCCAGGCACACCCTGAATTTTCAGTGGGAGAGAAAGCTACGGAGAGAGCCCAGCATTGGTCCGCCACTGTAGCCTTTCTAAGATGGTGTGACGCCAAGTAGTGTCACAGGCTTTGGCTAGGTCAAAGAACACACCAACAGCATGCTTCCTGAATGGTGTCGTGAATGTAACTCTCAAAAGCTGAGAGTTGGTCAACTGCTAAGAAGCGTTTGTGAAAACGAGCCTGATACTGTCTAATAAGGCAGTTGCTCTCAAGAAACCACACCAGGCGGTAGTTGATGCAGCAAGTAAGGGAGATGGGCCTGTAACTGGCAGCTTCACAAGGGTCTTTGCCCTCTTTAAGCAGAGGAACAATGACAGCCTCCCTCAAGGCAGAGGGATAGTTACCTGAGGCCTGATGGCTTATATTTCCAATTATATGGAAATCCCAGGCCTGATGGCCTATATTCCCTCTACGGAATCGGATCAATAACAGAAATTGCCGATAAGGAAATTTATGATTATCGATTAGTCAGAGCGATCTGGAGTTTGGAAGGAGAGTTCTAGGTGACTGACTTATAAGGGAGGGTAGGCGACGGTATTTTGCGTTTCATTAATCACCTAGCGTAAGTTTTGAATTAAATGCCTCACGATTAGACTAGTAAGGGTTAGGTATTCGATTTCAATCTCTTTCATTGTTTTGGTTGTCGATCTGCATCTGATTTTCGTACTGTTAGCACTTTTTGACGTTTTCATGCCTTTTCTTTGGCACACAACCACAAAATGCGTTAATTTTAAGAAGCAAAACTTTTTGTGGGAGGAAACTTTCTGACGATTCTCGCTTACAACCAAATCTTTGCTACAACAATCGGTCGCCATTCGTTGGAAAACTCTTGATTTATTTTGAACTAACCCATATTCCAAGCTACCAATTTCCCCCTCATACATCCCAGGGAAGCACTGGTTACGAGCTTGGTGTGATATGGAAACTAGGCATCCGAAGCACCATCCTCCTTGTTTGAAGCACAAACAATTACAAGGACATTGAACGGCGCGAAAGGCGCATTGAATAGTCAATTAAACAAACTTTAACCAACAGACATTGTTCAAACGGTGGTTATCTACTTATACCTACAGCTTTTTGCGTATGTACCGTATGTTTTTGTGTATTGGGAGACCATGCTACAACAGCAATTCGAGGACATTCGAATGAGACAAGTCTCACGAATTTAGGGGGCAAAACTCTGGACAAAAATTAAGATAATAAATTAAATAGGAAGATAACTCACTTGGAATTATTAGGGTAGTCAAAGTCGGTGCCCAAACCAAAGAAACAAAACTGACACTAGAACTCAATTTCTCGTGCATAGAATCCTACACTGATTAATTCTAATAGTACTTAACTGTTAGTTGTTATATTGACTGATAGACCAAATAATTATTCTTATAATTTTTTTCTGTTTTTTACGTTTTACACGATCTGATGTAAAAGCCAACACGAACTCGAAAGTAAACAATTGTCCTGCGGTTCACGCAGCTTCAGTTCCACCCCTTCCGCAGTGAGCGCTGTCAGCGCTTGTTCGCTTATATCAGAATTTCAGCCCTTGATCAGTTTATTGTTCAGCCCTTTTATATTCTAGGTTCTATTTTGCTTAGTTTCTCGCGAGTCCGGGTTTTGAAGGAAAGTTTTGTACGAACCTTTCAAAAGTTATAATAAATTATTAATTTAGTTCGAACGTTTAGTTAATTAATTAGTTAGTTTTCATCTGTGTGACTGGAACTTGACTGTGTGACTTAAATGTGAATTTTCGTACTGAGAACGAATGGTTTCACAGAGAGACTAAATACATCGAGCAAAACAGTGAAAATGATCTAACAGAAGAAGAATCACGAAAATTGGTTGAAAACATTGTGAACCTAGAACAATTCATTTCCCCCTTCAATAGGGAAATAGTCATGTTTAATCATTCATATAACAATTCCAATAGGCGTCCCTCTAATTAACGAAGCCTTGCCTATACGACATAGCTTTAGAGGGACGTCCTAAAAAAAAAAACCCTCGTTTCGCACATCCAGACCAAAAGATTGTTTAAAAGAAAGAAGAGAAAAAACAAAAACGGATGAGAAAAATATGATTTATAGGAATTGCCCCGTTTTGGCGGCGAATCCGAAATTCCCGAGGTTTATTGCAAGTTTACTGAACATGCTTCAAGCAATCGACCAAATGCAAACGGTGGATTTATTTCGAAATAGGGGAAGTGGGAAAGGCTAAACAGTTGATTTAGGACGAACGACGCCGATGACAGCGCGGACAGCGGAAGGGAAGGAACTGAACCTGCGTAAACCGCTAGACAATCGTCGAAAGTAAACTCCACAATCAAAGATAAATAAGTAAAAGGTGTATGTTTAGCTTCTCCGTTTGGCTAGACGTGGCAATGCGGTGGTGGTGATGTGGGACTCTTACCTTCGTCTTCACAACGATCTACGAATCACTGATGTTCCTACAAATGTTAAAGACTGTTGTAAGTATGTATGTTAAAATGTTGAAGACTATACTTGACATAATTTTCTACAAAATTTTATGTCAAGTTTTCTATGGCGATACTCCTTGAGAATGTTTCATACCCATTTTGTCACTAATATTTCTTGAGGATCATTTCTTTCTATTACTTTTAGCGAATTTGGGTAAAAAAGAAAGCTATTGCAATGGCTCAAAAAATTTTAAAATACAAATTTTTGAAAAATTTCTTCATTGAAATTAAGTATATATATATATATGTATACATTGTGTCTACACCAAATTTGGGCATAAATCAAGAGTTCGTTGGTGATCAAAAGTTCCTCCTAGAGTTTTTTGTTTAACGCTTTGTTTTTGAGTTAATGTTCAATTTTTAAGATTTTTTTCGTGTTCTTACCAACCTTTACTGTTTGTTACAATAACAAATCGATTTACCGTCAAAGTCGATTTGCAATTGTAACACTTTATTTTTCGTGGAAATAGACAAGGTTTTTTCACTAACTTCCGTTTTTTACCAAATAATAGATTAAATAATTAATATAATACGAAGCGTTCGTGTATCGCTACACCAATCCTCGACATCAGGCTCAACCATAGCTTTCATGAGGGTGCCAAGCCATGTGGGTATTCTTGGCAACGAGTGTGCTGATGCCCTTGCGAAGAGAGTCATTGGTGATAACTCCATCGATATGCTGCCTATACGCATTGAGGATCAAATCTCCTACATGCAACATAAAGCTATTTCCATCTGGCATGAGCAATGTCAAGGTGAGGTCACTGGTCTGTGTGGTGTTCTTCAGGACTTGTGCCTGGTGGGCATATTCGTAACCCAACTTCCAAGGAGGGACCGAATAGTGGTCAACCGGGTTGCCACTGGCCATACCCGTCTTACTCACAACCACTTGCTTAGCGCAGGAGCTCGAGATGTTGTGTGTGGAAGGTGTGGGGGTCCAGCATCGGCCCCCTCAGTGGGTTGACGTTTTATCTGGACCAGACAAGGTCCAGTCCCTGTTGTCGTACCTGTGAGCGGCTGAGTTCTATGTACTACAAACTGTGATATTTGATCTGTGATATATTTTTGTAAAATCTAGTCATAGTTTTATTTCACTTTGGCGATTATATATAGTACTGTATATATGTACTACAAACTGTGATATTTGATCTGTGATATATTTTTGTAAAATCTAGTCATAGTTTTATTTCACTTTGGCGATTATATATAGTAACATATATTTAGTTATTAGCCTATTCTTGATCTAGTCTTAGTTATAATATTTTATTTTTGAGGTTTTTTCTTTCTTATCCGCTCTAGGGGCTAAACAGTGGTAATCACTATACCCCTTAGTTTGTCCTCCTCCGATTTGGCAGTGGAGTCCGTGATGGCACTCCGTTTGGTGGTGGAGGGTAGCATCGTGCCACTTGAAGTGTCCCTTTGGACACCTTGTTCAATGCCGCTAATGACCCTTACGGTTGAGGTGCGGCTTAAACCTTAATATATATATATATATATATATATATATATATATATATATATATATATATATATATATATATATATATATATATATATATATATATATATATATATATAGTTTTGATGAAAAATGAAAACACTCGCGTGTAATATTATTTTGAGGAGTTACAGAAGGAAAAAGATAGGAAACACTTAAATAAACTTACAAATTTGAGAGAATATTTCGCTGTGTCAGCGTCGTCAGCTCTAGTGAAGAAGTCTATATATATATATATATATATATATATATATATATATATATATATATATATATATATTTCTGAAAATCTTTAAAAGTTACTACCCTTTCAAATATATCCTGGAACTGGCAAATCTCATGAAAATTGCTTCATCTAATACCTACTCTTCCCAATGGTACAGTCAATTTTACTTTGATATTTAGGGGAGAATATCCTGTTTTAATGTTGAAAAATATTGGTTTTTCAATGAAATCGTTGATTTTCTAAAAAAATGACTCTCTATGAACCTACGAGTATGAGGTTGGTAACAACGCTATTTTTCCACGCTGAATTGAATGGTAACATTTTTAGATCTCTCCAACTCCGTTATAACCGAGTTTTACACTTAAACTTACAAACTTTTAGAATGTTTGTTAGGCTTAAATGCATGTGTGTTATGGCGTAAAACTGGTTTTTTAAAGTGTAAAACACGATTATAACGTAGGTAGTTGGAGAGATCTGCAAGCGTTACCGTTCGATCCAGCGTGAAAAAATACGTAGAAACCGACCCCATACTCGTAGGTTCATAGAGGGTCATTTTTCCAAAAATCCAACAATTTCATTGAAAAACCAATATTTTCCCAATGTTTTAAACATAATATTCTCCCCTAAATAATAAAGTAAAAGTAAAATTGGCTATACCGTTGGAAAAATATTATTAGATAAAGCAGTTTTCATGAGATTTGCCAGTTTCCAGGATTTGTTTTGGAAGAGTAGTAAAGTTTGAAAGATTTTCAGACATTTTATTTTTTCAAAATCGTCCATGGTTGAGCTGATGTGAAGGTCTTCGGGTGGTACTTTTTAAGAACCCAAGTACACTACTCTTATAGGAAATTCAACGCTGATTCCGTAAATGAGGTCAAAAGTTGAAATTAAATGAGGCAAAGTGGAGAAATTTGTGTTTAAAAGGAAAAAACACAGATTTCCTGTACAAACCTTTAAAATATCATATCTCGAGTACCCATGGATTGAGATAAAAATAAGTGGTTGGCGGCATTTTATTAAATTTTCGTCACTTATCCGGTTCCACCCTGTATATCTACAAATATTAACAACAAACAATATGTATAAGCCTCCCCTTTAGCATAACTTACCAGGCGAATTTCGTAAATCTAACAGCTCCTGAAGAGGTCGTAGGTACCTACAGCGAAAGTGCTCGAGCAAAAATAAATAAGCTAACAATCGAGGGGGGACTTCTCATTATTCCCCGAATGACCGTAAAATAACTTGAGTACCTATATAAGATACCTACAATAACACTAATGTAGGTTTATTCAGACAAATGTTATTTAAATTGAGCAATTGTCAAGGGAACTTTTGCACTTCGGTTGAGTTTTTAAGTTTTCATTGAAACCTTCCAAATCAATAACGTTCTGGTTAGGTATCAATGAAATTATAATTATATTTTTTAGGAATTATTCCTCATGCACAATAATAGAAATGCATACTTATAAGTGACACAGCTGCCTATCAAAAAAGATATCCAGGTATAATACAATGCTGAAACATATCCCTGGCAACATTTTCCTGAAAGAGGGAACTATCCCTACCCCTACCCTATATCTTTGCTGTCTATTTATAGATATTACATATATAAAAATATTTAAATTTTTCTGATAAAGAAATTTTAATGCTGACACATAGGAATTTCGTTCATAAAATTCCGTATTAGTCTTAGGAATAATGATTCTAGAATATCTAATTTCAAATATATTTTGTTGCTTGTTCTAGAATTATTATAATTTCGAGTAAAAGTGGTTTCAGATATAGGTATGTTCGGAATTAATTCCATCAGCAATAAATAACTACATGTACTTACTTATACATGACTCAAAATAAAAACGCTGCAAATTATTACACAATGGTTTATTATTTCTGTGTTCGATAGCCCTTCTACGCAGATCATTGGTCTATAATTATTAAACCCCGTATGTAGTACCTATATGATCAGACCATGGCGCATCGTGCCTCATAGAAGGGTTCACACTTTTGTAGTTCCAAGACCCCGCAATTTTACGCTTCACAGTAGATGTAAAAAAAAGAAGATATTTGAAGTAATTTACGTTAGCGCATGCGCGGAATGGAGTAATGATTTGAGAAAAATGAAATTGGTACGGTACAACTGACAGCCTAACCCACAAATTCCCAGAATATGTGATCCAAATCTGATGAAAACTAGACCTCGTTCCTCGGAGTACACTTTCGTACATGCGCAGGAGCTAATTATGATGCAATCATATTGAAATTGACATGGAATAATTAAACCATGCACCTAATTTGAGCGGGATTTGACAACTGGGGCGTAAAAAAATGATAATTGAAGGAATTTACGTTTGCGCATGCGCAAAATGGAGTAAAAATAAAGAAATTCTTATTAGGTTCGTTTGTGAAAGGGCAAAATGATGTGGATATTGTACAGCCCCTCAGAGAGGAGTAAAATCACCGAATCACTAGTCAACGAAACGGAAATGTGGATTCTGCAAATTGAAATCAAGTCGTTTCCCACAATACCTTCTGGGGCTAGCCCATATGCGATTTTTCCCTAGAAAAATATCCATTGTTCAGTATCCACCAAAATTCTCCTACGAAGCTCCCCTATTTTTTACTGCCTACTTCATCACTTCATCAAGCTTGGTTGTTCGATTCAAAACAGTTTCCCGTGTTCTTTTATTAATTTTTGATTGTTGGTATATCGTTTGTATTATACCATTTAAGAATTAAATTTCAGTTGAAATAAAGAAAAAACAAAAAAAAAAACCGGTAGGTGATTGAAATAGTTGAACAGAAAGTATTAAAATAATCTATAGTAGCAATATTTCTGTTCTAACCTAGCATATTGCTGGATTGAGTTTGTTTGTTTGTTTTCGGTTTCATGCCCCGTTTTTTATCCCGCGTACCTACTTTTATAATACAATTGTGTGATATTGTCCAGAAAAAGTGTTTTTCGCGCTGAAGTAACAATTTAGGATAAACCTCCAAGGGAGAAACGTCCACATGTATGATTTTGCAGGCAGTAAGTTTAGTATAATTGTATATAAATAAGCCTGGTGCATCTCAGTTAATCCATACTACGAGTACTTATTCGCATTTATCGTAGTTTTCCACGTTCTGATTAGGTATCCGAAGTGGATACTATTTTTCTAGATAGCATTAGGTGTGCTTTAACAATCCATAGGAAGGTTTGTGAATATGAAACAGTATGCGATTTCAAATCATTACAAAAAGCCATTGAGTATCTACTTATATGAAGGTTTGACAGTTGTTTATTGTACAGTCTTTGTATAGGTATTCAACAACAAGCACGATAAATTAATGGTAAAACTATAAAATAAAATGAAATCTTTGACTGCTGCCCCTCCATGAGAAATGTCTTAGCTACGCCACTGCTGAGTCATGACTCATATCGCTCTCTTGGAATGTAAAACTTTTTAATTTCTACATTTATAGTTTTTCGTCGACAAATTCGAATTCCTCAGAAAGATTTGAAAAAAAATGAGTATAAACACTAGGTACCTATGTAAAAATTCAAGTTACCTACTTCATTACTTCACTAATTGACTGTATAGAACTAACAGAGCTAAAAACTCGAGAATAGGTTAATGAGTTGAGATTAGGGGAGTGACATATCTAGATGCGCTGTCGCCACATACTTCCACTATTACCTGTTTTGTCCCTCTAACTCAGAGCTGCTCCGGGCTTGGACTGAGTATAGTCAAAAACAAGGTGTAAGGTGCACCTCCTACCGTACGTATCGATCCTCTGAGTTCATAGTTTTTGAAGGTAGTGCCGCTAAAAGGAACTTATTTCCTTATATTTATGTAGAATTCTAAAAGGACTTCGACTCTGTCCAGGAATTTTGGCCCCGAAAACATAGGTAAATAACGCCGTTCAATTGATCTGTCTCGTGAACTTCGGTTCAGTTCTTTTCGAGTCTTTACCTCATTATCAAGGATTATGCTCGAAAGGCCTTTCAGCGTCATGCTGGAGACCCCCACATCAAACAATAAAATTTCGTTCGTGATCTCATCGTGTTGTGGAAAGCGGAAGGGAAAGGGGATCTCGGAAGGGCGATAACGATCAAGGAGGCCGTGGACCCTTTGAGGGGATCACAGCGCGGTTTCGGACGCCCTCGAAGGCGGCTCAATTTTAAGCGGATTCTCCCGATGTTTATCGAGTCCACCTCCCTCTTTGCACCCACTCCTTCACTAAATCTACCATTTCCAGGCCTCGAACTTACCTTTCTACTCTTCTTTTTCTTTTCATTGTCTGAGAGCAGTTTTTTGGATACCTTTCTTAAAAACGCTGCAAATTATTTCACAAAGGTTTATTATTTTTTCAATTGAGTATGATCGTAGTTTTAGTTGGCTAGCGTACGTCATAAGGCCCGTCCAGACTTCTCGGCGTGTCCTACTTCGAGTTGCCACAACCTATACTTCTATAATTATATACGCATGTTTATATTTCTCGATTTGGGCTCCTATCTATTCAAATAGTAATTGCCTTAATAATATCATTATCTAAGTACGTATATGTTATTAAATATGCGTAGGAAAAGCTTTGGTATTAACACACAAATATGACCTTGAAAAAAACATATTCATGCCTCGAAGGAACGCCGGCGCCGTACCCACCACAAGGTGCCGCGGCGCCGGCGCCTCCTCTCACTCCACCCCCCCGCTCAACCCCCCCCCCCCTCACCACCCACCGTCACCCCCTGCCAAGCGTGCCAGGCGTGCGCGCGTCGAAAAAGACACTTTTTCGCCCGTTTTCGGCCCATAGCATCTATGCGAGTGAAGCGATCGGGATGGTTAAACGTTAGGACCAACTAGACCTCAAATGGAGTCTATGTGCGAAAGAACAGGTTTTTTAAAAAAACTCGTTGAGGGTAGGGGGGTTAAAAGAAAAAACATTGCAAATTATTACCTACTAAAAGATTTGTAATTTGCAGATGTATAGACAGTTTTAACTGAAAACCCAATATATATAGGGTGTCCCGCGGAAAGGTGACACCCCCTTCATTTCCCCTGAATTCAGCGTAAAAAATTGGGACCATCGCCATTCTTCATAATTTTTTACGTAAGTAGATCTCAGGAAAAACTCTTCGCGCGCGCCACTCGCATGAACTTTGTTTTTATTTATATTTATGGAAACCCGAATTTTTTATTGCAGATTCGAATTCTACGTGAAATTTCATGAAGAAATACCCATCACTTGATTTTATAATTGCGTGTTTTCTCCAAAAGTGCGCAATTCCGCTCTAATAGCGCAAAAATTGTGAAATACATATTCATTTGCCACATGTAATATATGATTTTGGGGTATTTTTTCGTGCTGAACTTCGTAATGATGTTCATTTATTGATATTTGCAACACCAACTTGGAAAAACACTAACAATATTGACCAGAATTGCAAACTTATCTTACTTAATTCACTCATTTCCACGCAGCACAAAGCGTACTCAAATGTAGTTTTTTCGGTGTTTTCCCGTGTTAGTAGGGTTTCCCGAATGCTGTGCATGCACTGAAAATGTAAAAAGCTTGTAACAAGCCAATTTCCTTTTTTTAAATTTGACCAGTAAAAACAACTTTTCCTTTAGTTTTCCTTGAAAGGCTTCCAGCCAAATTACAAATCCTAAGAGAGATCAGTTGAGAATGTAGCTAATTCCGCTGATTAGGATGGAGCCCGTGTTTTAATTAGTCTCATGATGTATGACAAAAGCTCCCTATCAAATTTAAAATTCCTAGAGTGAACAGGAGAGAATTATTTTACCCACTCGTGGGTTGCTTTAATTAAATGATAGCTTTCAATTTTTATTGATTTTTAGCAAAAATCAAGATTTTTAGTACATTTTAATGAAAATCAAGTTGGTACTTTTCAATACAACTTTCTGAATTTTGTAATTCATGGTGGGTAAACTTTCCCAAGTAATAACAAGAGAGTTTGTTCTGTTAAAAAACTACAATTTAACAATTTGATACTTCATTATGGTTGTGAGCGAGGACGAGGAAGGAGTTTGTTTGTTAGTGCAAGAAAGTTGCCCAAAATAATGTATTATGAGAATACCTAATATTCTAGCGAGCAAATTTAAACAAATGGCGGAGTTTTGGGTATTAATTGAATGAGTAAAGGTACAGGATGAATTTACGTATATTAATAAGTAATTAAAGATAACACAGTAGATAGGTAGGATCGGATATAGATATTTAATGAAATAGAAATAGGCACAAATTAGACTAAATAAGGAGCATATTCTATCCAAGAATATAAAACCATGGAGGTTTAGTTAAATGAATATTAATTATGAGTATATTCAACTCCACTATGCCTTGAATAGATGAATAAAAATGAAAGAAAATTCTGCTTGCATAAATTAAAGAGTTTTTCACTGATGAATGATCCTTGAAGGGCTCCAGACGTAGGTATCTAATTACGGTCGACGATGAAATGGAAAATACAAATTTCCGACCTGACTTTCGATGGTTTTTTCCGAAGCTCAGGACTTTTCACCAAAACCAGAAATCCTTAATCAGCATCAAGATGGCGTATTGGCAGCCACAAACTCCAAAGTCGCTTCCACCTATGACGATTTAATGATTTGAGAACGTATGCGATAGGTATATACATTCCCCTCCCCCTCCCCCTGCAAAAATCGTTGATAATAGGTCGAAAAAAATTTTTTTTTTTTTTTCATTCTTAATTTTTATTACAAGGATGTCAAAAATTACAAAATTGCATAAACGCGATCAATTGACGTCAAATTCGTTATTTTAAACGGGAACTCCCATTTTTGTTTTTACTACAGATTTGAATTCTTCGTGAAATTTGATGAATAAGTGACCCATCAATCGAGTTTTTAAGGGCGCACGAACGGGGTTCCGCTCTAAAAGTGCAAACATCGTCAAATACTGAGTTTTGAAGATATATATTCAATTGCCACATGTAATACATGATTTAGGGGTATTTTTTCGCGCTGAATGAACCTCGTATTGACGTTCATTTATTGAGATTCGCAACACCAACTTGGAAAAACACAAGAAAAAAAAACTACATTTTAGTACGCTTTGTGATTTGTGGAAATGTGGAAGAAAAGTGCAATTTTTTCGGCCTTTTCCCAGGTTGTTGTTGGTTAAGCACGAAAAAGTACCCCAAAATCATGTATTACATGTGGCAATTGAGTATCTTCAAAAACTCAGTATTTCACAATATTTGCACTTTTAGAGCGGAGTTGCTCACTTTTGAAGCGGAACAACGCCTCTTTGCGCGCCCATAAAAAATCGAGTGATGGGTGATGGGGCTATCCTTGACTTACCAAAAAGTACCTCGGCAACATTTCAGTCCTCTGTACCCAAAAAATCTCCCTATAACATAGTCCCCTATGCATATAGCAGTCCCCTGAGCTAGGCAAATTTTAAATTCAAAAATCTTGAAAACTAAATGGAATTTGTAACGCCCACTTCGGGATCTTCACAAGACCTACATATAAGGTGAAACATAGGGTGTATAATCTTCCTTCCAGATCCTTTATTTTAGCAAAGTTCGACCTCCCGAATTTCCACTTTTCTGAGGGATGACCCAAGTACTCTTTGGGTAACAATATTCAGGGACAATGCAAATCTTACGTATTTTCTTGGTGATCAGTATTCTAGTGTTCCTCTATCATTCTTTTCTTCCAGATTTATGTTCTGCATTGAAAATCGGGCGTGACGTCTTGCAACGCCTTTGCAGGTTTGTGTCTTTCAAGCTGCAAGACTTTTCGCTCATCTACCCTGCGACTGTAAACCAATTGCTGTTAAGTCTTGGCAACACACTGACACAGATTTGATGATTATAGAGGAAGAACTAAGAAAACTTATAGAAGAAGGCGATCCAAATGGTGGAGAAACGTCTTTTTCCACAGCGTGCGCAAGTGCTTTAACAGGTTTCCACAAACGGCGCAAGTTATTGATTACTAGCCGCTCCGGCTCGCTACGCTCGCCTCCACGTCCAGCCGGGGGGCAAGCCCCCCGGACCCCCCATTAAATTGCTCGCTTCGCTCGCAAAGTGTGGCATGTAGGGAATGTAGCTCGCTTCGCTCGCAAAGTGTGGCTGTATACATGCGATGTATTACAATTGAAACGTGTAGGGGATGTTGCTCGCTTCGCTCGCAAACGGTAGATCTCTAAGGGTAGTTTTAACTTCTGTAGGAGATGTTGCTCGCTCCGCTCGCTTGAGGAAGTTATACTGCCCACCCAACTTGGCAGACTTTTTTTCAGTTGGGAATTCTTACAAACAAATCAACTCTTATAAAATTACGTGGAACCACGAAAAATTTTTTCGGGGATGTTGCTCGCTTCGCTCGCAAGGTATACCTGCATATCCTTGAGGAAGTTATACTGCCCACCCAACTTGGCAGACGTTTTTTTCTGTTGGAAATTCTTACAAACAAATTAAATCTTATAAAACTACGTGGAACCACGAAAAGTTTATTAGGGGATGTTGCTCGCTTCGCTCGCAAGGTATACCCAAAGACTTACAACGTATACCTGTATATGTGTAGGACAAAGTCCGTATTTATTCTGTTGAAATGGCTCTCGCTTCGCTCGCAAGGTAGGTACCTATGTATACCTGCTCGCCTCGCAACATTGTGACATCAAACCTCTTGACGTCTTCGTAGAGCCTTCTCGCGTCCGGGGCACAATTAATTTTTCATATTGAACGCTTCCCTCCCTTCCGCTCGCAATTTGACCTACTTCCCGTCACTTATTTCGATATCCGATTTCGGATTCAGATTTGGCGGGATCAAAGCTGTATTTCGCCCACGAAAACCGTTCCGAAAAACGTACCTTTATGGGGTATATTTTAATCGGAAAAAACGTAGTTTTTCGCCGGACTTTTCGAGAAAACACGGTCCGTCCTCTCGCATTTTTTTTACGCATTTCCCGATACTTTTTTCGCCATCCGATCGCGCCGTCGTCTTCCTCGTTCAAAAACCTACGAAACCGGTATTTTTCCGGAATTTTCGACGGCCGTTTAGAGGGGTAGAGGAAGCGGGGAAGTCCAAAAAGCGCACATTAATTCTTACTTCGACCCCCCTCCCGCCCTACGGCCCATGGTTCGGGTGGGATTAGACAATTCGCTCGCTCCCCCTTTCGGAAAATCTCAAGAAGATCCCCCCACTCGTACACTCCCCCCACTCAGCCGTTTGGCCGTGCATAGACACGACAAACAGACAGACAAACGGAGTTTCATTCTTATAAATAGTATAGATTCAAGAACAGTCAATTGTTCCACACACTCATATGCGATATCTCGAATGGTGAGATTGTGGAAAAAAAAAAAAAAATAAAGGTTTTTCTGTACTATTGATCTCCCCTTCAATCAAATGAGACTATTGAGAGCCTCTCAATCAAACCCCATCCCCTATCTAACTAAATTCCTCAAATTTTGAATATCTTTTCGGGTGTTAAATAATTCAATGTTAGCATTCGGTTAACATCCGAGAAGGCATTAAAATTTTGAGGACAATTTACTCCTATAATTGAGGGACTCTTAATTTTTAGTTACCGTTAATGTGTGTTAAAAAAGTTGTAAAATGTATAGTTAACAATTTCTTAGCACACAACATGGCCAAATTTAAAACAAATTCACATAAATATGACGAAAGGCCTAAGGCAAAGATTGCAAGTGTGCAGGACTCAAATGTTATGCCTCTACCGGACATTCAAGGTCTAAAAACAGTTTCGTGCATTTTTGTGCCTTTTAGAACATAAAATGTATGTCTCTCAATTTGATTTATTATTGATTGACTTGATAGGTTCAATATTCTTTCTTGTACCTTAAACTACTATTATATTAAATAAACGAATGAAAGATTCTTGGTCACGTTAAAATGATTTTTACACTTATATTGCAAGTACGGAAATCACCGTCCGCCGGACCTAAGATCATTTCCATATCTCATGGGTAAAAGAATAAAACAAGAGACCGTAGTAAACCAATAATTACAGAGTTTAATAATGGCGCACACACAACAAAAATGTATTAACTATTAAGATATGTACCTACATATTTATCTCTTTTACTATAAGTATTTGTACAAGGGCTTTTCTTGTTTTTATTTCGGAGAATGAATCAACAATGTCCAAATAATCAGTTGACTGAGACAGCGCGTTTTCAATTGATGAAATTGAAAGGCTGTTGAGTCTTTCTTGAGACGGTGTTGACCTGAGGTGTTTTTATCGACTTCAGCTTCGAAAAGCTTGGTTCAGCGGAGGCGACCGACATGACCATTGTGGATACGATCCGTAAATGCTGTCCACAGTTTGACATACCTAGGCATCCTGCTTTCGGCCAATGACAGTTTAGGACTTCCATTGGATACTGTTTGCCTAAAAAGAATAAAATTATGTCATAAAACTCTTCAAGTGTAATTTTTAGAAAAGATATCATGAAAAAGATTCGAATGGATTTTTATATATTTTTCTTTTTACATTAGGTATTTACGTGTGAACTGGTGTTAGAAAAAAAAGGAACAATATTACTAGGATACATAAATTAAATATCAGTTTTATCGGTTTTACCTTGGAGTTCAACTGTAATAGTTTTGAGAGAAAGTTCCTTCTAGTTTAAATATTTCTTCCCAACATGTAAATCAATTTCTAAAAATTTGCCAAATTTCTGTTTATTTATTTTTACCGAAATTGGCCAATTTTATGATCCCCGCCCCCCCAAGGCTTGAGTGTGCAGCTGCATACTTCGCACACCCCTCAGGCCGGCCCTGTGTGTCATTCCAGACGATAACTCTCCTTAGGATTGAGATTAAAAAAATCCGTTCTTTCGCCAAAAAATCAAGCTCTCCAAAAGAAAGGATGAGTTTTTTCATTTTAAACTCCGATTTCTCCACCTCTCCTCATTTAATTTTAACCTTCAACCTCATTTTCGGTATCAGCATTAAATTTCCTAAAAGAATAGTGTACTTGGTTTCTTAAAAAGTACCATCCGAAGACCCTCACATCAGCTCAAACATTGACGATTTTGAAAAAATAATAATTTTGAAAATCTTTAAAACTTTACTGCTCTTTTAAACAGAATCCTGGAAACTGGCAAATCTCATGAAAACTGCTTCATCTAATATGCTTTCCAACAGTATTATCAATTTTACTTTTATTTTGTTATTTAGGGGAGAAAATAATGTTTTAATGTTGAAGAATGTGGGTTTTTCAATGAAATTGTTGGTTTTCTCGAAAGATGACCCTCCATGAACCAACGAGTATGGGGTCGGTTTCTATGTATTTTTTCTCGCTGGATCGAATGGAAACTCTTGCAGATCCCTCAACTACGTCATAATCTAGTTTTATACTTTAATTAACTAGTTTTACCCCATAACACACATACATTTAATCGTAACAAACAAACTAAACATTTGCGATTTTAAGTGTAAAACTCGGTTAGGTACAGGGGCGGATCCAGAAATTTTTTCCGGAGGGGGTCACAGGGTAGAACAATATAAAAAATAACAAAATAACCAAACGAACAATACAAACCGAGTTTTCTTACGGACTGACAAAGCCAGAATAACCTTATGCCTAAATTCGTCCAATTTGTCTACTTAAAAACTAATTGTAATTATTTATAAAATTCATTGTTTATGTAAAAAATATTTTTTAATATTTATTAATTATTTAGCTGATTAATGTATTTATTTTCAATTATCTTCTAAAAAAGTGTCCTAATGTGTTTTCAAACAAAGTGGCGCCTTTTATGGCAGCGTAGCTAACTTCAGAGTTTGCAAATCAAAACATTGAAACCACAACAATCGATTGTTGATCTTGATCTCAGTGAATTCTGGATCGTTTCTACTGCATTTGGCAGGAAAGTAAACGAGAACGGGAGTTGAACTTCTGAGTTAGAATTTCCTTTTGCATTCACGTTTTTAATTATATGCTGAATTCTTAATCGATTCAGAATATCTGATCGATCCCACAACCACCACCTGCCATACAACACTTGTTTTATTTCAGATCAAAATAAATGCGAAAACTGAATAGTCTTCAATATTAACGAGGCCAGAGCTCGATGAGCAAGGAGGTGGGCTCTTAACATCTCCAGCATAAGCGTGACCTGTCGTAACTTCTTCTGTACTGAGAACAGCATAAATTAGGTTGAACAGATCGGTTAGGCTACTCTCTTCCATGATGACCCCACAGCGCCCATAAACGACAACAAATGGCAGAAGCTGGGCTTGCATTGTTACACGTTCATCGCGACATCGAATTAGACATCGATGCAATACTCAACAGATTTGCGAAACAAAATAGAAAATTTGACTTTGTGTTATAAATGATCGTCCCAGTTAGAACTTTTACAAATGTAAACAATCACAAGTGTTGCTACAAACCAAATACATAAAAAAATCAGTATTCTATAAAAAGATTAGTCGTTACTATTGTTATATTTTGTTTCCAATGTTAGCAATATGGTAAGTTAACTTTGGTCGTTTTGTTTGTTTCTGGTTTTTGATTTTACAAAAATTGGGTTCGTTTTGGTCGTTATTTTATTATTTATTTATTTTTTTTTATTTTTTTTATTTTTTTTGTTATTGGGTTTGTCAACAATTCGTTGTCGTTCAGCTCTGCTTTTTGAAATGCAGGCTGTGATTCTGGGGGGGGGGGTCATGACCCCTGTGACCCCCCCCTTGGATCCGCGCCTGGTTAGGTATAACAGAGTTGGAGAGATCTACAAATGTTACTATTCGATACAGCGTGAAAAAATACATAGAAACCGACCCCATATTTGTAGGTTCAGGGAGGGTCATCTTTCGAGAAAACCAACAATTTCATTGAAAAACCCACATTTTTAAACATTAAAGCATAATTTTCTCCACTAAATTACAAAATAAAAGTAAACCTGATTATACCGTTGGAAAGCATATTAGATGAAGCAGTTTTCATGTGATTTGCCAGTTTCCAGGATTCTTTTTAAAAGAGTAGCAAAGTTTTAAAGATTTTCAGAAATATTATTTTTTCAAAATCGTCAATGTTTGAGCTGATGTGAGGGCCTTTGGATGGTACTTTTTAAGAACCCAAGTACACTATTCTTATAGTAAATTTAATTCTAATTCCGAAAATGTGGTCAAAAATTAAAATTGAATGAAGTAAAGAGGAGAAATTTGAGTTTAAAAAGAAAAAAACACGGTTTTCCTGAAAAAACCTTTAAAAAATCATATCTCGAGAACGAATTGAGATAAAAATATGCAGTTGGCGGCATTTTACTCCATTTTTGATGTAGTTTTACCCAAATTTTTTTTTGCATCTGCGAGGGAATCACCCTGTATTTTACGAAAATTCGCTCATATGATCATGCTGCATGACTGGGATATTTTTGGGGTTGTTCAGTCTAGAATTCGTCATAAGTTCGCTTGAGATCACGAATAAGTACTGATGGTTCCTACTGTAACTACAGGGATGTATGATATATTTACCTTAGTTACGAATATATTATAACTCCCTACCTACTTGGATAGTGTGAAAACCTCCGGTGACTTGTGGGACGGATAGGTGCGTAGGAGGCGCGCGCCTGAGGGCGGAGTGGGGGGGCAGTTCCCGACCAATGGGAAGACGGGATGACTGCGGGGACGGCCTCCCGGAGCCCGTAGTGGTGCGTTCGTGTCGTCAGCGGTGTCCCCGTGTGTGTGTGAACTGGAGGGAACTGGTGGGAACTGTTCCAAGCGGAGAGGGAGGCCCGGCAGTTCAGTTCCTCTCCGAACGCGTTCGCGTGCCGACAAACCGCTTATCTTGCAGTTGAATATTTTCCCTTTGTTCCCATCGGAATTCAAGTGTTAAAACCCAACCGCGAATTATCATCGTTGTTTTACCTGATCGGGATCAGTTCCGCGGTATTAAACAGATATTATAAAATCTGTTTTGATTGAAAACTGGTATGTTTATCAGCTTTATATAGGTGGTCAAAATTCCTTTATAATTATTAGAAACATAGATAGTTCTTATAAATGTCTGTATTTTCTAAATTAATAAGTAATGTGTACTTGAAGCGAATGAGATTAAGTAGGTATGTAGGTACCCATCTTTACGAACTCTGTCACAAACCACTTCTACCTACCATTTCTTATATCTGCATACTTATTCTTTCACTCAAGGCTTATTTGTCTTGCTTTTAGCGATTTTCCCGAGAAAATGAGGCTATTGCTGCGTGAAACCAAAAATGTTGAAATTAAATTTTGACAAAATTGTCTTCATAGAAATCCGTTTTGAGGCATTCGCGAGGGGATATACTTATACCTACATATATGCGTGTGTGTGTTTGTGTATGCCAGGCGCTAACCCTCCTTAGAATTCAGATTAAAAAACGCTGCAAATTATTTCACAAAGGTTTATTATTTTTTCAATTGAGTATGATCGTAGTTTTAGTGTCGGCGTGCCCTATTTCGAGTTGCCACAACCTATACTTCTATAATTATATACGCATGTTTATACTTCTCGATTTGAACTCCTATCTATTCAAATAATTATTGCCTTAATAATATCATTATCTAAGTACCCCTACAAGGCGCCGCGCCTCCTCCCCTTTCCCCCTCATGACCCTCTGCCAATGTTTTCATCATTCCACTAAGCGTGCCAGGCGTGCGCGCGTACGTCAGTCTAACACTCAAAGCCTCGAAAAAGACACTTTTTCGCCTATTTTTGGAGTCTATGTGCGAAAGAACGGATTTTTTAAGTCAATTCTAAGGCCTTTTATGGCCCGGACGGCGAACGGCGGTCGGCGGACGGACATTGCAAATTTGGATTCTACGCACTTTGAAACGTAAAATGACAAAGTTTGAGAGGGGGTTATAAAAAATTTTTGCTATACGATCACATAGGATTATTATTGAAAATAATAAACCAAAATACGTTGTTTCGCCCAAAATCTAGCATTTCAGAAGAAAGGATGATACCGTTTGACTTCATACCTTTTTTGGCATACTAAGTTGCTAAACGTTCAAAAAAAAAAAAAAAAGCTAAAAAACTGAAAACGGCCTGAAAATATCAAATTTATAGTATGCAAGGACTTAAAAATTAAGTTTAATCGCAAATTTCTTCACATTAACTGGGTAGAATAGTAGTTATACCTACAACAATACAACATTTGTCTGTGGTCGATCCTGAGGGGGCAGGCAGGCAGAGGGGCGTCCGGGGGCCTCCCCCGAAGAAATTTTGAAATTTAAAACCCACGGAGGTAGTTTTTGAAGTATTTAAAAAACTAAAATATTGGCGTATGCAAGGACTTAGAAACGAAAGCTTAATCCCAAATTTGTTCACATTCGCTGGGTAGAGCAGTAGTTACAATACAACAACAATACAACATTTGTGTGGGGTTGATCCTGAGTATAATGTGGTCAATTTTGGGCAGTGGGAGGTCCGGGGGCCCTCTCCGGAAAATGTTGGTGAATTGTAAGACTCTTCAACGCATTTCTAGGTATCTGGCAACTTGATATGATAAATTATGTTTTGCAGGGCAAGCAAAAAACACAAAACTTCCAATTGAAGACCCTTTTGATCGCGTTATTTTAGTTTCTTGCTACTTGTATAGATAATAATTATCTTGTTTTATTTAGGATTTTACCAATTTTCCTTCAAATAATACTGAAAATTTCCCTCCTTTATACTCACTAAAGAATTGAAATGACGGCATTAGTGAAAATAATGAGTTTTTAACTTAGTAAGCACTACTAAAGAGGAATAAATAATACTGTTATACAAATAATGACCAGTCTTCATTAATTAAATATTATTTTTTCAAATTCGGAAAAATGAGGGGTCATGACCATTGTAACCCCCCCTCCCCCCCTTAAATACGGCACTAGTGCAAGAAGCACATTGAAATTGATAGGTCCTACTTCTGTACGTATTCAGACAAGAATGACATTGTTACCTCTTATTTCTGCATCTCATCCTACCTTCACTCGCGGCTTATTTGTTTAGCTTATAGGAAATTTTCTGAAAAATTTAAGCTATTGTAATGAACCCAAAATATGAAAATTACAATTGTCTTTTTGATATAGTATGTACCTACCTAGTTTTGTTTAGAGGCATTCTGGGGAAACAAATTAAATAGAAAAATACAAACAAAAATACAAAAAATACAAACAAAAAAAGGATGAAACAAGAATTTATTTTTCACTTTGAACATACTGATGATATCTAAGTTGAAATGACTATGTAATAGGCAGAGGCCTTCACGAAATATAAATAGGAATAATCTTTGGAAAATCGGAATTTACTCCCCTATATTTCTATTCGTGAGTATAAGAAAATTCCTTTCACACTGTTGAGTGTGGTAATTGTACATTTTGTCATGCAATAATTGGTTTTTCAATAAAAGTTCATGTGAATAAATCGAATCCATATCACAGACCAATTTTTTAAGAGGTTCCAAGCAGTTGCTCAACTTTTGAATTTCGGGTAATCAATAAGCAGTACCTACATAAGAGACACAGCAATGTGAAAGGAATTTTCTTCTTGTATCGAGTATAACAGTAACCAAGCTGATGGACGCCGCCTTCAAACATTTTGGACAAAACAGAAGGAGATTGATGTGATTTCGCATTACAGCCGTTCATAATCCTAACTCATGAATAGAAACAGGTAAGTAAATTCCGATTTTCTCAAGATTATTCGTACCTACGCACATTTTGTGACGGCCTATTACATAGACATTCCAACTTAAATATCAAAATATATTCAAAGTAAAAAAAACTAAATCTTGTTTCATCCTTTTTTTTAACAGATTTTTATTTCACACTTTACAGTGATAAGATCTAACTAATGATATCCTCATTCTCATGGCTCTTGCTCTTATAAATAACGTTCACGCGCTGTATGAAATCAATTAATTATGGTGTCAAATTATTGATGGTGTGTGTAATCAATAAAAAATTAACAATTTGTCAATTTTTGGCCGTTTTTAAATACTACTTTTAGTAATTTTTTGAACACATCATTTGAAAATTTACCAACTTAATGTGCTCAAAATATGTCATGCTTTCACTTGGAAAGCACGATTTTTTGGCGCAAGAACGGAATTTATATCTCAATCCTAAAGGGCCCCACACACTGTCAGTTTAACAGCAGATTATCGTAAGGCCGTGGACTGTGGTCACCCACATCGGTTTATATTGGGCTTGTAATAGAATATTGAAGAATGAATTTAACCGTTAGCAGGCTTTATTGAACGGAGATAAACTAATACAAGTTTGAGAAATATAGCAACGGAGTTTTGTAAAAATAATGATGAGAAACTATGAAAATATGTTTTTCATAACATTCACCCTCCACTTAGGATTGAGCATAGTCATTCAGGTAAGAAGGTGGCCGACGGTACCTTGTACTCCTACGCAAATGAGAAATCTCTGTAGTTTTTTCTGCAATGGGAGTCATTGGTTATTGAGGTTGGGAGCTTGATTGAGTTTTTGTAGCTGGACTGGATTGAGGAGAAAATTGTCTCTATCTGTATGGTACGATCACGAACTAAATCACTCGCGACGAAGTTGTGGAAACCCATTACAAAACGGAAGTTAGTGAAAAACGTTGTCTATTTCCACGAAAAATAAAGAGTTACAATGTTAAATCGATTTCGACGGTTAGGCCATCATCAGTAACAAACAATAACTGAAGACACATTAGAAAGGACACAGCTTATATAGTGACAGGTGAAGGGAGATTGAATCCCATTGGTCGAGAGAAAGGAAAGGGGCAGGAGGTACAATCAATTAAGTGCATACAAAGTGAAAGGGGATTATAGCTAATCAGATGAAGTGAAACGGGGAAATAACTAAATATGATTTCAACAGTGTGAAGGGATAATTCCAAGCTTTACAGAAATGGACCTATCAGTGGTGAAATATATTGAGGTATATCCTCATTTAAACATTTACCAGACCTGTCACTTTTGATAATTTCAAATTTTTCAAGTACATTCAACATACCTCCCTTTGGGCAAAAATGAAGAAATTCTACAAACTGTCTGTCTGTCAAATCAAAATTGTAACTATGATTAGATTCCTTAAGATGTTTTGCAAATGTAGACTTACCCTTATTTTCCCTGAAAACCTCCATATGCTCGTCTATTCTTTCCCTAAATTTCCTACCAGTCTGACCGCAATATTCGTAGCCACAGTAGTTATTGTTTGTTACTGATGATGGCCTAACCGTCGAAATCGATTTAACATTGTAACTCTTTATTTTTCGTGGAAATAGACAATGTTTTTCACTAACTTCCGTTTGGTACGACCAGTTGGCACCTCTTCTTCAAGTGCATCATCTTGTTCTTCATTTAGTGTAGACTGTATATTTTCACCTGTTGGAGCTAGTTGTCTCGTGGAAACAGTTGTTTCGCGCCCATCTGGGTAAAGAATGAGAGCATATTCGTAATTTCCTTCAAGAAGTGAAACTTCTTCCACAATTGAGTCGTTCTTTGATTGTCTATTGAATTTTCCTAGGAAAACCGGTCCTGGAGTTAGAATCCGAGAAGGGGTTGAGTGGCCATTAGCTGTTCGACGTGGATATCCGAAGAGACGTTCATGGGGAGTCGCGTTTGTACGCATAGCATCAGTGAACGAATCAAATGAAGAGCATCTTGAAGAATAGTCTCCCTTTTTGAAATTGGCATATTTTTCCCTTTCAGACCTAGTTCAATTGTTCTTCAGATGATTCCATTATACCGCTCGACCTGCCCATTGCCACGAGGATCGTAGGCGGTTGTTCTGCTTGTGGATACTCCATAAGAAGCTAGGAATGTTTTTAGCTCTTGGGACATAAACGATGAACCCCGATCCGAGTGCACGAATGCAGGGGCATTGAAAATACTGAATAGCTGTACGAGACATGAACTGACAGTAGATGCACACCTACAACGATTCCCTAGTCCAACCGTAGGGACAAGAGTTAAAATAAACTCGATTTCGCAAAGTCAGAATTCCATTGAAATTATATTAGCGAAGGAATTTATAAGGCGAGTTTTCTATGTTCCTAGTTTACAACTTTTAGTTCTTCTTCTACACATTTCCCAACTGTCCTCAAACTTTTAGCACGATCGGACGAATAGGTCATTAGAAAATTACGCTTGAAGTATTTTACGTCTGCGCATGCCTAGTGAAAACTTATAATTTCTGAGTGATCCTTAGCCTAACCCTCATATTCCCAGAAAATTGCATCAAAATCGAATGGAAACTGTAGAAGTTATGCTTGTTGCAAGAATTCACGCATGCGCCATAGCTATAAGTGATACGATCGTGTTGAATATGATATGGGATGATGAAATCCTCAGACATTGAGCAAAATCGGACGAATAGGCCGTGGAAAAATGATGCTCGATGGTGCTCACATTTTCCCATGCGCAGAGTGATGTAGGTACTTATAGATTTTTAACAAAACTGATAGGGGACCATCAACAGTTTAACCCGCACATTCTCTGAAAATGTCATCAAAATCGAATGAAAACTGCAGAAGTTCGTGTGTTGCGAGGATGTTCGGACGCGGACTGACAGACAGGCACGAAACCAAAGTTGTTCAGAATAGTCGACACGTAAAACGAGAGTGGAAAATTTTGATTTCGGAGACATTTTTGTTTCGATTTCCCAAAAGTGAAAACAATGCTTCCGCTACCTGCTCAGGCTCTTGAATTTAGCTAAGCCAAGAGTTTTCACGCTAGGTATTTCTGTACAATCCTTGACAATTTAATAGAACCGGAAAAAAATGTAGGAAATTTGGAAAATTTTGCAAATTTGTAAAATTTTACCGTAGGGTGCACGTTAAAACTCGTACGGATTATTGAGCACAAATCAATACTTCATTCGGCGGATTGCGCAAACTTAAATTCTAACAAGCATTATTTTTTCACATTCTAGGAGTCCGATCTCGTTAAAATTTGAAGGATAGTTGGAAGAAGACGATTTAATCAACATCAATCAATCAATATCAACACAATTGTATCATTAGTAACTGCTGCGCATGTGCGAAATTTGAAACCCTTGTAACAGGCATTACCTCCACAGTTTTCTTTCGGTTTTCATGGAATTTTTTGGGATTGTGCGAGTTAGGCTGTAGATGGTTCACTTTCCGTTTACCCACAAATCAATACTTCTCTCTACATGGGCAAACGTAAAATCTGTCAAGCATAATTTTTCATCGCCCAATCTTCCGATCTCGCTCAAAGTACGAGGGTAGTTGGGCAAAGACATTTTAATCATTCCATACCAATATCCTCACGTTCGTATCATTAGGAATGTGCGGGTTAAGCTGTAAATCTGTTTCATTGTTCTGAAATACATACTTCACTCTGCGCAGGCGCAAACGTGACGATTTTTAAGCATTATTTTCTCATTGCCTAATTGAACGAAATATTGACATACTATTGAGACTAATCGACCAACGATGCTTGAATTGTTAGAGTCATTTCAATCTTATTGCAGCTTCATGTTTTTGCTTCCGAGACTGCAAGGCTTTGTTTTCACTTTCGAAATGAAAACAATTTTTTTGCTCCAAAATCAAAATTTCCACTCGCATTTTGCGTTTCAGAGCCTCCTGGACAAATTTGGTTCCGTGTCTGTCTGTCTGTCTGTCTGTCCGTCCACATTTCCTTGTAACAGCCATAACTTCCACAATTTTGATCCGATTTTAACCAAATTTTCAGGGATTGTGCGGGTTAAGCTCTAGATGGTCCCCTATCAACTTCATCATGATCGAATCAACGGTAGCTTCTGCGCAGGCGCTAACGTGAATTCCTTGTGACGGTCATAACTCGGTCAATGTTGAACGGATTTCGGTCAGATTTTCAGGGATGATTTTCAGAATGTTCAGAGCCTCCTGAACAAATTTGGTTCCGTGTCTGTCTGTCTGTCTGTCTGTCCGTCCACATTTCCTTGTAACAGCCATAACTTCCCCAATTTTGATCCGATTTTAACCAAATTTTCAGGGATCGTGCGGATTAAGCTTTAGATGGTCCCCTATCAACTTCATCATGATCGAATCAACGGTAGCTTCTGCGCAGGCGCTAACGTGAATTCCTTGTGACGGTCATAACTCGGTCAATGTTGAACGGATTTCGATCAGATTTTCAGGGATGATGTGGGTAAGGTCCCTTGAGGTCCCTTGAGGCCCCTTGAGACAATTATCATAATTGCATTAGCGGTACGCTCTGCGCATACGTGAACAAAATATTCTTGTTACGGTCCTTGCAACAGCCGTAATTTCCACAATTTTGATGCGATTTTCTTCAAATTTTTAGGAATCGTGCGGGTATAGCTCTACATGGTCCCTTATCTTCTTGTTTCGGTCATAACTCAGGCAATTGTATGGACCTTTGGATGTATCCAAAGTTTTATATTTTTTGCCAAATAAATAGATAAATAAATAAATAACGAGAATTCCTTGTGACGGTCATAACTCGGTGTGAACGGATTTCGGTCAGATTTTCAGGGATGATGCGGGCAAGGTTTCTTGAGGTCCCGTATCACATTCTTCGCGATCATCAGCAGCGGTACGCTAGGCGCATGCGCGAAAGTGATGTTTTTGTTACGGTCACAGCTTAGTTAATTTTATCGGATTTTGTTCAAATTTTCAGAGATGATCCCGGTAGAGTCGTTTCTAGTTTTCTGAAATTTAATGGTGACGTACTGTGAAGGTCACGAGGAAGCTCATGTGCCATTTCCTTGGCAGTGTATTTTTTTTAAATTTACTAAAATGTATCTAGATATAGTTCCATTTAAACTCAGTTTCACGGAAAGTAAGTTTTGCAATAGGAGCTCTCCTGTGATGTGTAACGAACTTAGGTCGCCCCAGAGGTGCAATGGCGCCTAAATCCGCACTACATAGAGAGATGGGGGTGTGACAGTACCATAAAAGATACAACTCGTACTAATAGCGTATGTGCTATGGTCGGAGAAGATGATTTTCCGGTCCTCGGATCCTCATCTATCGCCAAACACAGCATTCCAAGAACTCGAGCATGACGCGTTCAACCTGGCGCGAGAGCGACGGATAGACGCGCATTCTCTTGGATCTGACAATAACTGTCACACTCCTCCCCTTAAAGACATACTTGATTGAAGAGCAAGTATGTAAACCAGGTGGAATAGTTCACTGGTTGAGAACTGACATTGGCGATTGAGGATAAAAAAGAGAAATTAAAACAGGATGGACTGTCAATGAATCTTCATATGAAGTATTCATTAGGTAATTAACCCCCAATAAGAGATTGGAACAATCGGGAATAATATAACTCGCTTAACTTTGGAGACTTACAGAGGGAGATGCCCATTTTAGGGACTTAGGAAAATGGGAACTATGCCCTGGGGAAATAACTTGCTCAACTTTGGAGACTTACAGTGGAAGGTGCCCACTATGGGGACTTATGAAATAGGGAACGATGCCCTGGGTTTGGGAACAATGCCCTTGAAAATCAAGTATGTTAATTAGAAATAATATGAGGGTAAAAATTGAGAAATTAATAATCAAGAACCAATGAATGTATTTATGTATCCAAGGGAGTATAATGGGTATTCCTTCTGGAAACCCGGGTTATGTTTCTCTTGAAATATTAACTCCCCAAAAACAGTGGATTGGATTACTAAGCATCAGCCGTACATAATCCTAACCACGCTCTGCTGCCATGTAATGAACTGAGGCCGCCCCAGAGGTGCAATGGGGGCCTAAATCCACTCTCATAGAGAGAGGAGGGCGTGACAGTACCATAAGAGATACAAATAGCATATGTGCTATGTTCGGAGAAGATTGGTTTTCCAGTTCTTGGGTAACCCATCCAACACCAAACGCAGCCTTTCAAGAACACGAGTACAAGCGTGCGACGCCCATTGGGAACCAACGAAGCGACGGCAGCTCTTTCTCTGGGATTTTGTCGGGAACTGTATACAGTACAGAACTGTACACAGTATAGCTAATTAATGTGTATACATGCTAGAATGCAAATTAGGGCTATAATTCATGTTTGCATGTGTGGAAATTGTCTAAAAGAAAACTTAAAAACAACGCAAAAATTGAAAATTTCATCAGAATCGATTCATTATTTGCGGAGTGTCATCCAATATTGGTTTTGCGAATGCGCAATGGTTACCTTTTATTCAAGCGAACGTGATAAAATAAAAAGGCATCACCCTGGAACCAACAACCTCTCGAGTTTGAACGAAATCGGACCAACAGATGAGACAAAATCGACGTTATGAGAAATTAACGTTTGCGTATGCGCATAGACTACTATTTATGCGACAGCAATGAAAGTTATAGGGGACTGTCTAGAAGCTAACCCGCACAATCTCTGAAAATTTCATCAAAATCGGTCCATTAGTCACGGAGTTTTGTCTGTGTAGATCAATTTTAGTTTTATGCATTCGCTATAGTTATTATTCCACCAATCGCCATATAATTCATTTTTCTGGAACACATACTCATCTACTCCCCGACTTCGAACGAAATCGGTCCAATAAATGATAAGAAATTGAGGTTATAAAACATTCACGTTTGCGTAAGCGCAGAGACCACTATTCATGCGACGGCATTGAAATTTAGAGGGGACTGTCTAGAAGCTAACCCGCAGAATCCCTGAAAATTTCATCAAAATCGATCTATTAGACATAATCCAAACCACGCTCTGCTACCATGTAACGAACTTAGGTCGCCCCAGAGGTGGAATGGCGCCTAAATCCGCACTACATAGAGAGAGGGGAGTGAGACAGTACCACAAAAGATACAACTCGTACTAATAGCGTATGATGTTCGGAGAAGATGATTTTCCGGTCCTCGGATCCTCATCTGTCGCCAAACACAGCATTCCAAGAACTCGAGCATGACGCCTTCAACCCGGCGCGAGAGCGACCGATAGACGTGCATTTTCTTGGATCTGACGGTAACTGCCACAGATGGAGATGACATTTTTTTGCCCATATATTTTTTGAGCACATTTTCTTCTCTCAAAATATTCAACCTTCACAATTAAGGTAAAAATTCGTTTCTAATTACAATATTGGAACAACTAAATGATTTACATTTTAACAATTTCCTGCCGATTTTTAGTTTTACTTCTGAGTCTGCAAGGCAGCGGAAGCTTTGTTTTCACTTTCGAAATGAAAAAAATTTTTGTGCTCCAAAATCAAAATTTCCACTCGCATTTTGCCTTTCATGGCCACCTGAACAGATTTGGTTTCGTGTCTGTCTGTCCGTCTGTCCATCCGTCTGTTTGACCACGTTTCCTTGCTACAGCCCCACTTTCCACAATTTCTTTTGGATTCTAATGAAACTTTCAGGAATAGTGTGGGTTAAGCCCTAGATGATCCCTTATCAGTTTTATCAGTTTCATCATGATTGAATCAGCGGTACGTGCTGGGCTTGCGCGAACGTGATTTTCTTGTTACACCCAAAAGTCCGTCACTGTTGAAGGGATTCTGGTCAGATTTTCAGGGATGATGCGGAGAAGGTCCCTCGAGATCCCTTTCGACATTTATCATGATTGAATTAGCGGTCTGTCTATATTTCCTTACCACAGCCATAACTTCCACAATTTCGATTGGATTTCAATGGAATTTTCAGTAATAGTGTGGATTTAGCACTAGATGGTGCCCTATTAGTTCTAATAGGAACGTATTGATAGGTACCTACTTACGGAAAAATAAAAATCGTTTAAGGAGAAATCTTCGAAACCAGTATCCATCTAATCCATGAAATCAATCTTCCAAATTTTTAGTTTATGATTTCCTCGTCTAATTCAACCTTTTTCTCAATGAATTTAACTTTTTCGCATAAAATAAAACCTATCAGTAAAACCTTTTCTTTTTGTTTCATTTGATTTTTTTTTTCCGTTGAATTCAATGTAAAAAAAGTTCTATTCATTGTGAAAATACTGAATAGATGGGATAATACTACATTCTTTTCCCAAAATTTTAAGGAATATTTGCGCAAATATAGTTGTAGTATTGTGGATGGACCAGTGATTGACAGGGACCCAATGATTGACATCTCACCAAGGAGTTTTAATAATAAGGCATTTAAAAGTGTTTTACGGGCTCGATCCATTTGCATTTTATGGCAAAATACCTTCTCAGTAATGTATAAAGGCGGGTAAAGATTTCAGGCGGGTTTTGGTGAAATCTGGAGAAGGTTACCCAACAGAACCTCGTGTTGTAATTTCTTTGGTGCTGTTTCTTGTGATTTTGAAGGAGGTAAGCGTTTTATTGTGCTTCACCATGCCACATTTTCAAATTCGATTGTTTCCATGATTTTCTCAATCAGTTTTTTGTATAGATTGCATTTATGCTATAATTCTTTGGAAATAATCAAAATATTACACGTGAAAATGCAAATATCATTACTAGTCCCCAAACTGATGCTCCCCTCAGTGATTGACAGTGCCGTCAATATGGATCTCTATTCCTTGTCATTCGCTCTTTACTTTTTATATTTATATAAATACATAGCAACTCACAAGCTGCCATTAAAATCGTATTGTGCCTATGGTATCAAGAAAACATTGTACCTATTTTGTGATGAAACATCCGGTGATATTATTTTCAACTTCGTCTTTATGAATACTCATTTTTTTGTTGATACAAGGAATCATTTTTTGCAGAAGAAATGCTGTGTCAATCATAGGGTGTCAATCACGGGTACAATCGAAAATGTGGCTGTCAAATACTGGGTCAAAAAATTGATTTCAAAAATACGAATTCATTATGTTTCGTGGCTTGAATTAGTGATTTTTTCAATATCGAGCAGTTTGAGGACATCCTGATGTAGTAATAGATGTAAGCTTCAATTATGAACAAATTAAAAAAAGTCCAGTCATGCATCATGACCCCATGAGCGAATTTTTGAAGAAATCTTCGACATTTCAGTCGCTATTGATCGTGTAGAGAAATTTTAGTGTATGATTTTGAAAGACAAACATGGAATCAAATTATTAAAAATAATTAGGAGGTACTTATACTTTACTATTATTAAACTAATATTGTAGATTTAAAGACAAATGTAGGTAAATATTCATAGATTTCGGTGTCCAATGTGGTCAACTAGCGAACGGCATTATTTCGATTTTTGACTGAGTTTTCAACTTTGAAATTTTTGAAAACTTGATACATATTCCTATAGGACATTTTACGCTGATTCCGAATATACCAGATGTTAGTATGCTGAAAAAATTATTTCGCACAACAAATCGCAAAAAACAGGCAATTTTGAGATTTTTTACTACATTTTTGAAAATGTTAACCCGAAGTCGTAATCCGATCATGCTGGCCAACGAACTTGAACTTTCATTTTGTGTCCTTAACATTTTAAAATTTGTTTGAAGTTTCTAGCACAATTCTACGGACAGTTATCGTCTGGAATGACACACACATACATACATATATACATACATACATACATATATAAAAAAATGCGTTAAACTTCAGAATATGATTCAGAATAGCCTGAAACGGATTTCTGCATAAAAGTTTTTCAAAAATTCACATTCTACAAATTTTGAGGCGAGAGCAATAGCTTAATTTTCTTCAAAAATTCGCTAAAAGTTCCAGTCATGCAGCGAATTTTCATAAATAGCCGTATTACATTTATGTTAAATTATGTTGAAATTTGAGCACTTTGGGGACAAATAAAAATTCTATTATACATTTTATAGCAAACTAACTTTTTGTCAGCAATATTCCAATGAACAAACGATTTTGTGGATTTTTACAATTTTTTCAAGTGTTCCTATCGATTTTTAGCTTATTTTAATGAAATTTAAGTACATTTCTCAGTACAATTTTGTGCTTAAATTTTTAAATGTCCTAGTTCATGTTCGATTAATTTTTTTCGAGTAGCATTCTGCTAAAAAATAGAAATTTGTTAATTTTGAACGGTTTTTTGCCTTTTTTAGTGATTTTTTAAGTACATTTTTTGAAATTTGACCAATTTAATGTGCTCAAAAAGTGTTGTCCAACGAACTCATCCTTTCTTTTGAAATGCTTGATTTTTTGGCGAAAGAACGAAGTTTTTATCTCAATTCTATCGAGGGTTATCGTCTGGAATGACACATACATATATACTTATATATATATATATATATATATATATACATATACATATATATATATATATATATATATATATATATATATATACATATACATATATATATATATATATATATATATATATATATATATACATATAAAAAAGCGTTAAAATCCAGGAATCATTTCAGAATGCCTCAAAACAGATTTCGATGAAGAAAAGTTTTGAAAATTTTTATTTTAAAATTTTTGGAGCCATTGCAATAGCTTAATTTTCTTCAAAAATTCGCTAAAACATAATTGAATTGCTTGTCAAAGTCAAAATGCCTCTTAAGGTGTCATCACTGGTCCCTCCAGCCTATGTAGGTACAGTTTCACAGTTCCATTTAAATTCAGTTTCACAGAAATGTAGGTTTTGCGATAGGAGCTGTGATGCGGATGCGATGACGTCGGACGGGAAAAAGCGGCGCCGCGGCGGGAGCGCGGCGGACGCGGCGACGGCGGGCGGGGAGCTGTGGTGGACGGAGCGGGTGGTGAACGAGGCGCAGGCGGAGCACCCCGGGGAGCTGGTCCGCACCGGCTCCCCCTACTTCCTCTGCTCCGCCCTCCCCACCCACTGGAGGTCCAACAAGACGCTGCCCGTCGGCTTCAAAGTCGTCGCCCTCGGCGAGATCGTCGACGGCACCGTCGTCACCATCAGGGCCGGCAACGACGAGAACTACTGCGCCGAGCTCCGCAACTGCACCGCCGTCATGAAGAACCAAGTCGCCAAGTTCAACGACCTCCGCTTCGTCGGCAGGAGCGGACGGGGTGAGTTTAACTCATTTTACCCAATCCAATTAATTTCAAAATCATTTACTGTGCAAAAGTAGAGATTTTATATCTGCAAGCATGTACATTGGTACCTAAAATAAATTAATTTTATATTACCATCATGGCGGTAAACAAACATTGGATGTAAATGAATATATTTACATGTATTATGAATACATGTTGAGTGGGGGAGTTGATTGGACCAACGAATCGTGTTGCATATTAATTCTAGTTATTATTTACATGTGATTTTAAATGAGTTGTTATTGATTAATTTTGGTTGATTACATATAGATTGTTTTTATTATTACTACTATTTTAGTGGGCACTCCCTTATGCTGTATAAATACTGTTAAATAGCATTCTACATTGAAGATGTCCTTGCTCAATCAACCATGTAAATAAGTGTTTTTTATACACTGATCTAGAATAGTTCAAGGGCTGTTGGAGTTCAGTAGTGGTGTTTCGGAGCAAAAGTGGAAGGCTATAAAATATGTGGCGATTTGTGCTTATCAATCGTGTTGCAATGCTGGGAATAACTTGTTGAGTAGAAGGGCGGACTGAATAAGTGTGCTGAAGTTTTGGTATCTGAAAATAATCTGGGTGCTTGTGGTAAAATGCAAGGGTTGACTTAATATAAAGTTGATCAACAGAAAATATTTTCGCCTCATTAAAAAGGTTTGTCGACGAATATCGGGGAGGCTTCCTGAGAATCACTTTCAGGATAGACTTCTGTATCACACGTAGTGGATTCAGGACTGCATCCGACGCCGAGCCCCATACCACGATGCCGAAGAGGAATACACTTTGTACTAGTGCTTTGTAGACTTGGAGCAATAATTTCTCAGGTAGATATTTCCTCAAATCGTAGAATAAGTATAAAAACTTACGCACTTTGGCCACTACATTTTTTACCTGGGACTCCCATCGTAAATCCTCATCTAATATCACCCCGAGGTACCTCGCATGACTAGTTCTGTCTAGCCTGGGACAATTGCAGGACTCCTGATCAGAGCAGCTATGGATCTTAACTGATTCCATCAGTTGTGCCTTGTCGCTTGAACGTGAGAAGGTTATGTACTTTGTTTTACTAATGTTAAGAGTCAGTGAGTGATTTGATAACCATTTATATAATTGGTTTATGGCGAGGTTTGCATCCTTGAACACTTGGCTCCATGACTCGGCCTGGCACAAGACAACCGCATCATCTGCAAAAAGATACAAACGTCCACCCAAATCCAACTCAGTTGCCCCATCAATGAATAAAAGGAACAGTATGGGCCCCAGCGTGCTGCCCTGGACGACTCCATAATCAATTGGCACCTCGTGGCTTATCACATCATCGATTTGGACTCGCTGTTTACGATCCATGAAGTAATTTCTGAACCAATCGAGCTCTTTCCCACCGATGCCACTCCTCGACAAAACCTCTATAAGTTTTGATCTATCAACTGAATCAAATGCCTTTGCAAGGTCCAACAGCACCAAGATACCCTTCTTTCTTTGGTCCATAACATTTGTGAGATCCTTTGTGACGTGGAACAATGCTTCATCGACGCCCAAGCCCGCCCTGAAGCCAAACTGGTTTACCGAGATTAGTGAGTTCTCATTCAGGTATTGTGTTAATAGCATCTTCACCCACTTTTCGATCAATTTGGAGATCACACTCAATAAAGATATAGGTCTGTAATTATTATACTCGGAGAGTGAGCCACCTTTGTGAAGCGGGACGATTTTGGCCACCTTTAACACATCTGGGAACGTGGATAACGTCAAGCTGCGGTTAATAATGTGCAACAAGGGTTGTTTTAGAATACTTTCGAAGTTTTTAATGTGCTGGAGACTGATGCCGTCGTTACCCGGAGCCGATTTACCATCCATTTCATTAAGTAGAGAAGAGAGATCTGTTTCTCCTATAGGTTTGAATGTAAACATAGAGCTACGACCATAGCTGGGGCCTGGAAAGAATGAATTCGACGCTGTGTTGGTTTGAGGACGAACCGGGATCTTATTGGCTAGGTTTTTACCAACGCTTGCAAAAAACACATTTATTTCGTTCGCTATGTTTGTGGTTGCTGATTTAATATCTGTTTTCTGTTTATTCGCCTCAGTAATGGCATGACGTATCAAAGGATTGCTGTTTTCTCTCCCCAAAAACAATTCGTTCAAGATTTTCCAAAACCTTTTCGGGCGACCCTCTGCTTCACCAAATTTATTTTTATAGTAGGTGTCTCTTTGTTTTTTCCTCACAACGTTCAATATCTTTTTGTATTTCATATAATAATTCTTCAAAGCTAGGTTAAAAGGTTGTTTGGAGAGTTTTTTTGCTAATTTGTCTCTCGTATGAATGGATTTTACCAGTCCATCTGAAATCCACGGCGTAAGCTTAATTTTTGAAGATGTTGCGCGAATTGAGTTCGACGAAAGACTCAAACACTGCTGAAATCCACTAATGAATTTCCCCGCAGCTACCTGAACATCCGATTCTTCACAGACCATCGACCAGTCATAAGCTTCCAATGCTTTTTTCAGTTTGACCAGATCGGTTTTGTTGCGCAGCCTGCAAAGTTCATTTCGACCATTCACTTGAGATTTTATTGTCAGTTTCACTCCCACCGCATAATGATCCGTGACTCTAGTCTCAATGACTCCACCCAAAATTTTTGAGGCATTCGATTTCACAAATATATGATCTATACATGAGGCGTTAGCATCGCCTATCCGTGTGGGTTTATCGATCATACATCTAAACCCCAACTCTTCTAGTGACGATCGATATATCATTACGGCATTATTTGACTCGTTACAAATGTTGATATTGATATCTCCACAAAATATAAAATGATCGGTTTTCTTTTTACCTAATATGTATTCTATTAGTTTCTCGGAGAAGATATTTATGTCTCCCTGTTGGTTCCTGTACGTAGCAAGGATCGTAACTGATTCCCCTCCGCATACGAGAGACAGACAGATTACAAATTACAAATTAATAATTAAATAAACAATTGATTTGCGCTGTTGGGCAGATGCAGGATCCTGCGCACGATCCTGCAGAATTGGCAAGTTGGAGGTGCGGATCCTGCAGCACTGAAAATCCGTGCGGATTGGGACCCCTAATATAGCTCTATTCTCAATTACTGACAGAGCTCTGTTACTCTGACAGAGCATCCTCTGAGCAGCGAGCGCGAGCAAGGGTGACGTACGAGCATTCAGAAAGTGTGAACGTCGTCCCGAGCTGTGCAACGTTTGCGAGCAGTTCTCGTTCGTACTCGGAGTTGATCCAGCTGATGGTTTTTCAGCGAATTATCAAAAGGGACTCGTTCTCGTAGCTCGCTTGATGGAAACACGTCCTCTAGCATTCGGCGAATCTAATGTAGCAGTTCTAATCTGTCACAACTTTTCGTGCTATTCAGGTATCCGTTCTCTTCGTGCCATTTTCTTTTTGATTTACAGTATTGTTTAGAACGAAAATGGAATGGGTGAGTGAAAAATGATTTACTCTCATTTCACTCTGAGAGCAAGCCAGAGCTTTGGAACAAATTATGTTTTAACAAACGATTTTAACAAACGATGGCCTCACTGACCTCAAATATAATTTTCGAAGGCCGGTAATGGTTGACTTCGATACTATGAAAACATACATTACGCTGGCAAAGGAGTCCCCAGCTCTAGTTATTGCCGATCGAATAGCCGCAGGAAGGCTCTCGCGGAAGTTTGTGTTATTTTTCACACTTTCGCTTCAAGTTTATTCAACGGTATATGAAGGTCCTCTTTTTGCATAACACTGAAGTTTTCGAAAAAATCCACTGTCCGCCCTCAAATCACCCAGCAATTTGTTATAATTCGTTGCCCTCAGAAGTGAAGATTCTCATATTTTGTGCTTCGCCCTTTTGTATTTCTTTCGTGAATCATCCAAAATTAGAATGGGTGCAGTAGTTACAGCTTGTTTCGACAACGCGGGTGCTTTGATTGCTACGATTAGTCGAATCACCCTCGAATGCTCGCGAACTACTGATCGTAGCTCGCGGGTGTTGGTTTTTCAACGAACTATCAAATGGGACTCGTGCTCGCAGCTCGCTCGATGTAAGCATGTACACTAACATTTCGGCGAATCCAGTTCCAGTCTGTCACAACTTTTCGTGCTATTCAGATATCCGTTCTCTTCGTGCCATTTTCTTCTTGATTAACTTTATTGTTTAGAACGAAAATGGAACGGGTGAGTGAAAAATGCTTGACTCTCATTGCACTCTGAGATCTGAGAGCCAGCCAGAGCTGTGGATCGAATTATGTTTTAACAAATGATTTTAACAAACGATGGCTTCACTGACCTCAGATGTAATTTTCGTAGGCCGGTAATGGTTGACTTCGATACTATGAAAAGATACATTATGCTAGCAAAGGAGTCCCCAGCAGATAAATGCGGAGAGTAATTGCCGATAAAATAGTCAAAGGAAGGCTCTCGCGGAAGTTTGTGTTATTTTTCACACTTTCACTTCAAGTTTATTCAACGGTATATGAAGGTCCTCTTTTTGCATAACACTGAAGTTTTCGAAAAAATCCACTGTCCGCCCTCAAATCATTCAGCAGTTTGTTATAACTTTTTGCCCTCAGAAGTAAATATTCTCATATTTTTTGTTTATTCCTTTTGTATTTTTTTTTTAGTAAATCATCCTAAATTAGAATGGGGGTACCATTCTAATTTAGCTTCGACAACGGGGTGCCATGGTCGCAACGATTTTTAAAAATTTTTATTGGTTTATTTCATAATTTTACAAATTCAAAACACATAGGAATGAAAAATAGGTATTCAATCAGTTACAAAATTAAAAAAAAAAAAAATAAAAAAAAAAAAAATAAATAAAAAAAATAAATAAATAAAAAAAAGCACCTACATAGAAACGAAGAAAAATCATGAAATTAATCTTCCATATGAGGTAAACCTCGTGGTGGAAGATGAGTTGAACGTTCCTTTCTATTTTCAAAAATTATTTTCACAATTTCGCCATAATTTGAAGTAAATATTTAATTATTATTCCATTTTTATTCTAAATATTGTAGATATTTATGTCCCTACATTTGTCAAAAAGTAATTTTTTAAATCAAAAAGTAGAGTTCTTGTAAACTTTTCAAACAGAAGGTTCTTTCGTAGACTTAAGGGTAGGTTATTAATAATTTTAATAGTGCTATAACGATATGATTTTTGAGCATTCGTAGTTCGGAGTAGGGGAAAGCTTAATTTAAAATCATTCTTAAATCTAGTGGAAGTAGTGTGCGGGGGGAAGTTGAAGGTTTTGGATTTTAGAATTTGTTTTACGTTGAAGTTAATTAATAGTACAAAGAGGAGAACTTTCAATTTATAAAAGATAGGAAAAGTGTGGTGTAGATATCCCACCTTCTCAACTTTGCGGATAATGGCTTTTTGGCTGACAATAATTGGTCTTAGAGTGGATATATACGTAATACTCCGAATCGGAATACAATACGATAGAACAGATTGCACCAATGCAAAATAAACTCTCTTCATTAGATCTTTATGAAGAATTCAAGAAAGTCTACAATTTGTCGAATTACCCACGAATGCTAGAGACCAACTGATCGTAACTCACGTGGTGCAAATGCAAACAGTAGGTACCCCTTCCCTCGTGTTGGTGCTCATCGAAATCTGGCGGATCCCCGAAGGATGCTCGGTCAGTGTAAAAGGAGCTTTTGGAACTGATGGAAATGACGATGTGTGTATTTCTCGGATCAGCCGATTGAACCAGCTGGCTGAAAATCTTATGCATATATTATATTAATTTTTATTCAGGAATTTTGAAGAAGAAACACAGACTGCTTTCAGTTGTTTGCGAGCGCTTTCGGGAGATACGATGCCCCGTTCCTCAGGCTCTGTAATTTATTTCCACAGTATGAGACACACTACAATAGAACATGACTTCTGAAATTTTTTAAAAATCACAAACAACCCTCCAGTCATTTTATTCTCCAAACAATCAACATCAGTAGGGAAATAATCTGCCCATCAATAAAAATAAAACTCATACAAATCTCATAATAACAAATAAAAATATAATAATGGGTCCTATAATCAAATAATAACAAAAAGAGGTGACAAACTTGCAACAATCAGCAAGCTATCTCTTTCTGCCTCTCTATCCCTTCCAACATCCAACTCCATACTGCAAGCCAACTCCAGCAACTAACTGCATCAACTGAAAACATACATTTTTCCCTCAAGAAACTCCCCACATCATCAATCCCTACCATCACATTACACCATATCATTAACCACCTATCTTGTCTCCACCAGAAGTCACCCCACAACAGTCCCTTCACGAAAACCAATCCCTTCCAAACAAACACCATACAGCCACTATCAGCCTGCGTTTCCAACCCTTCAATACTTGCAAACGAACCCAATCATATAACTCCACCATCACACTCTACCATCGAATCAGTTCATAAATTACCTCATTGAATATACTCTCCAAACAACTCCAATCCTTCCATAACACCTACATCTCAAACAGAATTACATCAGTAATCAGCAAAAAAACTGAAAGTAGTCTGTGTTTCTTCTTCCGAATTCCAGAATAAGATGATCCACAAAGAAAATCTAGACAATTATACTAAATTAAGCTGACTGACAGACAGCATCCTGCTCTCCAGCGAGGCCCGAAGCATCGTTTACTGTTTCTCGTTTAATAACAAACCAAAATTAAATTCGCGTTTTAAAAACCACCACGCAAAACCTGTCTTTTCACCCCCTCCCACCCCAAACCTACCGAAAAAAATATACAACGAAAACCCCTTCATTCTGTTTTGTCACCCCCTCTCACACATGATCGACGATTCCTATAAATATATGCACAGACTCACACGCCACACATCACCCTCGTCTTCCCTTCTGAAATACAGGTGGCACTGGATCTGCTCAAATAATAAAATAACCAACCCCTCGATTAAAAAGGGTGAAAACCCCTAATTATTGGTGACGGCCTCTGTCGGGCTCTCTCGAACACTTTTTTTTTTCCGCGTTCGTCCTGCAGCGAATGCAGAAATGCCCTTTGTTTTATTCCGTGTTTCCTCTCCTTTTTATTTATTTTCTCTTTTTTTCGGGGGGAGGGTTCATTGTACACGAAAAACCGCAGTATAATCGTAATTGCGACTCATTCAAAGGAAGGGTGGGGTGCAAGGGGGGTCGGATGAGTTTTAATTTTGCGGTGGCCACACACAATACGCCTACTGAGGAAAGAGGGGCGCAGGACCTTCTGGAACGTTGTGTTTACAATTATTGAGAGAGAAGTTCATTAAAACCGCTTGATAACTGTTTTAGTGGGGTACCAGGGGAAAAATGTCCTCCTTTTATGAGTAAAGGGGGGGATTGTTTAATTATGGCGATCGGGTGGTTATTTTGAGGGTTTTGTTCATTCAAATCGAATATCAGAATTCTGTAGATGTTATAGTAGGGTGAAATCATCTTGTGTGCGAGGCTTCACAAAACTCCCAAATTTCGTCTCATTATACGCTAGATATTGTTAAGATTTACGTCATTGGACAGCTTAAATTATTGCAAAACCTTCCCAAAAAAGCCTTTTAGTCTTTAATTTGGATTTTTTTATTTTTCTCCGACGTTTTTTCGAGGAACTGGGGCTTCTCCAGGGAGTTGATAAATTGAATTTAATTAATTGAATTAAATTTAAAATATCGAATTTAAAAATAGTAAAATATTCAACTTTTTAGCGTATTTAAAAAAAGAAGGAAAAATGAGCTATTGTATCAACTTTTTCCGTTGATTTATATATATGTATGTTTATGTCCTCTTAGAATAGTTTTAAATGCCACTTCCCGACGTCCGATTCTGACGACAGTTGGTATGGACGTAATTTATAACATGGCGAGGATAAAGATGTATCAGACTACCAAGGTCGGAACGTTTCAGCTAATTTTCCAAGAAAATTAAGCTTTTGCAATGAGTCCAAAATTTCCTTCATGGAAATTCGTTTTGAAATTCTCTGAGTTTAACGGTTTTTGGTATGTCTTTGTAGAGTTTGATCAAAAAGTTCTGGTTCTGTTCCATTTGTGCGCAAACAGAGGGTCGTTGAAACTTCTCGGTGGTTTAATTTTAAGGTGGATTCACACTCGCGGTAACGGGAACGTCAGATCACAGTCAGGTCAGAGTCACGTCAACGGGCCACCCATTCACACAGCGAAGTCAGATCACGTCAGGTCAGGTCAGTCTTCCCCGCGCAGTGACGCGATGTCCGAGAGGATAAAAAATTTGTATAAAATAGCTTTGCTACTCGAGGAAGAAGATGAAACTAGACCCCGAACGGAGAATCGGAGTCTCGTATCAGTGGAAAATTCACTGATACGATCATACCGTCAGCGGCGTCGCTAAACAAAAATAATAAGGGGGGAAGTATCATGAAATTCTCAACTGAACCAAAACTTTTCCTAACACCAATAGGATGTATAGTATCACTTATAAATTATACCTCTTACCTACAGGCAATATGTATTGCATATAATATAAGTACCCACTAAATACACGTAACACTAACAAAATGACCTTTTTCAAGTGAGTTTTTTTATGAAAATTTGATAACATACCGATCGTTTGCAGTAATACCACAATATTCGATTTTGATTACAGTAAATATTGTCACTATTTGAAACTTAAAGAATGTGTAAATGACCAGGATAAATCTTCCAGATATTTTTAAAAGCACAATGCGATTTGCTGATTAGTAAATCAGATATATATTTATATTTTTTGAATTGAAACAATAATTGCAATGAGAAGTAACAATAAGAAAATATACATTTATAGAAATTTTTATCTCTACACGATTAGTTTGAAAGGTTGAGTTTACTGGAAGTGGGTACATGCAGATATTTCCATTTAGTCCATGCTTGTCCATATTGCCTATGTAAAAACACTCATCAGTCATTGTAACCTTAAAATTATTTGTCATATGTTTCAAACTACTGAATGTTCTACATTGAACTACAGAGTGGATTCGGAATAGTGTGACCAATTTTTTTGGGCGAGTAAGCCGAAAATAGAGCAATACGCCGTCAAGCCAAATTTTTTATCACTATCCGTTTTTGAGATATAACATAATTGCGAAACGCTGTGGAAATTTGGGAAATTTGAACGAAAAATGCCAGTTTCATGCAAAAAATTAAAATACTTCAAGTATTCCATGAATACCTGGTACCTACAGTTGCGAAAACCAGGATTTGATTAGAATTAGTCTTCCAAATACGTCTCTTCAAATTATGGGTTTTATTGCCAGCTCCCAAATTTTCCCAACTTCTCCCATGTCAGTGAGCCCCCCCCCCCCCCCCCCCCCAGTCACCCCTATAGCGTCGCCCCAGCATGCTGTATTACTGGAATTTTAGCAAACCTCAATGAAATTTAAGTAAATTGAGCAGCGTAAATTCGTGCAGAAAGTTTAAACGTATTTAGTTCAAAGTTGATGAACTTTTTCTAAGCAATAACTTTCTAAAAATCATAAGTTTGATGACTGTTAGTCGAGAGAATCCTGACGAGAGGACACACAGCGGAGACGAGATTTGACTGTTTGTGATTCACATTTCCCGTTCAGTCCGGGAAGGTCAACGTCACGTCAGGTTTCGATCGCTCGCCGGGCGACCTGACGGGAAGTGACTGGACCGAGATTTGATCTTGACTGCACCGCGCCCGTGAGTGGGAATCACCCCGTAACGTTTCCACAGAAGCAATCTTGACGCGACCTGACGTGACTGTGATCTGACGTTCCCGTTACCGCGAGTGTGAATCCACCTTTAGAGTTACTCTTTCTGAGTCATCTGGTTATTTCATATTGCTGTAATATTCTCAGTTCTCGTGTTATTTTGATCAGTTTCGGAACCTCCGAGGCCAATTTATGTTCTAATCGACTCACGTTGCTGAAATTTAATGGAGCTCGTTCGGGACACCTCAAAAACAATTACGAGGTTCGGAGGATCACTGAATAGCTGATGGGGCCTCTGAGGCTAATTTCTTTCCTTTTCAACCTGTCGTTTTACTAAGTTTTTTGTTTTGTTGTTTTGACATTCAACATTCACCTACTATAAACCGTAAAATTGTGGGGTCCTGAGCTGTAAAGGTGTGAACCCTTTTGGGAGGCACGATGCGCCAAGTTTTGATCATTTACTAGATATATATGGGGCTTAATAATAATTATAGACCAATGATCTGCGTAGAAGGGCTATCTAATACAGAAATAATAAACCTTTGTGTAATAATCTGCAGCGGTTTTTTTTTTTAACAACGTTTTTCACTAACTTCCGTTTTTAATTGTTCAAAATGAAATTTTTGCTTGTTTGTGACACTCGAAAATCTTTGTCGTTTGTTCTGCCACCCCTTTCAAGTATGGCATGGAATTGGAGTGATTCTTCGAAGTGCACTGTGTATAGTTGGACTAACATGTTGGTGGTGTAGCCATTACCCGACAGAATCACTTCAGTTTTTTTTAATTCTGTGTGATTTGTGGTCAGACTTCGATGTACAATATTTTTCACGACATCTATATAGTATAGCTGATTGGAGCACGCGTTGAAATATCTAGTAATAGTCCGGAGTATGTTATTGCTTCCGAGTCTCCATAAAGGTAGCGGAAGCATTGTTTTCACTTTCCCGGGGGAAAAAAATGTTGGTCTCCGAAATCAAAATTTCCACTCGCATTTTACATATTTGACCATTCTGACCATTTCGTTCCGTGTCTCCCTGTGTGTGTGTGTGTGTGTGTGTGTGTGTGTGTGTGTGTGTGTGTGTGTGTGTGTGTGTGTGTGTCTGTCGTATGTCCGCAAATCCTTGTAACAAGCTTATTTTCCACAGTTTTCATCCGATTTGGATGAAATTTTCAGGGGATGTGCGGGCTAGGAGGTAGACGGTCCCCTGTCAGTTTCATTGTTGCCAAATTATTACTTCACTCTGCGCATGCGCAAATGTAAATTCCATTATGCTCCATTTTTTTGGCAGGAAGGTAAATTGGCAGGTCACTTTTGCAGGAAAGTAAATTAGAAAAGGGAAGCAAAACTGAACACAAAATTTGGGGGGAAGCTAAATAAGGGGTGAGAGAATACAGGCTTTGAATTCATAAAACGGGCTAGAGAAAATATCGAGGTTTTGAAAAATGCTTACACTGTGATTAACGGATCGTGGTATTCTGTACAAAGGACGGTTTTGAAGATAATTGTAAGGGGAAAATGAGACGAAAAAAGGGGATGACAGTTGGGGGATGACGATTTGATCATCCCACATTAATTTCAACACAATTGTATCATTAATAGCTACTGCGCATGCGCCTATGTGAAATCCTTGTCACGACCTTAATTTCCACTGTTTTCATCCGATTTTGATGAAATTGTCAGAGAATGCGCGGGTTAGGTTGTAGATGGTCCCGTACCTATTTCATTGTTTTCAACTAATCAGTTCATTCTGCGCTTGTACAAACGTAAGTTACATCATTGAGTATCATTTTTTCGTTTCTTAATTGACCAATTATGTCAATTCACGCTACTTCTTGATTTACATTTTTCCGATATGGAATTTTTCAAGATCATTTAAAATAAAACTTTTCAATGATCTATATATTCATGATGGATAAACGAGGAAGCTAGTATGTGCCATGCCGAACTTAGCAGACATTTTTAAGTAGTGGTTTGTGGCGGAAAACGTTACTAGATTGGGGGGAGGGAGAAGCGTTGGAGAAAAATAAACAACCAATTCAAGTACAGAAAGACTTTTTTTAATAAACTTGTTACGATTATACCTACAATGAAAACCAATGAAGCAGGAGGTGGAGGATTGAGAGATAGGCGTAAATACCTACATATCTAATGACGAAAGAGGTTGGTAGCAGGGTAGAAAAATTTCTTACTCTATGGCTTTGTATCATTTAGAAGTTATTGGTCAAGTGGATTTTGCATTGTCACAGTCGCAAAAATAATAAAACCTGAGAATTGTACTTCAACGAAGGTTTTCTGTGTCGAGGTTACCGTAATATTGAAGGACTACTTTTACCTACCGAAGCTTGAGTACTGCCTGCCTTTAGTCTAGTTCACTAGTTCAGTTTCCTGTTCTGTGAATGCTAGTATTTTTAATAACTAGTCTTTACTTAGGTTAGTGACGTTTTTAATGTAATAACGATCAATCTGCCGTTCAAATTGATCAGTCTCGGAAGAAGATGTAGGTACCGGGTGCAGTGCTACCGTTAGAGCAGGCTGAGGACAGTAGTGTCGAAAGTTTTGTTCGTTTTTGCGATGCAGAGCTGTAAAACCGGGAATCAAAGGAAATCCTAACTTTCTAAGTTAGATGAGGAAGTAAAAAAAAGGTCCACTCATGCAGCATGACCGTATGAGCGAATTTTCGTAAATTATCGAATTCTATAATGTCGAATTGTTTTGAAATTTGGGTTTTTTGAGAACAACGAAATTGTTAACTATTAATTTTATGAGGGAAAATATATTCTAAATAATGATCTCCTATTCAAATAAAGGTTTTGATTTTTTTTTTTTTTTTTGCAGTTTTTATCAATTTATAAGCATATTTTGATGACTTTTAAGTACATTATCAGCATAATTTTGTACATACAGTTTTGAATGTTCTTTGAACATTGAATTTTTATAGTTAATAAACTTTATTTGAGCAATATTCTACCAAAAAATATAAATTTAACGATTTTTAGCCGTTTTTAGCCATTTTTAGTGATTTGTTTAGTACGTTTTTTGAAATTTGACCAATTTAATGAGTTCAGTAAAGTACCACTTAGTACCACAAACGCGGCTGCCACAACCACGAGCTCTTCCACTTCCATGTTCCAAGTTGACTGCGAAACTGTTCAATCTGTTCATCGAGTCTTGCCCAAATATTCGTCGATGCTCGGGCAAACTCCGAGCATACGTGAATATTCAGTGTTGGGACCAACACCGCAAGTGTAACCGCGGCTTTAAGGGATAGTGAATGAAAACTGTGGAGCGATCGTATCGTCTTTGTCACTGGGTGGGAGGGGGTTACGGTTAACCACCGGAGTGCGGTTCAAAAGTTAACCCGGAACAACCGACTCGACACGACGCCCTTCACACGCCTAAACGCCAGGACTCTGGACGTCCCATCGTCCACCAGCTGACGCCTCAGGGAGCTGATTAACTTTTCGTTACGCCGAAAACAACTAGTTTTCACCTTCCCTGTCTTATCGATTGTCGGGCATTTAACTGGAGCGGCCGCCTTTAACTACCGCTTCTGCTGGATTTAACTGCCTAATTTATACGCTTGTCCGGAGTTTAGACGGGAGTGTGAAATTATATTCCGAAACAACCGCTGCCGACACATCACAAAAATGTTGTTCGGCGAAAATGACCGCTCAAGGGGAACCCCAAAAGTTTTAGCGAATTACAAGTTATTGCAAAGCTCAACATTTGAAATGAAAATTTCTACATGGAAATCCATTTTGTGGTATTCTGAATCGATTTATGGATTTTAACGTTTTTCAAATGTACATATCGTTTCAATATATATTGTGTCCCCAAACACTCCCCTCCTCCCTGCTAAAATCGTTAATAATGGGCCAAAAAATGGGCATTTTTTTCCAATCTTGATGTGTTTTTGTAAAAATCGCAAAAATGACAAAATTGCGCAAATGTGCGCAACTGACATGGGTAAACATTGTTATTTTAAATGTGAACCCTCATTTTTCATAGCAGATTTGGATTTTAGGTGAAATTTCATGAAGAAATGACCCATCACTTTATTTTTTAGGTGCGCGCAAACGGGCACAATTCCGCTCCATAAGTTCGTATTTCCGCTCTAAAAGTGAAATAACTGAGTTTTTAAGATAGGTACCTACTTTAGCCACATGTAATGCATGATTTTGGAGTATTTTTTCGTGTTGAACCTCACAATGATGTCCATTTATTGATATTTGCAACACCAACTTAAGAAAATTGACCAGAATTGCACTTTTCTAACACATTTCCACAATGCACAAAGCGCACAATGTACAATGTAGATTTTTTGATGTTTTACCAAGTTGGTGTTGCAAATATCAAAAAGTGGACATCATTGCGAGGTTCAGCACGAAAAAATACCCCAAAATCATGTACTACATATGGCTAGAGTAGGTACCTATCTTAAAAACTACTAACTAAACTAACCTATCTAAAACTCAGTTATCGCACTTTTAGAGCGGAAATACGCACTTATGAAGCGGAATCGCACCCGTTTGCGCGCACCTAAAAAAATCAAGTGATGGGTTATTTCTTCATGAAATGTCACCTAGAATCCAAATCTGCAATAAAAAATGGGGGTTCACGTTTAAAATAACAAAGTTTATGCCAATTGAGCTAAAAAAAAAAAAAAAAAATTAGTTTGAAAAAAAATATTGTTTTGACCCATTATTAACGATTTCAGCAGGGCAATGGGGGGGGGGGGGGGGGGGGGGGGGGGGGGGGGGGGGGGGGGGGGGGGGGGGGGGTTGAGGACACCCTGTATATGCAAACTTCTATTAATTTGCAGTTCTACATTTGAAAAAGATAATTTTAGTCGAAGTATAAATTTATTTTGTGATCTTAATTTTTGTTTCCTCTGTTTCTTAAAAGAGTTTCTGTGTATATAGCTCTCGTAGGGCCATTTATTTAATCCACAAACTATATATATATATGCTATATATAACTATATATACTCCGTCCCCCCCCCCCCCCCCCCCAAATAAAATAAAATAAATAAATAAAAGTCAAATTTTTTAAATAAAAGGATGAAAAATGCTCCTCTCTCAGTTTTCACTGACTTGGGAAAAGTTGGGAAAATTTAGGAAGTGGCAATAAAACTCTCAATTCGAAGAGACCAATTCGTAAGTCTAATCATAATAAAATTCTGATTATCCTAATTGTTCGTAGGTACCAAATATTTATAAATGACGAGTTATTTTCATTTTGTGCCTGAAAATGGCATTTTTTGTTCAAATTTTCCCAATTTTCTTCAGCGCTTCTAATTTATGTTACAAATATCTTGAAAACGATTAGATAGGAAATTGCGCTTGAGAACGTTCTACTCCATCTTTACCCCATCTTTCCCTCTCAATATTTTTGTCTAGCGACGGCCCGGTATATTCTGCCGTACTAAGAATAGTCCCGTACCTGCATTTTTGGCCATATTGAGTTAATTGGGGGGTGGTTTCTTTCGATTTCACTAGTGTCAAAGCTGGATCTCAACGAGAAATGCCTGAAAAATGACTGATAATTATCGCATTAACTACGTTTTAGTTCGATTTAGTAATGAAAATCCCGTAACTGGCCTTTTCTAGAGCAAAAAGTCGCATCTGCGCGTCAGATACTATTATTTTATTAGTGTTCAGGTACATACAAATTGCGACATTCCAGATAAGAATTCATTTCTTAGTATTTCAGGACTCGTCGCGACTTATATGATTTCGGAATCAGTGGCTGAGACGATTTTTCTTCCCAGTATTTTGATCGTAGGAATGAATTTTCTCTTGTCAGATCAGATACGGTTTTCGGAGGTTGGCCACCCCGATTTTTCCTCCTAGTATCCTGCATATACGAGAAAATAATTTTTTTTTTCGCCACGAATTTTGTATCAGAAAAAACGTTCTCTCATTGCCAAACAAAAACTCCTACCTATGTTCCCCAGATACGAGTAAATCGCCTAGTACATATGTTCTAGACCTTTTTTTTCGCAATTTTCTGACAAGAATTATGTTTTTCCAGCTACATTGGATTCAACTAGAAATTTTCTTGGGAATGAGTGCTTTTGGAGCTCGAGACAACATAAAATAGAGCTAATATCAGGAAGTTTCGACTCAAAACCTAGAGAAGCGTTTACCCAAAAGTAGGGTTTGGTCATATACTGATTCTATTCTTAGTAAGGCAGTATTATAATGCAATAATTAACGAAAATTCGCTCATCCGACGCTCATATGACTGGAACTTTTCGTAAAGTTTTCAAGTACCTAATTATTAAGCACCTGCTTCGTATGTGCCTTGTCCACTCAGAGAAACATATTGTACTCGTAATATCGTAATAGCCCCCCAGAGCCTTGTCAGCGCCTCTGAAATAAAAACTCAGGTGACGTGGAGCCCATAAAATCCGTCGTCCCATTCACGCGGGCCCCACCGCAAAGGAGCTGACTGATTTTGTCGCCGAGTTTGAGAATAAATCAAACTTGTGGTTTTCTACAATATTTCTTTATTTTATTTATTTTTATTCCTCTCTCTCTTTTTCTGTTGGCGTTTTCAGCTCTTCCGCCCTTTTGTGTTGGAGCTTTAAACAACTGTTTTTAACTCGTATTTATAATTTACCTTTATGAAACGTGCGTTTAATGCGTGGACTTCACGGTCCGACATTCACTGTACTGTATCTGAGTAAAGTTTAATATAAATCCATATATAGTACCGCTCTTGGTGTAAATTTTTTTTTTGGTAAAACTAGACTGAAAATAAAGCAAACCGCCAGCAACCACACTTTCCTATCTCAACCCGATACTGGTTAGATACTGGTAGACTCTAGCTAACTAGGTAGACTGGAGAGATAGGGGACTCTAGGAGACGAATGAAATGACAGGCTCAATCCTGATCAGCTGAGTTACCACATTGACTCAAGCACATTCACTACCCAAAAACATATCCTTGAGTCTATTTTGGCTTATTTCCAATAATAAGCTTATGTGATCGTATAGCAAAAATTTTTGTAACCCCCCCTCAAACTTTGTCACTTTACGTTTCAAGGTGCGTAGAATCCAAATTTGAAATGTCCGTCCGCCGTTCGCCGTCCGGGCCATAAAAGGCCTAAGAATTGACTTAGAAAACCCGTTCTTTCGCACATAGACTCCATTTGGGGTCTAGTTGGTCCTAACGTTTAACCATCCCGATCGCTTTACTCGCATAGATGCTATGGGCCAAAAACGGGCGAAAAAGTGTCTTTTTCGAGGTTTTGAGTGTTAGACTTACGCAAGCGCGCACGCCTGGCACGCTTGGCAGGGGGTCACGGTGGGTGGTGAGGGGGGTGAGCGGGGGGTGGAGTGAGAGGAAGAAACAGAGGTGGATACTAGAAAAGAGACTGGCGAAAGCCCCAGAGCATACTGGTTACTATAGCTGGTTATCTGATTCAGAAATAATAAACCATTATGTAATAATTTGCAGCGTTTTTTCCATTAAGTAAGTGGTGAAACTATTTTTTTTTTTTTTTTGCTTCCGAGTCTACCTAAAGGTAGCGGAAACATTGTTTTTACTTTCTGGAGAAAACAAATGTCTCCAAAATCAGAATTTCCACTCGCATTTTACGTTTTATTTGACCATTCTGAACAACTCTGGTTCCGTGTCTGTCTGTCTGTGTGTGTGTGTGTTTTATGTGTGTGTGTCTGTCGGGTGTCTGCAAATCCTTGTAACAAACTTATTTTCCACAGTTTTCATCCGATTTGGATAAAATTTTCAGAGGATGTGCGGTCTAGGGGGTAGACCGGTCCCCTATCAGTTTCAGTGTTCTTGACTCAATATCTCACTCTGCGCATGTGCACACGTAAATTATACCAAGCATCATTTTTTCATGCCCTAGTCGTCCGATCTCGCTCAAATTTCGATGATAGTTGGGGGATGACAACTTAATCATCTTGTATGAATTTCAACATCATTGTATCATTAATAGCTACTGCGCATGCGCCAATATGAAATCCTTGTAACAAGCTTATTTTTCACAGTTTTTATCCGATTTGGATGAAATTTTCAGGGAATGTGCGGGCTAGGGGTAGACGGTCCCCTATCAGTTTCATTATTCTTGACTCAATACCTCACTCTACGCATGCGCACACGTAAATTATACCAAGCATCATTTTTTCACGCCCTAGTCGTCCGATCTCGTTCAAATTTGGATGATAGTTGGGGATGATCTCGTATCAAGTTCAACATCATTGTATCATTAATAGCTTCTGCGCATGCGTCAATATGAAATCCTTGTAACAAGCTTATTTTTCACAGTTTTCATCCGATCTGGATTATCTTGTCAGGGAATGTGCGGGCTAGCGGTTAGACGGTCCCCTGTCAGTTTCACTGTTTTCAAATCAATACTTCATTTTGCGCATGCGCAAACGTAAATTCCATTATGCTCTATATTTTCATGCCCTAGTCGTCCGATCTCGCTCAAATTTTGATGATAGTTTGGGATCACGATTTGATCATCCCATATCAATTTCACATGATTGTATCATTAATAGCTACCGCGCATGCGCCTATGTGAAATCTTTGTAACGACCTTAATTTCCACTGTTTTCTTCCGATTTCGATGAAATTGTCAGAGAATGCGCGGATTAGTTTGTAGATGGTCCCGTACCTATTTCACAGTTTTCAACTCATCAGTTCATTCTACGCTTGCACAAACGTAAATTACATTGTGCATCATTTTTTCGTTTCTTAATTGACCAATTATGTCATTTCACGCTACTTCTTGATTTAGGTACTCTTTCCCGCTATGGAATATTTCAAGATCATTTAAAACTGTTCAATGATCAATACATTCATGATAGGTAAACGAGGAAGCTATGCCACGCCCAACTTGGCAGATTTTTTTTTTTTTTCACGGAAAGGATTGATGTAGTATGTTTTTACTTTTGACATAGAGCATACAGATCGAAATCTTTTGTAAATCACACTTTAGCATTTTATGTGAAGCGGTAGTAATTAAATAATTATTTTTTCAACGGGCGATCTTTTTTAATAAATCAATAAATCCTTTTCCAGGGTTATTCATCTTACAGACCTAAAAATGCAAATAATCAATATGATACCACTAGTTTTAGGTTCGATCAAATCTTTTGAATTTGGTGTATTACAAAACAGGGTAAGTTTAATAAATTCTCTTTACAGATCTTTTGAAAAATTGATTACGTATCTCGGGACATAGATGATAGGTAATCTTTACCTGAATTGGAATTAGTTTTGGGTCAGTTTTAATTATACCTATGTTAATACGTTCGCTTACATTACGTTCAGTAGAAACCAGCGTTACACTACGAAACGTACAATAGTGATCTTATATGTCCCAGGATTAAGTTCTCTGCATAGGAACCTACACATGGTTGTTAAAATAGTAAATCGTTGCAGAAAGAATTCCGTTCAGTTAAAGTTCGTACATGTGCAGAAAGTTCGTTTGTACGGCGAACGAACTTTTTTAGTTCTTACGGACTCCAAAAGGTTCGTACAAATACGGATTAAGATCCGTATCTGGGAACACTGCGTAGCAAGGACATACTTACATACCTACGTAGTGCTAATACGACAAGAAGGCTTATGTTACCGTTGCCTTGTGATCTCCGATGCTAATTTCTTTGCTGTTCAACCTATGGAGCTAACATTTGAAATGGAGGCGAAACATTATTCTACTTCTTTCCTTTGAGGTTATCAAGTCTTTAGGCGCAACTTTTTTTTTTTGCCAATTTTCTCAACTGACCAAAATAGTTTGCACACTCCCCTGTTGCAACGGCTCTGATATTCGATAGAAGCATCACGATAACGGTAGAACCAGATTTCATATAAATCCGGAATGATGATTTCCCTGATCACGCATCAGCCGTCAGATGTTTGGATCCGTCTTATCAAAGACACCTTACTGAAGGAAACATCTCTCTCTCTCTCTCTGTTAACCCCTCTACGTCACTCTCGCCAATTGATGTTGTGTTAGCTCATGCCGACGTGAACACTGCTGTTCTAATTAGAACACACCCCCACACTCCTCCCTTAATGGGAGCAAGAATGCGTCTCAAACTCACCCTTTCGTGAATATAATTTCAACCACCGCAGACGGAGAATTAATATGTTTCTAATCATATCAAAGTTTACTCTCGAGGCCTTGATGTTTGTCGCTGGGAGAAGAAACCCACCCCAAAACTGAACAGGGGATGGTTCTAGGGGTGGGTGGGTGAATGTAGGTAAGGGTAGGTAAGGTGAAGATGTAATTTTAGGTGAAGGGAACGGAGGCATCTCTTTGAGCGCTCGCAATTACGTTACGTGCGAATACTTGACGTAAGTAATGCAAGGATATGAGTTGGTCGAAATTCATATTGCATTGCTTCCTTGGCTTCTTCTGTACCTCGGAATTGATGAATCTTCCTAGAAGTGCACTATTGAAACGTAAGACTGAGTTTTAGCAAGCAATTTTTGTGATTAACATTTCTAATCTTCACTTAAAATTAATGCCAACCAATTTTGTTTGTTGTTCAATTTTTAACCGTTTTAGCGAATTCGTTAGGAAAATAAAACTATTACAATGACTCCAAAAATGTTAAGGATTGAATTTGTTTAACTTTTCATCTCAGAATTTCTTTTTGCGTTCTGAAACGGTTACTGGATTTAAATTCTTATTTTATATATGTATGTATATATATATATATATATATATATATATAATATATATATATATATATACTTGATTGGATATTGTTCAACTGAACTATGTATTATATAAACTTAATTTGATAGAAATTTCATAAAAAAGAGAAAAGGATGTTTTGATATTTCGATTTCGAATTCTCTCTTATTTTCTCTTTTTATTAGTGAAATTTATATATATATACATATAGTATTATATCCAGGAATCGTTTCAGATTGCCTCAAAACTTTTTTCCATGAAGACAATTTTTCGTTTTACTGGAAAATAGTTTCATATTTTTGAAAATTCCCTTCATTGAAAACCAAAACCTTGTAAAGCAAAATAATATCAAGGAAAAGTTATTTAGCCTAAAATATGTTAATCAACAATTTCTGTGTACAATGTGTTCAAATTTCAAATAGTCCAACATGAATATAATGTGAAAAAAAAAAAACGAAAGTTCGCTCGTATGGTCATGCTGCGTGACGGGAACTTTGTTACTCTTGCTCCTACTACCGACCGTAAAACGCCTGTATGTGTCGGAAACCCCAATGTGCGGTAACGTGTGATCGAGCATGACGTCACGGTACAATGGTTAGCTCGCCCCCTTTGCCCTGCAGTTGAGTTTCTGGCAGAAAACAGTAAAAGGCTCCGATGAATGTCTCGACTAGTTTTGATTGGGTTTAAGTTGTACAGAATTCAGATTCAATGAGTTTTCAAAAGGGTACGGATACTGCTGCTATTTTATAAGTAGGTATATATATATATATATATATATATATATATATATATATATATATAAAATAGAATAACTCACGTTGTTAGAGTTTTTAAAAACTGATTTATTGGAATATAACACAATACGGACTTGATACGGACTTGGTGTTAGAAATAAACAAGGTGAAGATGGCTCGGACGGCGGAACAAGACTGAAGGTTGGAGCCGCCTACGGGCTGTATATATAGGGTAGTAATGCGTGATCAGCAGTTTGCTGTTACAATACGCCTAGTGTCGCCTAGTGTGTACGTAACTCCTCCCCGCCGAGACAAAATTTTGGGGTTAACAAAATTTTCAAAGTTCAAAGTTCAAAATTAATAAAAATTTTCAAAGTTCAAAATTTAAAGTTTCAAAGTTAAGTTAGTCCGCATTATTACAAATATGATATTACAAACATTACGTTACATTACATTTCCATTATAACAATGTCATAATACTACCACATAATACTAGTACGAAAATTGGTACAAAAAATTAGTACAAATTATTGCAAAAATACAAAATTAATACAAAAATGCAAAATTACAAAAATACAAAAATACAAGATTAATACAAATTAATACAAAAATACTAGTATGAAAATTAGTACATTAACAAAGTACAACCTAAAACCTATTACATGATAATACAGAGAAAAACAGAGTTTTGATTACAAATTACAGAAATTAGGTTACAGATGCTTGCACTGTATTGTATTGTACTGTACTACTGTTTTGTATTGTAATGTTGTACAATAAAAATACGGTTACTGATGGTTTGGGGAAAGCCTTACTTTTCTTTTGTGGCGGTAGTACTGGGTCATAATGTATGTGACGAGTGACACGAGGAATAAGTACAGGAGGATGGTCCAAAAGCTGGGTGTTTTGAGTTTCTCATAATACGAGATGGGAATTGCGCGGGCATCGGGCATGTGAACTAGGTTAAGGTCGAGACCTTTTAGTTGAATTTCCGATTCCGGATATTGAGAGGGTTGTAATTGTAGTTTGATGGAGTTCATGATCAGGGGTCGGCCGGACAGTTCCTTTCGGGGGGCAAACAAAGTTTGGTCATGGTATACTAATCGGTCCGTCCCTGGTTTCGCGAGATGGATTCCGTATAGGGTTCGGACTTCTGTCCCTTCTGTATTAATAATTTGAATCGTGTCTCCGTGTGGGAAGACAAGAAGGTATTGGTTGATTTCCGGTATTAAGTTCACGTAATTGGTGGGGATGTCAAGATTGACGTACTTGCATTGAGTGGTGGAACCTGTTTGTAGGAATTGAATTTCGCATGGTAGATCTAATTCCGATGTTAGGTGGTTTGGACAGAGAGATAGGTGACCGGCAGGGCACTCGTGGCGTAATGCTACGATTCTTGAGCTTGTTTGGGATTTGAGGAAGAATTTTTTCTTTGGGATGATGGTTACTATTTGAGCGTTTTCTAACTGTGTTGGTAAGGGTTCCACGTAATACAAATCGAAATTTTCTGGGTCCACAATGGGTATATCTAAGAAGTAAATGATTTCGCTACTTCCCACGAAACATTGGACTTGAATGTAGGATTGAATCTCAAACAGGGCCTTATTGGAGTAATCTAGGAACGTGTTGCCGTAGAATTTGGACAATCTTTGTAATTCAGTGAAGAGTTCCCGAGAGTCGACTATGCTAGGATGTAATTTTCCTAGTTTGCAAAATGTGAGTGAGTTTTCAATGTCTTGTAGGGCGCTTAGAAGTAGGTTGAGGAGCGTTTGAAGGTGTTCTAGTGTAGTGATAATTGCGTTGACTCGTCCTAACTCCAAGTTTATATATTTGAGATGTCTTAATTCTTTGATGATCACGCGGTTATTGTGTGCTATGGTATCTATGGTTTTGTTAAAATTCTCTAATATTGCTTGGTTGATAGAATACTGTGACTTTATTTGTTCCTGAAGGTCCTCTTGCTTGTTTGATAAATGGTTCAGGATTTTATTGTATTTCTCCTCATCGCGGGAGTCTAGATTACCAGTGATGAATTTTACTAACGTGCCTAGCCCGTTAATCAGTCCCCGTTTAGATCTAGTTTTGGGTGGAGTTATTATGATATTGTCTAGTTTCTGGTCTATAAGTCTGAAGGTGTGGTTTACGGTGGCTGTGAGCATCATCGTTTTTTCGGCGGTGTGGGAACTGTTGTGGAATGTTTTGAGGGTTTCGTTGTAAGTCAGTCGCAGGAGGTTGAGTTGATCCAAAATTTGATTGAGGTCGTAATAGTGTGAAAGGGTGTGGTAGCCCTTGACAATTTTTGCGGGTTTCATATTCACTGCAATGAGCCCAGGGTTTGAGGTTACATCGATAACCTCGATTCCGTACGTCGCCATGAGAAAAAGGGGGAGAACGATCCTGGAACAATGAAAATCGATAAGGAGTTTTAGGACAGTGAACCCTTTAAAATTTCGGAACACATTTGTTCTCGAAGTTGGGGAATATCCTTTTGTTCGAAGGACAGGGCTTCTTTATGTGTTAATTTTTTTGCAAATTGGCACATAAACACACCACAGTCATCGAAATTTTCTTGTTGGGGAACAGTCCTCAGAAGGGTGGTTCTCCAGTTTTCGGAATCGAGCATAACATTCCTTTTCTCGAGGTATTCGAAGGCTAGGTAAGATTGGATGTTCTCGAGGATCTCGATTGCGATTTTGTTAGCTGTTCCTAGTTTGAGTCTGTTTTCGGAAAGGGAGTCTAAGTACCTAATTTCTTTTTCTTTGACGTCTACTATGACCAAGGACCAATGGTTGTTTTCATGGATCGGAAAGATGATAAAGTCTTTTCCGAATATGTCGGACCTACTCGTGAATTTCCTTACTCTGTCGTAGCCCCCAGATTTCAGTAGAGGATAAAGGAAGGTGTTGAAACAGTGGGTCGAGGGTAAGTTTCTATTATTGCGACTCCTTTCGTCTAAGAGTTCCATATAGAAATTGATGATCATATCATCGACCCAGTTTCCTGGTTTTAGAGTAAGGAGGTTTTGTCTCGTTATTTTTAAGCCGTATTTATGGGCAAGAGTTTCCGAGGGCGGTGCTTGATCATCCCAAGCGTTTTGCACGTTGGTTTGATAAAACTTCCGTGGGGGTTTGATGTTTGTTAAATGTATTTTTTCTTTAGTGTTGTGGTGACGGGGTTGTATGAGGGCTGTTTTTGTTATTGGATCAATTTCCTTTAACTGTTCTTTATTAAATTTGGGTTTTGACTTACTTTGACGTTGCGTTGTTTTGACAAAAACTTCAGGTGGCAATTCTGGGGGGTCTATTCGTCCTATGTTTTTTGTGTTGGTCAGGTTTTCTTTGTGTTCTCTGAACTTGTCTGTCATGTGAGTGTAAAGAGCCTTGGTTTTTTCCTTGTGTTCGTTGAGGTAATTATTTGTTATTAGTTTATCTAAATCTATTTCTACTAATGGTCTGTTGTTTATGTGTCCGTAAAGTAGTTCAAAAGGGGTTAGTTTCGATACTGAGTGTATCGTATTGTTGTATGCGATGATCGCGTAATTGACTTTGGTACGGGTGTTGGAGGTCTTGAACGCTTCTTGTTGGTTTAGGAGTCTCACGTGTTCAATTAGGGTTGAATGGAATCTTTCTATGATTCCGTTCGACTCTGGGTGTTGGGAAGAAATATAATGAATATTTATTTTGTGTAAATCCAGAAGTTCCTTTATGAGGCTGCTCTGAAATTCGGCACCGTTGTCCGATACTATAGAATTAGGTATACCGTGGTGAGTAAAAAATTTTAGGAGTCCGTTTACTAGTTCCATGCTTGTGGACGAGTTTAGGGGGTATGCTTGCGCGTAACGGGAGAATGTACAGATTACTGTGAGGAATTTCGTATTTTCTATTGTGAATTTATCGATGTGAAGGGTCTCCAATGGCCGTGAGGCGGTTGGTGTTACGTTATATTTGATTTTGAGGGGAGATCTCTCATATTTGCTCCTAAGGCATAATTCGCAATTATTAATGAATTTTTGTATTGTTGTCTTTAAATTGGGCCAGTAGAATTCTCGTTTTAACTTCTCGTATGTTTCTTCTATTCCTCTGTGATTAGTGTGACCTTCATGGTAGTTGCGGATTATTTTGGTTTGTTCTTCGTTAGTTTGTATGTCTCTTAGTTTTTTGGTGTACCTCGTGATGTCTATTTCCGTATGGGTGAATTGTTTGGTGACTACTTGCACAAATTTCTCATAGGTATCAGTTTCAAAATATATACCATATTTGACCTTTGGGTGAATAAATTCCTTAACAAATTTTGTAATTTCGGATTCGAATTGTGATTCGCTGACTGTTACTATCATGCGCGTTTTGTTTCCGAATAATTTGATCGTCGTAACGGGTTTAAAAACAGGGTGTCGTACGGTAGTGAGTAATATTTGATTAGTGCATAGGTTCACGGGTTGGTCTCTGATACTTATTGTCGTTACGGTGTTGCCGATAAAATTCGAGTGTACTGTAAGGCCAGACAAAGTTTCTAAGTTATCGGAGTGAGAGTGAGTTTCTCCTCCCTCCTCCGGATCAAAGTTGGCTATCACTGAGTCGGAAGACTCATACTCGTTTTCGATTGCGTTTAGATTTTGCGAGACAGATTTTGGACTCGGCGAGACAGACTTTGTTTGCGGCGGTCGGGACAGCGCGTCAGCGTTCGTGTTTAATGCTCCCTTTTTGTATACTATCTCAAAGTCGTAAGCCTGAAGTTTGGTTTTCCAGGCGAACAGCCTTGAGCTAGGTTCTTTGTGGGAAAATAACCACTGAAGGGGGCGATGGTCTGTGTAGATTGTGAACTTTCTTCCAAAAAGGTATGGTCGGAAATAACCCACAGCGTAGACTATTGCGAGGAGTTCTTTCTCGATGGGCGAGTATTTCTGTTCAGAGTCATTTAGTGTACGACTGGCGTAGGCAATCGGGAGGTCCGCATTGTTAGTTATTTGGCTGAGAACAGCTCCTAATGCTACGTTACTCGCGTCCGTTGTGAGGTGGAAAGGTTTGGTAAAGTCAGGATACTGAAGTATCGGATCATTGCACAGGAGGTTTTTACACGTTTCAAAGCAGTTTACGTAATCGGGGTCCGTTATGTCTATCGTCGCATCCTTTTTTAAACATTGAGTTAAGGGTTTAGTCAGTCGGGCGAAGTTGTTGATAAATTTTCTGTAGTACCCTAACAGTCCTAGAAAACCCTTGATTTCCTTTGGTGTTTTAGGAATAGGATATTTCTGTATGGCTGATATTTTATCGGGGTTAGGTTTTACTCCCTGTGGGGTTACTACATGTCCTAAATAACTAACTTCGCGTTTGAGGAAGTCTGTTTTGTCGAGTTGTACCTTTAAGTTCGCGTCCCTAAGGCGTTTAAAAACGGCTTCTAAGCGTTGGATGTGCTCTTGCAGGCTAGTACTGAATACTATTATGTCGTCGAGGTAGACACAACAGTACTCGTTAGCAATTCCGCGTAATATGGTGTCAATAGCACGTTGGAAAGTCGAGGGTGCATTACGCAATCCGAATGGGACTCTAGTCCATTCTAGATGGCGTGTGGGCGTGCTGAACGCTGTTTTCTCAATACTGTTCGGATCCATCTCAATCTGGTGAAATGAGGATTTCAAATCGATCGTACTAAAGTATTGGCACCTCCCTAATTTGTCTAGTAATTCTGAGACTTGGGGAAGAGGGTATTTGTCCTCTATCGTTTTTTGGTTAAGCTTCCTGTAATCGACAACAACTCGAAATTTTTGTTTACCGCTATTGTCTGCCTTTTTTGGGACAATCCAAATGGGGGCGTTCCAAGGGCTTTCAGAGTTTCTAACGATGCCTTGTTGAAGTAATTCCTCCATTTGTTTGTCTAGTTCCTCTCTGTATATTTCGGGGAACCTATAGTTTTTCGCGTATACCGGTACATTGTCTGTCGTCCTAATCACATGTTTTACGTTGTTTGTGAAGGTCAGGTAAGTGCCGTCTTGATGAAAGATATCCGCGTATTTTATTACTAACTGGGAGATAGCTGTTTTTTCTTCCTCGTTCATATGGTCCATCCTGAGTTGTCCTAGATCGAATTTGAATTTGGGACAGTCGAAATTGTTGAAGTTTTGACTCGGATTTTGTGATTCGTGTGATGGTGTTAATTCGTTCGGGGTAATCTGTTCAACTGTTACAGGGAATGTTTGTACGAGTCTCGTGGGTTTTTCTTCTGAATTTAGGACGTGAACATGGGCTTCGAAGTTGTCTACTCGTACTAAGCATTGTGGTATTTCTATGGGACCTATCTTTTGGTAAGGGACGATAGCGTCACCTTCTTTAACATTGTTTATTTTCAATTTGATTTGTTGGACGCACCTACTGTCAATGTTATGGATTTCGTTGGTTTTGAGGTTTAAAAATTGGAGGGGTATGTCAACCTTTGGTGTTCTTAGGACGTTTTCATGCAGCATTATTCCGGCTCGCAGTAGTCTAAGATTGTCTAAGCCCAAGAGGAGGTCAAATCTGCTGTGGAAATCGAAGATGTTAAATTTTAAATTTAGACCTTTGGTTTGGAAGAGTTCGCCACATGGGACCATTGCGTTAGTTTTTGCCTTAGAAATTCCGTGTACGGTTTTTACAAGGAAAGTACTTTGGGAAATTTTGTCGGGGAAAAATTTGTTCGCTATTTCGGGGTTTATAAAACTTGCAGAAGCACCAGTATCGATTAGAATTTTTAGGTTTAGTTTAGGCATAGTTATGTACGTAAGTTCGTCAGTCGGTTTAGAGTATAGTGACATTAGGTCGTATGTGGGGGTTCGAGGCTGGTGTGGTCTAAAAAATCTGTGATCTCGTCTATGTTATGTTCATAGATCGGGTCGATGTCCTGGGTCTGTTCATCTTGTAAGATTTGCCAAGTTTCGTGGTCCCGATTTTGTTCCTCAGAGTCGGGAATTTGGGGTTCGTCATTTTCGAGGTTATGGAAATTTGGGTTGGATGTTCTCCAAGACATAGGCGTCCATTTTTGAGATTGGGGTTTCGCCGTTGGGGTTCTATGGGAATTAGTTTGAGATGTTTTGGGTTGTTGAGCAGGCCTATTGTATGTTTGCGCGTTTTGGTTTGGGGAGGTTTGGTTTTGATATTGATTTGGGGTATATTGAGGTTTCGGTTGGTATTGAGGTTTCGGTTGCCAAGGTGGGCCGGGCCTCGACTGGCCGCCTTGGGCAAGGCTTTGCAATAGTTGGTAGGCTTTAGCAACTGGTGTTTGGTATTGGTTTTGAGTGGGTCTGGGCGTGAAGCGCGATGTTTGTGGTTGAAACGAGGGGTTTGGTCTTGGGACGTTCCGGCTCGTTGACGCAGCGGCAGGTTGATAAGCTGGATGAGCGGAGGAATAACCTGGGGAAGGTTTGTTCCTGGGTTTTAGGTTGAAGTCGTTTGTCAACATAGTGAGAGCCATTCCCAAACTGGTTGGGCCTTTGGTCCTTAAGAGGCCACCCAATGGTTCCGAAATACCATGAGCGAACACTCTTAGGGCGTAATTTTTCATATACTCTGTTAAAATCGGAGCAGCGCTGCCCATATTCAGTTTGATGTAGGCAACCTGCGCATTTAATAGATGGCAAAGACGGTCGTGGAAATTGAAACAATCCTCTTGTGGGAGCTGTTTCAATTCACTCATTTCTTGTAATAGAGTATACGTATCCCTTTTGTCGCTATAAGTTTGAAGTAGCGCTCCCCTTAGTTCCTGATAGTTATCTATAGAATTTATGAATATTTTTTCCGTTACTTTGGGACCTAACTTTGAAGTGAATGTCCCCATGATTACTTCATTTTGAAAGTTATCTGGGTCGTTGTGGTCGTGGAATTTCTCAAATATTTTATCACATTGTTTTATAAATTTGGGTAAAACGAGGGGTTCCCCGTTAAATTCCGGGATTAACCTATCATATTCTTTTCGGAATATTTGGGGTATTTGTTGGTTTGGACCTAGTTGTGGGTTTACTTGTGGGAAATTGTGTTCGGGCGGAAGTGGTGGATTTTCAAGTGGAAGTCGTGGTTGATTTTCAGGGGGAAATTGTGGTGGATTTATTTCGGGTATTTCGGGTATGGGGTTTAGTGCCTGACGAATCAGGGCGGCCCCATTTATTGGTGGTGGTCCGAGTGGAAGGGGAATATTAGCGACGTTATTAGAATCCATGGTTCTGTGGAGTCGTTGTGAGCTCCAATCCCAAAAGCTAGTTTGGGGTTTCGGTTCTTTGACTTTGGGAATTTTGGTGTGGAATTCAGTTATCAGTTAGTTAAACAGTAGACATGCACATACAATACAAGGAAATAAAATGAAATTTATGAATTAATTAATTAATTAGAGTAAAAGATTAGTCAAAATAAAAGATGAAATAGCACAAACAATGAAATTGGTTGAATTAATGAAATAAAATCGAATGTAGTTGACGCGGGAACTTAAATTACGATCTTGCGAAGGTCGTGAGAGGTGAAGGTCGTCAGAGTTCCTCCGCGGGTGCCTCTCCCCCTCCGATAAGACGAGAGATAACGTCAGGCTCTCGCGGGGCGAACAGGATGTGAGTTGGCTGAGATAAAGATTGTCAGCCAAGGTTCCGTCGAGTGAACGACAAAAGTTATTTGTGTCCAAGTTAACTTGTTTACTTGGAGTGAACGACAAAAGTTATTTGTTTCCAAGTTAACTGTTGGTGAAATCGCACCAGGTGTGGGCGAGTTTGAATTGCACTAGGTGTGTGCGAATTCGAATTGCACTGGGTGCGTGCGAGAAATAATACGATGAGCACTGGGTGTGTGCGAAATTAATTATGAGCACTGGGTGTGTGCGAAATTAATTATGAGCACTGGGTGTGTGCGAGAAATAATACGATGAGCACTGGTTGCGTGCGAAATTAACGATGAGCACTGGGTGTGTGCGAAATTAATTATGAGCACTGGGTGTGTGCGAAATTAATTATGAGCACTGGGTGTGTGCGAAATTAACGATGAGCACTGGGTGTGTGCGAATAATTACTGAAGAAGTAGTAGGTCTCGTATAATTACTGAAGAAGTAGTAGGTCTCGTATTGGTTGTTTACTTACAGATGTTGGAGTGTCATGCTGTAAGGAGTCTTGTCCGTTGGTAATCCCAATAGAGTTCCGTCGTATTCGTCGAAGAAACACTACCGATCCGAACCGGAGTTGTAAAATGTAGGTTCCGATAGAGTTTACGTCGTATGCGTCGAAGAAAACACTATCGATCCGGAGACTGCGCCAAAAATAGAATAACTCACGTTGTTAGAGTTTTTAAAAACTGATTTATTGGAATATAACACAATACGGACTTGATACGGACTTGGTGTTAGAAATAAACAAGGTGAAGATGGCTCGGACGGCGGAACAAGACTGAAGGTTGGAGCCGCCTACGGGCTGTATATATAGGGTAGTAATGCGTGATCAGCAGTTTGCTGTTACAATACGCCTAGTGTCGCCTAGTGTGTACGTAACTTATATATATATATAGATATAGATATCTTAATTATTTTACAAATTGAATTTTAATGTAACTACATTAATGTAAATGTAATTTTAATGTAACTACATAGGGTTACATTAAAACCTTGTTATCTTGTTAATTTAAATTACAGATTTAGAATTACTATTTTTTTTTTTAAGGTTTAAGCCGCACCATAACCAGAAGGGTCATTAGCGGCATTGAACAAGGTGTCTAAAGGGGCACTGGAAGTGGCACGCTTCTACGGGGAGCCATACTGCCATCCTTGACTAAAAAGGAGCGCCATCATGGACTCCACTGGCATATCCGAGGGGGAGAAATGACGGGTGCAGTGATAACCACTGTTCAGCCCCTCACGTGGATTTAAAAAAACCCAAAAATGAAATAATAGGCTAATAAATATATAAATGCTACTATATACAATCTGGATAAAGTGAAATAAAACTATGACTATATAAATATATCACAGATCAGATATCACAGTTCGTAGTAGAGCTCAGCGGCTCTCAGGTACAACACCAGGGATCGGACCTTGTCTGGTCCGGATAATACATCAACCCACTGAGGTCGCTGATGCTGGACTCGGAGGTCCACAAGGGCTGGGCAGTCCTTCAGAAAGTCGCGGGTGGACAGATCACCCACACTTCCCACACACAACATCTCGAGCTTCTGCACTAAGCAGGTGTCTGTGAGTAAGACGGGTATGGCCAGTGGCAACCCGGTTGACCACTATTCGATCCCTCCTTGGAAGTTGGGTTACGAAAGGGCCCACCGGGCACAGGTCCTGCAGGACACCACGTAGACCAGTGACCTCACACTGCCATTGCTCATGCCAGATGGAATTGGCTTTATGTTGCATGTAGGAGATTTGATCCTCAATGCGTATCGGCAACATATCGATGGAGTTATCACCAATGACTCTCCTTGCAAGGGCATCTGCACACTCATTGCCATGAATACCCACATGGCTCGGCACCCACATAAAAGTTATGGTTGAACCCAATGTGGTGGCTTGGTGTAGCGATTCACGTAAGGTTTGTATTAGGGGATCAACAGAATATGAGTCCCTGATCGCCTCGATGGTACTTATTGAATTGCTACAGATCACATAATTTCCAATAAATGGCAGTGTCGAACAGCCAGTGACACTGCCCACAGCTCTACTGTGAACACAGACGCAACTGGTGGTAGGCGTCTAGTGACTTGGAAGTTGGGGGTCCATAGAGCAAGGCCAACACCATCAGGTGTCTTTGAGCCATCAGCGAATATAAGAGTGTGTCCAGCATATCGCTGGATTGCCTCAGTGTAGCGACATCTGAGGATGTGTGGGGGTGTATTGCCCTTGACCCCGACCTTCATGCGAAGGTCAACACTCATCCCAGACAAGGTCCAGGGAGGGACAGGGGGCACCTCATATGTATAATTACTATTATATTTTTTATTTCCAAAACTACTAGCTATTAAATACATATTCTGTTAAACATACGAGCTATTTAATATTGATTCAATATGCATAAATGCTGTCGTTATAAGGAATTCAGGTGCCCCCCCCCCAGAGGTGCAATGGGGGCCTAAATCCTCATAAAAAGGTAGAGGAGGTAAAGAGGCATCCCGTCAGAGAGATACCACCCCTAGTCATAGCTTTTAATGAGCCATGTTCGGGGAAGGTTCATATTCCTGTCACCAGAAAACCATCCGACGCCAAACCAGCTGTCTAAAACGATCGAGAACAGCGCGTGCTTCCCATTGATTCCTCAACGGGACGCCGCCAACGCTATCTCTTGTGCTCTGACGGGAGCTTGATGGACCTCTCAGGAGGTAACTCTGTTACACTCCTCCCCTTAAAGACATACTTGATTGAAGATCAAGTATGGTAGTTGGGTGGAATAGTGAATAGTTGAGAACTAATGCTCATTCAATCATAAATAGCTGCATTGGCGTTTTGGATGGGGGAATAGAAATTAAAACTGGATTGTCAATGAAGCTTCATAAGAAGTATCTTCATTGAACAATCGGGACAAAACGGATGCTCAACTATGGAGACTTATACCTTAGGAAATCAAAATATATATAGAAATTAATTTGCCCAACATTGGGGACTTTTAAATTAAATTGCCCAACTATGGGGACTTAAATGGCGCACTAAGCTAGTAATTGACATATAGCAATACTCAGGTGGCGGAAAAATTGAAAGAAAATAGTAAAAAATGAATTTGCCCAACTTAGGGGACTTAAATTGTGCACTCAGGTATCATAAAATTGAAAGAAAATATGGTATATAAAATATAAAAAGGGAATGAAAGAGAAATTATAATTCAAAGACCAATGAAATTATTTATATACCAAAGGGTGATAATGGGAATTCCTTCTGGAACCCCGGGCCATGTTTCTTCTGAAACATTAACGCCCCAAAAAATAGTGGATTGGACTACTAGGCGTCAGCCGTGCATAATCCAAACCACGCTCTGCTACCATATAAGGAATTTAGGTGCCCCCCCCAGAGGTGCAATGGGGGCCTAAATCCTCATAAAAAGGTAGAGGAGGTAAAGAGGCATCCCGTCAGAGAGATACCACCCCTAGTCATAGCTTTTAATGAGCCATGTTCGGGGAAGGTTCATATTCCTGTCACCAGAAAACCATCCGACGCCAAACCAGCTGTCTAAAACGATCGAGAACAGCGCGTGCTTCCCATTGATTCCTCAACGGGACGCCGCCAACGCTATCTCTTGTGCTCTGACGGGAGCTTGATGGACCTCTCAGGAGGTAACTCTGTTACACGTTATAACCAGGCTCGTACGTATCTTTTGTATCTGGATCTCGAAAAGTTTTGAGAACTTTTCAAGTGGCAATCTACGGGCTCTATGAATGATATAAAGTACATAATGTGGGCTGTGAATGGGAGCAATAACATTTCCTACAGATACATATCGAGTTATATAGGTACGTTTACAGATACTGAGTAATTAATATATGATGATGCTTATAATACAGGTAATATTGTAGAAGAAGGTTTACATACAGTTGTTTGTTCGTGAAAACCTTGGCAATATCGAATAATTCGATTATGTGTTCTTGATAGTGATAATAATTTTAAAGATAATTTTTTTTTGCCGAACCTGAAGTTTATGTACCTATATGAGAATATAGGTAGGTACCTACCCAAGGTATAATCCCATATTGCAATAACGATTGTACCATACTATATTATATCAGTTTTATTTTGTCTTTCGGCAGTAAGTGTCTTATATAAACGTACATCTTAATCTTATCATATTTGTAGTTCATATGTGCTTTTCGGTGTAGCTCATCTCTTCATCGCAAGAACATAGGGAATTAGAATCACAAGTATGTTACACGTGTGTCACATAAAGGTTACTTCCAACTTTTGTTCCTTGAATACTTTTGTGTTATCAACGTATACGATTAATTTAGTCTTTCTTGAATTTTTTTTGAGGCAATTCTTATAAAACCATTCGCTCAAAGAATTCATCGATTGGCTAAGAAAGAAATGTCAATATTACCATGAGGTTTTACCTATACTGGCAAAATCTTCTCATTAGCAACACAAATACCTGTTTAATATAAACAGACCCTGCTATCAAAAGAATGAGTATGAAGAGCAGCACTTTTGTGCGTAATGTCCTTTTATTAAAAGAAAAAGAGATTTCAAAAATCATTAAAAATGTAAAAATGAAGTAAAAAATAGCTAAAATCCTAAAAATTGTTTTTATTTCAGAAAAATATTCTTGAAAATATGTTATCCACTCACTTGACTGGTGAAAATGTTTGTGCTCAAATTTATGAAATGTGCTGAACAATAAATTGTTAGAAGGGGTAGCTAACAGTTTTTATTGGGGAATATGCATGTTAACAACCTACTTTAGTGGTTGTTAGGGGAAGGTACCTTGGTACCTCCAAAAGTGATTGAGCCATTGGCATTGATTATAAATCGATATTTCACTGATGGAATTCTACCTATGTGCTTGAACAAATCGATAATCACTCCAATCCCGAGAAAGAGCAAATCATCTGGTTAGAGGCCAGAGTCTGAACTATCTACCTGTTTTGCAAAGATTATAGAGCACTAGCCGGTTACCCTTGCGCATTGCTCATAGGAGGGGGGGAGGGGGTTGAAACTTCTACAGATTGCTCGACTTACCCTTTTGTGATTTTGAATTAAAATTTGGAGTGAATCGGAGTAAGGGAAGACCTTGATTAAAGGTGGTCAATGCTGGTCAACCGTTTAGGGACACCCATTGATATATGTTCGGGCTTCCTTCAGGCTGGTGAAGGCCTCATTAATACGAGCTGAATTTTACTCTTTGGATGAATTTTCAAATGTTAAGAGGAGCGTGTAGTTTTTGGTAAAATCGTGCCCATGTACCTTCATATTATTTTAATTTAGTTTTAAGTTTGGTTTTATTTGTGTCTAATGTCTATTTATTGCCTATTGTTGTTTTAACGTTGGTATAACCTATTGGCCCTTACAAATAAAAACTTATTTAATTTCATTTCAATGTAGATCTGTTGTTTTCAAGTGTATAAGAATGTTCGCCATAATTATGGATCCTATGAATTGTTGTTTACCAACAGTCCTCCAATTCCAGAAAGACGAGAAGGGGAAAAATAAAGTCTCATGGGCGAATGTTGGTCGGTTTGTTATCGGGGTTTTTAACGAATGGTTTCTACAGTTTGATGAATTTTGTTTACCAATAATATTTTACCAAACATGGATTGTCTCACTTAGTTAAATTCAAATACTCTTCCCAGCATAATTAACTAGACTAGAACTGAGAAATGCCCACCAATATAAAAGCATATTCTGCTTCACTACTGGTATACAAGTCGTATGATTGGTTGTTCCTTTGAGAAATAATATTATGCTAAACAACTTGTCAACCAGACTTCGTCAAAACGACTTTTGTCAAAACTGACGTTCGTCGAGACAACTTGTTGATAGCTTTCCGAAGAGTGTTTGTAACAGCACGACTTTGTCTAAAACAGACTTCGTCAAAATTGACGTTTGTCTAACTGACTTTTCAGACAGTTACGTTTCCTCAACTTTGACCTAGGCTGACGCTTGGAGCGGCAGCTCATCTTTGCACACGCCTAGCTGAAGAGATCCGATAGATCGAAACAAAGTTCTCCAAACATAACTACCCGTTGGTTGGAAAGTGGGTTCAGAATCTTAACTTTGGTTATAAAACCTTATCTCGTTTCTGTACGTTGGTTGGAATTTGGAGTTCTTGTTTTCATCATTCGGTGCTAAAAAGCACTGGAACGATTTAGATTAAGCTTAAACTAGCTTGTTTGCTAAGCAACTTGTCAAACAGGCTTCGTCAAAACGACGTTTGTCAAAACTGACAGTTGTCAAAACGACTATCAACAAGTCGTCTCGCAAATCGTCATTTTTCACAAACGTCGTTTTGTCGAAGTCTGTTTGATAAGTTTTTTTTTAGCAAACAAGCTAGTTGTAGCTTAATCCAAATCGTTCCAATGCTTCTTCATGAGTCACCGAATGACGAAAACGAGAACACCGAATTCCCACCAACGATCAGAAACGAGACAAGGTTTTATAACCAAAGTTAAGACTCTGGACCCACTTTTCAACGGGTTATGTATGGTAACCTTTGTTTCGATCTATCGGATCTCTTCAGCAAGGCGTGGGCAAACGTGAGCTATCGCCCCAATCGTCAGCCTAGGACAAAGTTGAGTAAACGTAACCAGTCAGTTTGACAAAACGTCGTTTTGACGAAGTCTGTTTTAGACAAAATCGTAATATTATACTAGTTAGTTGCTAGTCGAGGAAATATTGGGTCCTTGAAAAATGATTTTTTTTGGTCGATGTTTCAGGGAAGAGTTTCACACTGACGATCACGGTCGCCTCCTGTCCTCCCCAAGTGGCCACCTACAACAAGGCCATCAAAGTCACGGTGGACGGTCCCAGGGAGCCCCGCTCCAAAACCAGTAAGTTATGTACTGCGAAATCAGAATTAAGTTCTTATTATCAGAAGTTCGGATTGTGGGATGGGGGAGGGGAGTTGGGCGGTGCAGGTGGCAGAAAGTAGTGGAAAGGTGCAAATTTGATGTGGGGTAGGAACGTTATGTGACAGAAAGCCGTCTAATAACTAGTGCTGTTATCTAATAACTACTGATGTTGGTTATTGGCCACCGATCTCTTTTTCCATTTCCAGAAACGCCGAAAAATACAGAACCGAATCGGAGGGGCCGTCGAGAGAACAAGGTGGCTTATAAAAACATATTTTTCTGGGTGTCAGATGTTTTTGAATAGAGGCAGGTCCCCCCCGCCAGCCATAATGACTTCCTAATAATGGATAATAAGGGAGAGTAGCGTGGCTCGCCTCCATTGTGTGCGCATGCAATCCGACCACATGACCCGCTGAGGGTTAACATATGCACAACGGGAGGCTCAAATCTTAACCATACGACCGGCCCAACGCTTGAGATGCAGTCCCAGACGCCCTGGACCTACCGTACTCCGTCATAACGTATGTTAAAGGAACATAATCGAAAAAAAAGCTTGAAATTGAAAACCCTCTTTTAACCAGTGTTAACTATACAGTTAACATGACCTATCCTACTAATTTTTACCGCTTCCAACCAGATTTTGTGGTCGCAGGGATTGTTTTTTGACCTCTCCATACGTTATTATGCATTTTTATAGAGATAGTATATCCAGATTAAATTCAACATTTTCCAGATTTTTTAAAAATTGTATAACAATCAAATTTATTGACCTAAAATTTGGAGGTAACAAAGGAATAATTTTCCAGATTGATTCCAACTTTTTCCGAATTGAGCCCAACAATCATGGGAAGGGGGAGCCCAACGACATCTACAGAAATGATAGATCAGATGCTACTTCTTCTAAATCCATTGGTGAGGGTGTGCTCGTTGGAGTATCCAAGAAACTTGGGTCATATGGATGTATACCGAAGTTCGATAATGTTGAACGAGTATTTGTGGTACTTCCAGATTGTAAGCTTATAGTGGGTAATGTGTATTTACCCGATTACCAGTCCGGTGTTTATTTTCAGAACTATTTGGAGGCACTCGATGTTATCACCCATCATTTTCCAGGCTATTATTTATTTCTCACTAACGACTTGAGCCTAACGGGGGTGTCATGGAATCCAAATGGATTCATGAATGATTCACCTGGTAACTATTCTACGAAATTCCAGATATAAAACGAATTAATTGATCTGTGGTTCAGTGTGGAGTGAAGCTGCACAATACGATCGCGAATCCTTCAGGTAACGTCTTAGATCTCTGCTTTTCTGATGTATCTGAGTTAACTTTGGTGCCATCTCTTCCGTTTTTACCACTGGATTAACATCCTCCTCCTTTTGAGTGAACCTTTTGCATCAATACTGATTGCATGATACTGTCTTCACACCTACACGGCTTTCATACAACTTAAAAAAGGCTGACTTGACAAAATGAACGCCTTTTTTCTTGAGCAGACCTGGGATTTTTGTACAGGATTGCCATTAGAGAATGCTGTTAACAAATTATACTGCAAATTGGAAGCAGGTATTGAGCGATTTATCCCAAAGACCTTCAAAGAAAACCTCTCTTTCTCAAAATAGTACTTTCCAGTTTTGGAAGTACATATTAAACAGAAGATCCTGGTCCATGCAAGATATATATGTACTCGGCTGCAGATGGATTATGATATCTACTCTGAATTGAAGAGTCGGTCTGAAGCTCATGCTTTCAGTGATTATGCTTGTCACATGAAAGAGGTTATAGTCACATATAGGTTATATCCTATAAGGGGGAAGGGGAGTTCCTTAGCAACGTCCTTTGATAGCTGAGGTTGTATTTAGCGCCAAATTGATTAATCAGATTTGATGTTACAGAATTTATATTTAAATATTTATATTTAAAACGGTTGAACGGATTTGAATGAAATTCGGCACATAGTTTATAACTTTGATTGTAAACATAGGCTATATTAAAATCGCGTAACTCTACTGCTTCATCGAGAATGGGGCCTTCCATAGCCACTAATTTATTGAGCTACGTACGATTGACCATGAGAAAAACATGCATTTCCTACAAACACTCAAGGAAAAATATAATAAACTACTGAACTCAATAAATTGTCATTATTAATTTTATTACGTTAATGAAATCCCCCATCAAGTTCAGCTACTGTACAAAGTACAGCAAAAGAAGAAAAAAGCGTTAGACTCCAGGAATAGTTTCAGAATGCCTCAATACAGATTGCAGTGACGAAAAATTGGGAAAATTGTCGTTATAACATTTTTGGAGCCTTTGCGATAGCTTCATTTTTACGTAAATTCGCTAAAAGCTATAGTTGGCATTTTCACATGTTCAGATCGGGACGAGTCTAGAGACGTGGAAGCTAGAAAGACTGATAAATGTATGAGTAGTCTCTCTGGAAGTAGTCGCGCTGTAGAAGTTGAAAATGAAAGATATAATAAGTTTGAAATGAAAAAAGGGGGTTATTTATCGAACGTCAGCTTAGTGAGTTGTTTACCCTCAATTGGCCTGTCAACAAATGAAATAGCTCAAATCGAGTGCTGTTTACTGCCGCAATCCGTTTTGCGGTTTTGAAAGGGTTCGCCCAACGAGAGAGACGGAAAAAATAATCTCGATTTAAAAAAAAAAAAAAAAAAAAAAATTCTTTCCACGATATCGGAAAGTCAGATGAGTGACGGAGTTGTGAGAGGCTGAGTAGCTGTACCTACCCAGAAGAGAAGGAGCAGCTGATAAACTTGCGAAGGTTTCAAGGACTCTCATGACCGCCTTCCGTTCACACGAAGATAAAACTAACTGAACAATTTCAAACCACATCTATCTTTTTGAGGTTGATTAGCAATCAAAGCATCGATAGTGCCGCTACTTTTACCAAATTATGACGGAAGTTGCTTGAGTTGTTGTAGGTTTTCAACCGACACATAATTTTCCTGACGTAAAATGACAAAATTCTGACAAATAGGTAAAGAAGCGTTTTACTTTCGGTTAATAGAGACAATAGAACCCATGTAATTAATTACTACTAAGTATTAGATTGCCGCTCTTCTATGTAGATTACTGGTTTACAGATAGCAATTAAACGGCTAAGTTAATTAATAGTTTAGTTAATTATCACTACATGGACAAAGCCGCCAACCGAAAGGAAATAAATAAAGGACAACTACTATCAACAAAATAAATAGGTAAATCATATGGATTCTTCGATTTATTAAACAGCAGATTCATATCTAAATCATATAAAAAACGTCTCCACACGGGTGTTGCACATAGCTTTCTCGAAATCATTAGTTGGATGTAGATTAATCAATTGTTTTAAATTCAAATCTTAAAAGTTAAGCCATTAGATCTTTGAGGGGGGTGGGGGGGTGGGGGTGGGGGATCTTTCGACTTCTTGCATGAAGCTTCGCCAATTCACAGAGTATCTTTAAGGGTAGGTAGAGGGGGGCATTGAATAAATAAATTTAAAAAAATTCTGCCGTTGCGGAGTGGAGGAGTGGAGGGGGTGTGATTCGCCCTGGCTGCAGGGCCGATTTATGTGTTTGATTTTCTGTCGAATCTGAAAAAACTTCGTTTTGCTATTCTACACCTCAGCATCTCATCTGTCACATTTTTTCCGTTTAATTTCATTCGTAAAATTAACTTTCAACCAATTTCTGTGATTAGATGGGGATATCGGAATCATCACTTTCAGTATGCTGTTGGATGGGACTTAAAAGAGGAGGTTGAACAAGAAAGGTGGAAAGTCCAAAAGCGAGCAACACCTGCCGGGTCATCATTGGAATTACATGTGTGAGGAAGCTGCCTTGTGTTGTTATTTGAGGAGATAGTAGCACTTACGGACAAACAGAGCCGATTATTATTCCGGTTCTGAACTGACGGATCGGTCTCAAAAAAGGGGAAAGATGAAAAGGACATAAGGGAAGGCGAAGGCAACAGGTGGTCTGGACAGCGGGCCTACAGAGTCCGGCCGCAGAGCTGCAGGGGATATGTGTGGAGCACGTGTCCAGAATGACCCATCAACACAAGACCGACGTCATCCGTCAGGTTCAAGTTGGGAAGTAGATTAGATAAATACCTACCTAGAAGGAAGTACCTACTGGGATTGTTGAGTTAGGCAGGTGGAGATTATAGGGACCTTACCTACTTCATAATTACTCCATTGCGACTACTCCATGATATAAATCCCATAATAACAGTGGGGAAACGCATAAAATCAAAAAATGCATGTGTAAAGAATCAGTAGGAATATCATCCAGATTTAGATAAGTTAAAATGAGTTTAGATGAGTTTTCACAAATTTGTACTTAGGTAACTCATAATTAGCGCACATGACGGACTCGAGGCTCATGGCTGATGGCTTACAAACATACCGTACCTTTTGACATTTTATGTCTTTGCTATGGCACATAAACTAAAAAAACGTCACGGAAAATTGCTGACGAAAATATTTTGATGATTTCCGCTTACAACCGAGTCGTTGCTAGGGAAATGGTACTTCGTTGTTTTTCATCCCACAAAATTCGTAGACCATTCGTTCGAAAGCTCTCGTTTTATCCAACCATATTATATTAACTACTGCGAAGTGCTTGGCCAACATGCTGAGTTATGAGCAAGGTTATTTGAATAATTGTGTACACTCAGGTGATCATTCTCAATAATTGATATTGTGAATATGATTGCCACCGCTTGTTAATTTCTGATGATTTCATTGAGCTGGTGTTTCGATGATTTGATTCATCGCAGGTGATACGAATATTGAGAGAACGGTTTGATTTGTGAAGCGGTGGTTAAATCATTTTAATAGGTAATTTCTATGCTTTACACTCTAGGAAGCTCTAATTTCGTATGAAGCCTCTTTAGGACATTTACGTGACGATGCCCAGGGTCCGGATCAGCTGAGTGGCTCTTAGAGCTTGCATACGAGTCTGCAACACATACTTGTCTGCAACTAAAGACATAAAATGTCCCAATGTGTTGCAGACTCGTATGCAAGCGTTTCTTTCTGTATAATTTCGTAATAAATTGTAAGTGTTTAATGATCATTTAAAACATTTCAATGATTCATAAATTCATGTTACGGATACAAAGAAGCTATGTGCCTCACCTAACTTGGCAGTTTTAACCAGCTTTTTTTGGCAATACAAATCATTGGAAAGAGAATCGGATCCTGCATTTTAAAAGAGAATAAATCACCAGCCATCATCCTACCATTCAGGAATTTGGATGTGTTGCAAGACCTTCAGTAGTTTTCATGATTCGACGGCTATACAGAGTAATATCTGCCGATCTATCGCGTTCGGTTTATCACGCACGTTTTGCTTCTCGGGTGGCATATATGGATTACTACTGTATAAACTCGGTCCTTCGGGCCTCGCAAGGGGCTCCACCCATTGACCCCGCCAAGGGGGCTTCGCCTCCCTGGACCCCCCCGGATGTTATTACTTTGAGCCTGACTGCTAAAATGTAAAAAACATGGAATCATGTTTTAGCTCCTCGCTCTCACTTTATTATAGAAATGATCACGACGATTGAGCTCTTGTGAGATGATGATCTCCTAATAGAAACTCGCGAGTAAACATTCACTTTATTATAGAAATGATCACGACGATTGAGCTCTTGTGAGATGATGATCTCCTAATAGAAACTCGCGAGTAAACATTCACTTTATTATAGAAAGAGGCTACATACGAAATTACAGCTTCCTATAGTGTAAAGTATAGAAATTACCTATTAAAATTATTTAACCACCGCTTCACAAATCAAACCGTTCTCACAATATTCGGATCACCTGCTATGAATCACATAATCGAAACACCAGCTCAATGAAATCGTCAGAAATTAACAAGCGGTTGCAATCATGTTCACAATATCAATAATTGAGAATGATCACCTGTGTGTAAACAATTATTCATATAACCATGCTCATAACTCAGCTTGTTGGCCACGCACTTCACAGTAGTTAATATAGTATGGTTGGAGAAATCGAGAGCTTTCGAACGAATGGTCAACGAATTTTGTGGGATGAAAAACGACGAAGTATCATATCCCTAGCAACGACTCGGTTGTAAGCGGAAATCATCACAATTATTGGCGCTACTTTCATCTCACTTTACAGTCTCACTTTTCGGCGGGGGATCCATCGCTAAAATATGATTCCATGTTAATTTGTTTCGCCTTCTTCCACGAATACAAAGCTTCCCTACCTTCGGTAGTGAGGAAGCAAAATCACTAAAAATAAAAAATAAAACCAAAAATCTTTAAATCCCTAATTTTAGCTGAATACTTATTGAAAAGTTTCAATAAAAATGATAATAATAATAATGATAATTTTATACAATGCATCACGTAAGTAGCTTGTTTTTAAAAAATGAAAATGTAGATTAGCAATTATTTCTTAGCACACAAAATACTTAAATTTAAAAAATAAGTCCATAATAATTAGTTCTAATGGGCAATTTGGCCATAAGCGACTGGAAAATTTCCATGTTTCAATACCCAAAAAAAAATATATATATATATATATATATATATATATATATATATATATATATATATATATATATATATATATATATATATATACTCGGCGCTTCGCGCCTCGCCGGGTGGCTTCGCCCCCCTGGACCCCCCTAATCTATACTCGGCGCTTCGCGCCTCGCCGGATCTTTTCTCTTTTCTACTGCGTAGAAAACGAGGATAATTTGCGTGAAAAACACTGAAATTGTGACACAATCTATAGCAACTACTCTGTTGTACGTGAAAATCATCTTTGATTTCGTCCCGGACGTTACATAAACAATTATTGGGGGTCGGCCTAAGAATTGCATAGCAATTAATATATAGGCCGACCCCCAATAATTTTGTATGTAACGTCCGGGACGAAATTAAAGATGATTTTCACGTACAACCGAGTAGTTGAGTAGTTGCTATAGATTGTGTCACAATTTCAGTGTTTTTCACGTACAACCCAGCCGTTGTTAGGGGAATGAAACTTCCGCAGTTTTCATCGCACAAAAATCGTTCGCCACTCGTTGGAAAGCGCTTGATTTATGTGATAAATGTTCACATTTCAAGCTACCAATTTCCCTCTCCTTACGTACCTCGCTACATTCCAAAACTAAGTTGATTCAGGCTAAGAATTGCATACCACGCAGTAATATATATATATATATATATATATATATATATATATATATATATATATATATATATATATATATATATATATATTTTTCCACCTTGTCGCTAAATATTAATTACCGGTCGGCTTGGAGTAGAGGTATTTTTATTCTAGCAGTGTCTTCCAACATTTGTTTTGCGTTTGCTATTAATTGCACCTCACTTGAAGATGTCTTAGTTTAAGCCATCTACGAGTAATTCGGAAAAGGCAAATGTAATAAGAACGCATTCGGTTCAAGATTTCAGGGCCCCGGGAGAACTATTGGCGCTCCCTCCCGGGTGTTAGTGACAACGTAACGAGTTTTGAGTAATTACCACTTGTTGACCTCCCGCCCCAACGTTTCTCTGACAGCCGACACCTGACCCCCCAAAGTTTCTCCTTCTGTCGGCGATATCCCAACGAGGGGTTTAATAGAAATCTCGAGTAGCCGCCTTCTCTTGCTCGGTCGAGCCGCCCTCAACCTCCATTTACCCCCTTGAGATTATCAGACTCTACTCCAGTCACCCACCTACCTAATCCCGAGTTTGGTACCTCGAGGATTTTCGGTCTTATTGGATTTCAGACCCATCCACTTGGACGGCTTTGAGTCAAGACAATACGTACCTGCTGAAGTTACATTCTATTTTATGAGAGGCTCACATCCCCTCCAGTAATCAGATATGGACCCAGGAAGATATAGTTATTGTCAGATATTCAGGTAAGAAAAGGTTCAGATATCACACAGGTTAGAAGGTGTTTTTTGGGGGGTTACATACAAATCCAGTACAAGCATAGTGTTTTCATATTCTTATTCAACTTGAACTGTTAAACCTTGGAACTGGGTACCTTTGGGTGTGGTTGAGTATAACTGCAGCTTGAGGTACCACTCTAATCAACTAAGTGAGCTAATTTTAACCCTATTCAACTCAAGATTCAGACCGAGGTTAGAGGTTGAAGAGTGGGTGAGAAAAGTTCCAAAAGGCCATCATCAGAGTTGTATCAGTTACGCTTAGACAATCATAGTCACGCTAGAATACGCATTCATAGACTTCATACAACAAACAACAATAAGGACTAAATTGGACTCTAAGTCAGTGCTTCCCTTCCCCTAATGGGTGGCGGTTTCGAGAACCACGGAAAACCGCGGAAGAAAAAATTGAAGAAAACATAAATACCTAACTAGAAGCTTGTCAAAATAACTGAGATTCATGTAAACTTATAGGTATATGTTGTTAAAATGAAAATTATTACTTACTAGCCGCTCCGGCTCGCTACGCTCGCCTCCACGTCCAGCCGGGGGGCTAGCCCCCCGGACCCCCCATTAAATTGCTCGCTTCGCTCGCAAAGTGTAGTATGTAGGGAATGTTGCTCGCTTCGCTCGCAAAGTGTGGCATGTAGGGAATGTTGCTCGCTTCGCTCGCAATTGAAAAATGTAGGGGATGTTGCTTGCTTCGCTCGCAAACGGTAGATCTCTAAGGGTAGGTTTAACTTCTGTAGGGGATGCTGCTCGCTTCGCTCGCTTGAGGAAGTTATACTGCCCACCCAACATGTAGGGGATGTTGCTCGCTTCGCTCGCAAACGGTAGGTCTCTAAGGGTAGGTTTAACTTCTGTAGGGGATGCTGCTCGCTTCGCTCGCTTGAGGAAGTTATACTGCCCACCCAACTTGGCAGACGTTGTTGGAAATTCTTACAAACAAATTAAATCTTATAAAACTACGTGGAACCACAAAAAAGTTTATTTGGGGATGTTGCTCGCTTCGCTCGCAAGGTATACCTGTGTAGGAAAAAACCGGTATTTATTACGTTGAAATGAGTCATCGACTCCCTTCAAGACTTAACTGCGTAGACTTAGTGCGTCGAACCATTGTGAAACGGGCGCACGGGTCGATTAATTTCTCATATTAAACGGTTCCCCTCGCTTCCGCTCGCAATTTGACCGAATGCCCGTCACTTTTTTCGATATCCGATTTCGGATTCAGATTCGGCGGACCCAAAGCTGTATTTCACCCGCGAAAACCGTTCCGAAAAATGTACCTTTATGGGGTATATTTTAATCGGAAAAAACCAAGTTTTTTGGCGGACTTTTCGAGAAAACGGGTCCGTACTCTCGCATTTTTTTTACGCATTTCCCGATACTTTTTTCGCGATCCGATCGCGCCGTCGTCTTCCTCGTAGGAAAACCTACGAAACCGGTATTTTTCCGGAATTTTCGACGGCCGTTTAGAGGGGTAGGGGAAGCGGGGAAGTCCAAAAAGCGCATATTAACCGTTACTATGAATGCTATCCCGTCATGCTATGCTTATGAAGGTATCCCTTATTGAAGGAATACCTTCAAACAAAATGATATAAGGTTAAATTTGATATTTTTATAGACAACCTTTTCTGGAAGTCCTTGACACCTGCAGGACTCTCCTACGTAATTTTCCTTTGTTACTAGGAATTTTAACAGTTTCGACTATCCTTCTCGCCCGCGGAGATTCGTTACTACCAACGAACCTACTACTGGAAAACCGTAGCAGTAAAACTAGTAAACACAGGCGAATGTGGATGGTGTTGAAATAACCCAAGATAGTGCCAGCTCTCATTAAAAAATGTAAAACACTTTCAAGGCTCATTATTATTGTAGAATGCTGATCTAGAACACACCTAGAACACACCAAATGAATAAACAAAGAAATCACAGCATAGTAAATCCCTTTCGCGGGAACTAGACAGCTGTTGCGTAGTACTTCCAACTTTCCGACTCTAAAAATTCCGCACAAAAAATTAATGAGGTGTCTCTACTAGAGGGTATTTGATTTATTAAGCTCGCCAGCCGGAGACGAGTAAATGAGTTAGTTATCCCACAGTTTTTTCGGCGGCCTCCCCCACGTTTTATAGTTAGCGACATACATAATAGGTAATTCCGTGTCACATCATTTAGAGGATCGTGTCATTACGAAGACGCTCGGGAACAACGGACCGTTTAAGGGGTTGATTCATATTTCAAAGTGCGAGCCCATATGGGAAAAGGCAGGTGACGAGGGGTCGACGGTTTTTATTTTATTCAACGCCGTTCGATTTTTTTTTTCGACGGCTTTTTAACGAAACGTTTAGCCGCACGTTAACACATTATTATATTAGTGGTGGGTGAACGATATGAGATCCTCTGCATTCCCGCCTATACCGGAGAAAGATAATGAGTCATGTGATGTAGGATTAGAAGAGAGCGGGGTCCCATCGAGTGAAAGTGAATTTTCCTTAATTTATTTGATTTTTATTTATTGGCATCGTACATAAGTACTTTCTTCAATACGTAAGAAAGTCATGAATAAAAATTTCAAGAATTTCGATGAAAAAAAAAAAAAAAAAAAAAAGTTAAAATTTCTAAACTTTTGAGTTCTAATAAATGTAAATATACTAATGTATTAACACAAAGGTTTTTAACACAAGTGTACACTTGAAAGGTCGATTAAACTAATTTTTCAAACTTGGTGGCATATATATTGAAGAAAATTGTACACCGCAAAGTAAATATTCCAATTTTCGGACACCAGCAATGTTCCCAGATTAAAAGGTAACGGAGTGGACTTTTGAGAGGAGATCAGGAGTGTAGATATATTTGGTGCAGCCAAGAAGGATAACGCGCCATAGTTTCCTTTTCATCATGGCAAAAATTATACTTTATATCGTAGAGCTCTATTTTGGTTGTTTGGTAGCTTCTACACAGAGCGTGGTATTTTCTTAAAAACTCGTCAAATTTTTGAAAAAAAAAAAAAACCTGGATGCATCTGTTGGCGCTGCTGTTAATTATTTGGTCTTTGAAGGCTTTGCGAAAGTGAGTTCCACAGATGGTCAACTTGGTCCCGCAAAGCGGAGATGCGATAGGACGTTTGGGTCCAATCAAAACAGAGTCTTGGGATGTCCAAAGAAAATAGAAAACCATAGCGGAAAAGAGTGAAATGTCATATTTGGTCAATTAAGAAACGAAAAAATGATAATCAATGTAATTTACGTTTGTGCGATCGCGTGTTTGAAAACAATGAAATGGGTGCGGGACTATCTATCTGGGAAACGTCATAATTGGTCAATTAAAAAACAAAAAATTATACTCAACGTAACTCACGTTTGCGCATGCGCAGAATAATGATGATTTGGCAACAATAAAACTGATAAGGTGATAAGGGACCATCTACAACCTAACCCGCGCATTATCTGACAATTTCATCGAAATTGGATGAAAACAGTGGAAATTAAGGTCGTTCTTCAACATTAAAATATAGTATTCTCCCCTAATTAGCAAAGTTAAAGTTAAATTGACTCACGTAGAAAAGGTGAGATTTTGCCGCAGTTTATACCGTTCCTGGGTGTTGAAAAAAAATATTGGTTCTCATAGTTCTATTCCCGATTGAAAAAACTCAAGGTTTCATAAATTAAAAATAAATCTGCTTTTTAGAGGGCCTTTTCATGTCATAAACCTTAGTTCTTAAAAGAGCTCAGACATCTGTCCGATACGAAATTTAATGCTCTTTCCAACGGTATCCTCAAATTTGAAGTTACAAAGCAAATAAAGGGATTTATAATCGTTATATTGACAAGTAGTCGAATTAAAAAAAAAAAAAAATCTTAAATATTAAATTATCGAAAACTAAGTGCTTTAAAAAATCTATTAGAGGAACATTTTATCATAAATGAGCTGTAAAATCAACCCCTGGCCGGTGGTCCCCTGTATATTGCTGCTTGGTCCTAAATACGAATCTGACGTTCGCCAACAAAAATATTTCCTCCGAACTTTTTAATTCTCGAAAAACTGCTACTTATTTCCACTTATTACAGGTTTTGTCTTACGGCTCCTAATCTATGCGTCTTAGCCGCTGTTACAAACTTCATTAAAATGGTGACGATTTGAGCGCGAGTACAGTTCTGTACGTCAAATTGGGACCAAGATACAGCTGTTCAAAAACACCCAATTAAAATTTTAAAACATTAAAAAAAAAAAAAAAAAAATTGTCTTTCAAGGTCTTGGAACTGAATTTGGCTTCAGAATCGTCCTAAAATAATAAGCTTCTTTGATAATTTTGCTAATGAGCTGATGGAGGAAAGAGCGTGCTGACAGTCCAGAACCCTGAAGGGGTACAACATCGACCCCAAGTTGAGCAACAACGCGATGAAAGAAGGTGCGTGGTCGCGAGGAACGCGGTTTTCCGAACGGTGCGGTTGCGGTCTCTCCCACCACACAAACCTGTCCCGTACCATTAAAATACTTTCTTTTCGCACGTATCCGTATTTTATAACCCCCCTTCTGCCTGACAACGATAGTGTACCTAACTATGACACTACACCGAAGCCGTAACACTTTTCACCAATCGTTTCGGGTCTTTTAACTGCTCCGATATTACCCGTCACCACAGAGCGTGAAATTCTGTGACGATAGGTTTTTTTTTCAACAAGTAAAATGTCATATGAAAGCTGGCATATGTGAGTGGACCCAGACATCATTTCTCGTGACGGAGGCTAGATCGTGACCTATATGGAAAGGAATGTTGATAAACTTCAAATACCTATAGGTGAAGTTACATAATAAGTTATACTTATAGTTACTGAATCATCTTGTGATATAAACCAAAATTACATTCATTCTTAAATCTTATTTTGCCGTGTTCGCGTCAATGTTTAACGATCTAACAGGTAAATTTGTACATGATTTTCAAATAGGTAATTAATAGCAAATATACAATTGAAGCGCGGAAGTGCAAAAGGGTCTAAGTGCCAAAAAATAGGAAAGTCTTGTATTTGCATTTTACAGGTCCATATGCCAAGGCCAGTGATATGAAGCAGGTACAAGTGCCATCGGAACTGTTATATAATTCCTACAGCAAATCGGCCGATGGCACATACACCCTTTTGAAGTAACACGTGTGGGGACTTACATAGTTTCTGCTTTCTAAAATTTTGAATGTCTATGACTGCTGCAGTGCAAAACACATTACACTATAAACTTTGTCAAAGTGTTCAACTAGTCATAGGTTATCAGAGAAAAGGGTTTTTCTTTAATTCAATCATGTTTCTCTGATACTGTCACGTCTAAACATTTGAATTGATCTGCTTGAAAATTTGCCAGAAGACCCTTTGCACTTCCACGTTACAATTTACTTACTGAAAATCAAATGCATAGGTACTTAATTTTCATGAAACAAAATGCCATATCATAGCATCATATATATCATATCAAAATGTGTAGGAAGTACCTATTTATAAAAGTGGCATACCAAAACACTGCTATCGCAACCGAAAGAAAACACAAAACCAACCAGAACTTAGCGATAATGACTCAAGGGCTGGCCTATACGACAGGCCAAAGATACCAACGACAGGGCAAGTCGTTTCGGTGCAGAGTATAGTTTCCTTTTCGAGAAGAGAATTCAACGACACGTTCAGTACAACGGCACCTCAACGACACGTTATTTTGCCACAAAATGGATAGTTCTTTCTGTGCACACAAAGTTCTCTAATTACAAAGCAAACTAAGAAAATTCGCTACTATTGCCTTGCTACTTGACCAAGGCATATAAACTTTTATTGGCTACTCTGTATAGGTATGATATTCTGAGTATGATGCCTGCGAAATATACTCGTATTTTCTACTTTCTCATGATGAAATATAAACAAAAACGTTAAAATAACGTGAAATAACAGCCGGCGCTGGGGAATGCGTAATAACGAGATCCCAACGACAACGGGAAAAGTAGACTGAACCAGCCTGTGCAGTGTCGGTGAAGGTTGTCGTTGAGGCTTCGGTGCCGTGCAGTTGGCGGGTACCACGCGATTAAAACTCCTGTGTTTACTTTTCCAACGGTAGTGGGTCGTTGTCGTCGTGTCGTGTCGTTGGCCTGTCGTTGTAGGGTAGACCGGACTTGATGGCGTGAGGATAGTAGGGTAAACCTGTTCACTTCCATTCTTACGCTCATTAAAATTGACGTCATCATCCTGGAGCTGTTTTTTCGCATAAAAACACACGAAAATAACTGAGGTACGGTTGATATTAAGCTCAAATAGCTAATTATATGAGGCATCATATAATTTTACTGTGTGTGTGCGTTCCCAAGCAAAAAAGCTTCGGGATAGGCCGGTCGGAGCTTAAAATCAACCGTATCTTAGTTATTTTCGTGTGTTTTTATGCTAGAAAACAGCCCTGATGATGACGTCAGGGTGATGATGACGTCAATTTTAATAAGCGTTCGAATGTAAGTGTATAGGTTTACCCTACTGAGGATCTCAATCAATTTTCTCGGCTTTTAATCATTTGCTTATTTCTGAAAGGTGGATTGGTGATGTGAGTCTCTTTTATTTATAATAAGTCCATTGTGTCTGGGTCTAACCAATCACTTATATTTTTGATGTGTCTATTGATTAGATGGTGTTGCTTTTGTGTTCGAAGCAGGGCAGAACCAGCAGTTCAGGGCTGTGGGGCTGGGGCAGCGCCCCTTCCTCGATGCCCCCTCTTATCCTCATAGGGAGTCCTCCATCAAGCACGAGACCCCTCCGGACCACTTCAAGCTCCTTCAGCAAGCACATCAAGGTCAGACTTCAATATTTATTACATTAAAGATGCCATTTATTTCATTATTTATAGATGCCATTTTTTAAAACAAATATAAATTTATACGTTTATGTGTTTGGAAAATTCGGGGTGCTGAGGTTGTGGTGACCGATTTTTTTCGACGATTTTCCTTAATGATGTACCTAATCAGGGTTGCCAGGTGAGATGGGGAAAAAAACCGGACAGATTTGGAATGCATACTAAGATGTAGATATACTATAGGAAAACTCTCAGGGTGGGGTTATTTGGCCCCAAGCACGGAAGCCTGGTGGCTTATTGTACTTTTCTGAAAGTTTTGCGTTTGATTAAAGAGATTCAGCCCTCAGGTGGGGGGTGTGAGTTCTTTGATTAATTGTTCGCTTCGAATAGATATCATTGGGGTTTGTGCCCCAAAGAGTTCAAATGTGCGATAGGTGAGTGCAGGGCACTCGAAGATTATGTGGGATACTGTTTCGTCTGTCTCCTCGCAGAGTCTGCACAGGGTTTAGTTTTGTGAAATGTAAGGGTGCAAAGCCCGTTATAAGGCCGACTATTGTTTCAAGTTCCCTACGGTTTTTCCTGAGAAGACCCTCAGTAAGTTTGGTATTGGGTTCGCCCACTATGAGCTTGCTGTGGACATGTCACTCAATATTGGACCATCTTCTTGCGGTCTGTTGGTCAACCCACATGTTGTTGATCCTTCTGAAGGTAGTTTTTGGTAGGCCAACTGCTGGCTGCTGGCTCAGGCCCTACAAAAAGGGTTTGGGAGCCCTTATTGCGAGCTCATCCGCCTTTTCATTACCAATGCACACTAAACAACTCATCAAAAATTTTACAGAATTAATTCCACGCACGCGGCACAAATGCATTTCCTATATAAATTCTCTACAATATATCTTAATATCTAATATGTTCTTCGTTTTAAATAATTTTTGTTCAAAATATCATCAAGTGGTGCTTTGAATACATTTTTGTACTCCGATGATTTCAATCGCTCCTATACGATAATAGAGAACGTATCAAATATAGTCAGAATATTGAATAAATACTTACAAAAAATAATTGCTATCCATAATCTGGAAACCACTACAGACGCACAACTTTAATGGGCAGCTAAATAGAGTTAGACGAATCTGAGGTCAAAATTTGGGCTCGTGTTCTTTTAATTTCAATTCCTTCAGTTATAATTTACGTTGGTGCCTAATTAAAAGATCAAAACCTCAAAACATCTACTTAATCATTTTTTTGGTTTCTCAAGGTTTTTCGGTTTCTCAAAATTTATATAAGTGTAGGTATTATAAGAAATTTTATAAAGTACGATATATGTGAATAACATACGTTCGAATCAGTAAATATCTGGTTTGTGGGAATTTCGCAACAAAAGTCTCAATATTACCTACGGCTTGAACTCCTTACTTAATATTATCCCCAATATTTCAAGATTATTTGCCTCTTACTAAAACTGAAAGAGAGAATGCACAAGTGATGGCTAACAGAAGAAATGAAGAGTTCCTTCTCACGAAAAAAGGATTAAGACTGCAAATGAGTTTGGAATTGTAGATAGTTTTCTATCGTCGATTGCTTAGTAAATGATGTTCTCATAGGTAGGTTCTCCAAAAATCAAGGCTGTTTCCTTAGGATATCAACCTACAAAAACCGGACCTTGGACGCCCTTTCTGAACATACCGGACTTATGGGGTTCAGAGAGACTTTTAATTTTCATCCGGACAGCTTGGTGAAAAACCGGACTGTTCGGGCCAAAACCGGACTGTCCAAGCCAAAACCGGACTGTCCAAGCCAAAACCGGACACCTGGCAACCCTGGATGGCAAAAGGGTTCCATCCTTGGTTCCCTAACACCTCACTACCCTCAGAGACTCGCCTGTCGAGAAGCAGCTCTGATAACTGAAAATTGGATTTCCACTCTTACCAGCTCCATGTCTTTGGACAGAGGCTTGTTCCACTTCTCTCTCGGAGTGGTTGTCAAACGCCTCAGGAACGCGTTGTACTCTCGGTGCAGCCCTCTATCACACAAAATCACCAGGGTGTGAATGAGACATGAAGGTCTTCCGCTGCACGATCATACTTCTGATGCTTGGTTCGGCCTGCGTTTTGGTCGATGGCACCCAGGTTTCAGAACGATAAGAACGATTATTGTTTTTGATACCAATATAATATTTGTAGTTATGTGTATTGTGCGCATAGTCTACATATATACGGGCTGTCGACTGGTGAAGCTTAGAAACTGATTTATTTTGTCTGATTAATTTTAAGTGTCGAAATACTTAGGTTGCACTAATATTAAGTACACAGTTTAGGTTAGGTGTTTAATTTAAAAATGTCTCCTCAGTTGTCACCTTCGCCGTTTGCTGGTACATATATAGGCATTTAGATATGTATAATACACTTCGTTTAATGAGTATAGACAAGTGTTCTGTTGAAGATGAAGGGCTATCTAATACGTAATAATGAAATATTTGTGTAACAATTCGGCAGCGTTTTTTCTGTCTGACGACATTTTGAAGTGACCCCCAGAATTAAGACTTTCAAAAATCCCACATTGGCAGGGTGATGTGGTAGCTCACGGCAGAAGGTTCACTTTTCCATGAACTCGAAGCATCTTCATCCAGGAGACCTTCGTAGCTGCCTTGGAAATCTCCCATCACGGATCCAACTCGATGCTCCCTCGTTACTCCTCGATCGTGTCTCCCAATCACATCGTACAGAAGCGATCCAGTTTTTTATACCCCGAGTCCCATCCGAAAAACGCACCTCCCCCGCACTCTGGCATTTACATAATGCTATCCCGATTACCCACCTTACCCACCTCGCCTCCCTACCACTCCAACTACCTTACCTACCAACAGGTAACCCATTCCTACCTGAAACAAGGGAGGTAATCACTTCTCAAAAGCGCATTCGATTCAAGATTGCCTTCTTCCACGGAGTTGTATGTCTCGAATCGTGAATGCGGTTATCATGTTTCATCTCGCTATTGACGTGTGGTTTCCATTCTTTTTTTTTCCTTTTATTATTTTTTTCCCTCTCGCATGATATGGGATACTCCCGTTTTCACGGGCTTTCTCGCCAGATTCTGTTGATGTGAATCAATTATTTCCCGAGTGATCCCTCACGTATTCCAATCGGGCTTTTGTAATATGGTTTAGAGGTGATGCAACTTTTTTTGCTACTTCGTCCACGTTTTTGAAGGCGGTGGTTTTTGTTATGTTTTTTTGCGCGTTGAAAGGTCAGTAACAATGTGCCAAAACATTCGATTTACCAAAATGAAGCGAATACCTAAAAACAAAAAACGAAAAATCTTCATTATTTATATATTAGATAGCCTTTCTACGCATATCACTCGTCTAAAATTATTAAATAGACTCTATTATACATCATCTAAATAAATATAACCGCTTCAGCGTAGACGCCTATCAAGGAGAAATTAATTAAACGAAAAAAAAGAAATGCCGCTGCAAATTATTGCACAATGGTTTAACATTTCTATGTTAGATAGCCCTTATACGCAGATCATTGGTCTAAAATTATTAAACTCCGTATGTAATATATTTATGATCAGAATATGGCGCATCGTGCCTCTGAGAAGGGTTCACACTTTTACAGTTCTAAGATCCTGAAATTTTACGCTTAACAGTAAATATTTTAAAAACACGGGGAAATGATGCTTGAAGTAATTTACGTTAGCGTATGCGCAGATTGGAGTAATGATTTGAGGAAAATGAAATTGATAGGGTACAATCTACAGTCTAACCCACAAATTCCCAGAAAATGTACCTACCTAATCAAAATCTGATAAAAACGAGACCTTGCTCTCGGAGTACACTTTCGCGCATGCGCAGGAGCTAATAATGATGCAATCATGTTTGGATTAACATGGAATATTTAAACCATTGTCCCCCAACTATGCACCAAATTTGAGCGGGATTGGACGACTAGGGCGTAAAAAATTATGCTTGAAGGAATGTACGTTTGCGCATGCGCAAAATGGAGTAATGATTTGAGAAGTATGTAATTAATAGTGGACCATTTACAGCCTAACCCACACATTCCCTGAAAATTTCATCCAAATCAGATGAAAACTGTTGAAATTAGGCTCGTTTAAAAAGGAATACATTTTCGAGCATGCGAAATAGCTAATAATAGTAGGATTATGTTGAAATTGCTAGGGAATGCTCAAATTAACCTCTTCCACCTATCCTCCAAATTTGAGCGAGATCGGAGCACGGGGGCGTGAGAAAATGATGGTTGATGGAATTTACGTTTGCGCATGCGCCGATTGAAGTATTGTTTTGGGAACAACGAAACTCATAGGGGACCATCTTCACCCTAATCCGCACATATCATGAAAATTTCATAAGAACCGGTTGAATATTGTGGAAATTAAGGATTTGCGGACTTACTCACACACAGAGATAGAGAGAGAAATGTAAAATGGGAGTGGAAGAAATTTCACCGCTGTAAAAAAACAACAGCCGTTTGATTTTCGGACAATAGTTAATTTAACTCGATTTTGCAACATTATAATAAATTCCATTGGAGAGAATACATTTTAATGTATCCCAGTATCACTATCTAGCGATATTTGATTGAATTTAAAGCTTGATCGTCTAATGAATAGCTAGCAGCGCGTGATTTCTCTATCTTCTCACGCCTTTTCTGATTTCTCTATCTTCTCACGCCTTTTCTGTTTACATATTCATCCCTGTAATTTAGGTTTAGTTATTTTAAAGTGGGTGCAGTCGATCTCACTGATAGCAAAAGGAAATGATGTGGTCAGTTGCCATACCTGTTGAATTTCTTAAATTTCTTCCTGATTTCTCGGAAACTTAATCCATACACCTGCTTCTAGTACGATCTTATTTTAGTCGAATTCCACTGCACGAGAAACTGTGCTTTGGTGCACCCCTACGTCTTCCTCCACTCCAACCTGGAATCCTGGATCTGCCAAGTACCTATCTGAGGGAAATTTTCTTTTTTTGTTTCTGACGAAAGTGCCCCACCTCTTTTTTCGGTTTCTGTTCCCACAAAGTGATCACATATCCACTTCACGCTCACTTCATCAAAACTGTATAACTTTTTAAATTCACTCTCTCTGCACGACCTCCGTTCTTTATAAACCGTAGCACAGCACACTTGCATAAATGCAGCCATCCCGGATGGTTTCCACCTGTAGACTGAGTACCGTAGTCTGCCATGACCCATCCTACAATTTTGCATTACCTTCACCGAATACTTTTTATGCATACAGTTTGGAGTCGATGCTATAGCTCCTGCTTCACTTACTTTGCAGTGGAGTAAAATGAGGTAGCAAGTGCTATAGCGTTTACTTTTGGTGCATAGACATCAAAGAATCTACTACAGTTAGTGGAGTAAAAGCATAAGCTTAGGGTTCATGCATACTAGCCAATATGAGATCCATTCAATAACGGAATCATTGAGAAATAGCATTTTTTCAGATTGTTCCCTTGTGCATGATGACGTTGATGGAAGTTGTCATATTAGTATAACCGCAATGAGAGTGTTAGTGGTCGATTCCGAAGTAGACACACGGTCTTGGAGGTACATGAACTTTCGAGTTTTCCGACATACTTAGCTGGAGAGGCGCTCACATCAAAATCATAGTTGGCCCATTAGAGGTAATAACACTTTCTCATCTGGAGAGCGGATAATATCCTTCCTCCGGGATATTCATACGCTCTTCAGGAGTCTTAGCTGAGTGATTGTATCAATGTGATTGCACCTCACGATTAGTGGTTATATGCGGGTGCGGAGCCTACGTCTGATCTATAAAGTCTAAACAGCTTCATCGTGTTCACGTACGGTGGAAAAATTGAGAGTAAAGCAGCATAAGCTAAAACAAGAATCAAAGGTTGGGCCGAAACAAATAAATATTTTATTCAGATTTAATTTTGTGGTGTGCTTCAGGAATTACATGGGTTAGCTCTCAGTTAGTCCCAATGAAAATGTGTTCTCACTTACCGATATTGGAATTTTTGTGAATGATTTAGTGTGTAATCCTGAAAATGTCGATTTCTCGCGTTATAATTATCTAATTTCTCGAGAAAAAAATCGCATATTGTTGAGCGACTTTGGACTCCTTATCATGATTTCTACAATGCATAACTGATTCCCATGGACCAGAAAACTGATTCAACACATATATTTGATTTGGACAGGCCACCTGTAGCACTCGTGCACCTTGAAACTTGTTGGAAAAATTAAATAAAGACGCGCTCGTAAGGTGTTCTGGCTCGTTCAAATTCAAATGAGCAGTAATTCTGATGAGCAGTAATGATGAAATGTAGGCTGTATGTGATGACATTTCTGATCCAATACATGCTGATTTGTATAGGGAGACTCCAAGTTTCGTGTTTACCAATAATTTTCCGTAATGGAAGCTAGAGTAAATATTTTAGTACGAATGGCACTTGACAGGTAGAGTCCAGCAATCTGGGAGTTCTATATTTTCAACATCATAGTCGGTACCGCCTGTTGTGGCTAAAAATTCAATTTTAACTATAAAAAACACTTACTCAGTTTACGTAAGCAGAACCAACTTTTCGAATAGAGATAGGTAAAATATAAGTAGGTGAAAACTATTTAGAACACTTTTATTTTTTATGAAACAGAAGAGAGAAAACATACCTAAATGATGAAAAAAGAGTTGTTAAAATTGGGACCCTAGAGAGTCCTATCAGATGTCGTTTTAATCAGACAGAAGACATAACTTTTAGTACACTCAGAAGATCAGGATGGAGCCTGTAAAGTCATTCGTCTCTTATTGTCCCAGAGAGGCTTCCAATCAATTTTCAACATCCTACAGTGAACAGATTGATATTACGGCTCATGATCAGCGGATCCTCACCAAAGTTAGCGAGGCAAGAGTTCCGACATAGTAATACAACATAATCAAAATTTGGTCCAAATCGGACCATCGGTTTCGGATGAGCAGTGAGCAGAAAATTGTGTCCATAAGTGAATGTTTATTCTAAACGTGTTCTGCACCCTCTGAAACACAAAGAAAATGCATCCCCACCCTCAAGTACCGCCGTGCCGACCGCTCATTTCTAGGAAAATTTTGGTAAAAATAATTGGAAGTGAATCACCACGATAGCACCCATACACGTTGAAACATGTTGGAACAATGTTACGAAGTGTAATGAGCTGAAACAACGTCATCTATTATCAGATATAGAAACTGATTAAAAAATAAGTAAAATAAAACTGATAATATTAGGATTGTTAATTAGGAGTGCAAAGAATTAAAAATATGTTCACTAGGTAATGTTTTGACCAGCAAATAATTGTGTAATAGTTTATTGTAATTATAATACCTACTGTAAACCGTTAGGAATTATAGGTATTTCATGAAATCTCGCACAAGATGTTTTTACCTGTTCAAATGATTTACCTACTGGTGAAATTAGGATGTAAACGTTGGATGTTGGAAACAGAAGGGAAAGAAAGACAACGGTGTCGATCTATTCGTTGGTGGAGTTTAAGAATGGAGTTTCGACGAGGAGGAAGGTGGTTGGTTGAGCAGAAGTAGAAGTAGAAGGGTGGTTATGTGAACAGCTTTCCAGTTGATCGGTTGTCCTTGTCACGCTCGCCTAAGACATTAAATGACTGGTGGAGCTCGCTCAGTGATTCCGTCTCGACGCCTTCACCGAACTGCACACTTGTACCTAAGGACACTCAGATGCCTGGAGCATCATCCGAAATACTCTCCTAGTAGCTCTGCCTACCCGAGGCCGTTTAAGAATTTACAGAATAAAAACGTGACGAACCGAAAGTTGGGCGAGGTTCATAGTTTCCTCACAACATGTTGAAATGATATTCATGAGATTACTTAATGTCCAATGTATGGGGATATGGAGATGTGGTACATGATGCACAGCATAAAAACCCACAAATCCGCGAAGGACGGAATTAGCTAGCAAATGGAAATATAGCTTCGCTGTATTTGGCAAGATCACCACGTCGAAATTTCTACTATGGAGGGGGTTCCTACCTAGAATATCAGGTAGAATCAAACAGTCCGCTGTCCGAATTTGCAGTTGTGGCTGAAGGATCGTTGGATTACAATTTATTGTAATGGATTCACAGTGATGGAATTTAAAAAATAATATTCAGCTTTATTGTAATATACTACATTGCAATTGTGCGTGTTAGAAGTTTTAGGGAAAATCGTGGAACATGACGTAGAGGTCCTTTTATTAAAAAGCCTCGCCACAAGCAGGGGCCAAAGATTTGATTGGGATGGTCTATGATGCTGAAGAATAATCGACTACTTGATTTTCTAATGACGTCTTTTAACTCTGGAATTTCCAGGTCTGTGAATGTTGGAACCCCGTACATACCATGCATTTGTAATTAGGTGGAGGGCTCTATTTTGCACGGTCCGATCCGTTTGATTTGGAAGTCACTTCCAGAAGCAGATTTCGCAACTGTACAGTGATGGGTGTGAACAAAGTAATCCAACTTGTCCATGACCGTTAAGTTATATATTATTAATTCAAAATTGGAAAGACATTTGATTCGATATTTTGAAAACAGTCAGCATTTTTAGAACACTTTCTTGTTATAAATTGCAGTCTGATGGAATCAAAACTTTATCGTTTTGACGCACCTTTATTGCCGAACATGAATGGGACACTAAGGTGACCAACCGTTCTGCTATTTTACCTCCATCCCACCGAAAATATGTCCCACTTTTGTCGTGTTTTTTGGAATAACGCCCAGCTTTCTTTGTCGGCGCTGTTGGTAGGCACTAAAAAGTGGCTAGTTCCTTCAAATCATGATGATGATTTACATATATCTACTGTAGCGAGAAACAGGTACCTACACTGTTGCTATTTTCTTCCAAGCACTGTGATGATAAAAGTATTGATAATGTAAAGTCCTTTATCTACTTGCTATCGTTTGATGGTGTGTCTACATCTGAAGGAGACATTTTGTGAATGATGGCATTTTAGAATGGTTATATGCAGCGCATCTTGTAAAAAGTTGATTAGGTACCTTAGCCTACACGTGAAATCGACCTGCATTTGTACGGTAAGGAAGGTGGATGGTTCTAATTGATTCTCACAGTGAAAAACAAGCTTCTCTATTGGCTGAGTGAAGGAGTACGAGGAACACAAAAGTGGGGGTTAATGGATTTTATTACTAAACAGTGTTAGTGGAACTTAATCCGTTCGCTGTGTCGGCTTGCTCGTTAAAAGAAGCAGATTTTGCTTCTTCATTAGCGTTACTGGGTAAAGATGCTTTGTGATCGTGCAAGAAGTAAAAAAAGTCTGCCTACTTGGGCGGGAAGTGTAGCTTCCTCATACATTGTAACATGGAGGTATAGAATCAGTTGAAGAACACAGTCTGAGTCGAAATGATTGAATGCAAAACATAGCAGTAGCTAATTAATGTGTATACATGCTAGAACGCAAATTAGGGCTATAATTCCTTTTTGAATGTGTGGAAATGGTCTAAAGGGTAGCCCATACAAAAATTAAAGATTTCATCAGAATCGATTCATTATTCTCGGAGTGTCATCCAATATTGGTTTTGCGCATGCGCAATAGATGCCTGTGATCCAAGCGATCGTGATAAATACAAAGAGTATCACTCTGGAACCAACAACCTCTCGAGTTTGCGCAATATTAAAATTATGATTTTGAAAATTAACGTAACTAATTAATCGCGCAAAATTAACGCAACATTAATTAATTGCGCATTATTAAAATTAACGTTTGCGCATTCCCATAGACTACTATTTGTGCGACAGCAATGAAAATTAAAGGAGACTGTCTAGTAGCTGAAAATTTCATCAAAATCGATCCATTAGACACGGAGTGTTGTCTGTGTAGATCAATTTTAGTTTTGTGCATTCGATTTAGTTATCGTTCCACAAATCGCAATATAATTCATAAGAAACGTTTCAAGAACACATACCCATCTACTCCTCGACTTTGAACGAAATCGGTCTAATAAATGATAAGAAATCGAGGTTATAAAACATTAACGTTTGCGCATGCACACAGACCACTATTCATGCGACGGCATTGAAATTTATAGGGGACCGTCTAGAAGCTAACCCTCACAATTCCTGAGAATTTCATCAAAATCGATCGATTAGTCTCGGAGTTTTGCCTGTGTCAGTCAATTTTTATTTTCGCGCATGCGCAGTGGTTATTACTGAAATAATTGCGATATAATTTATATGGCATCTTCCTAGAACATACACCCAACTACCTACCGAGTTTGAACGAAATCGGACCTACAGATGAAAGTTATCGGGGACCGTCAAGCATTTCATTGGAATCGGACTAAAACTTGATACACTTTTGGGCGCAACAAGGATTTACCACAGGTAGACCAACACGGAACCAAAATTGATCAGCACTTTATGAAACACTTAAAGCAATTGCAAATTTTGATATTGGAGGAACGAAATCCCTACTTGATTTGTGCATTTTAGATTCGTCTGCTCATCAGTTTTTGTACCGTGTCTGTCTGTTTATGCTGATTCTTTATCACGCCCAAAACTATTATAAGTTTTGAAAAATCGATAAACAAAAGGTAGCTAAAAACCCAAAATGTCTTTAGAACAAAGAAGTATTTTCTATCTCGCAGAATGTTATTTAGAATGAGTTTTTTCCCCATAAAACTTTTAGTTAAAAATCTCTTTGCACTCAAAGTGATCAGGTTTCATAACAATGTAATATAGGTTAATAGGATAGGTAGTACGAATATTTACGATAGATACGATAGATGTAGGTAATACGATTATTTACGAAAATTCGCTCGTGCAGTCATGTTGCATGACTGGAACTCTTTTCTCTTCGGAAAATCCGTCTTGTGTGGATGAGTGTCAAGTAGCAGCGCCACAGCTGTGCGCTGGAGTTAGGAATGTTAGGTGGGCTCGAATGCATCTTGAAGAGATGCGGTTAATTAATAGAGAGCGACGATCTATAAGAGCTGGCGATGGCGGTTTGTAACGGTGGTTGTTGTGGCCGCAAGCTCTCCCGTTTTCGTGGTCTGAGGAGCCTCCTGCAAGCTCCACGTAGTCCGAAGTGAGTAGAAGCAACGAGGGCATTTCTGGAAGACACCGGGAAGATTCGCCAGTGCTCACTACCTACTCGTATCAGTACAACATAGGGGTATATGGACATTTACGTAGGTGCCCACCAACTGGAAATTAATGAGATACAATAAATCATTTACCTACGCTTCACTAGCTCATCTATAGTGACAAAAGTTATTAAAACTCGATTTCGAGAAGAGACAGTTCCATTAGAATTGAATCAGCTGATACGATCGTCTCAATGAAATTTTTGCTATGGTCCACCAGTTTTGATTTACTCCCATGTTGACGATTATTTTTCCTGACAAAGTTCTAGCGTTTAGGGAGAGCGATCGGATGAACAAACAGCGATTCGGGTGGTTTCATTCGATTCTTTGAGATGACATCTATAAAATACAGAAAAAAAGAGAGAAAAAACAAGTTTCATAGGCTTTGTCCCAGTAATTTCGGAGTAAACCTCTGGACAAAAACAGTGAACGGCGACCGGACGGTTTTTTTGAAATGTCTGCTCTGAGGGGTCAACCAAAAGCCGTTGCTAGGGGAATGGAACTTCCGCAGTTTTCATCCCACAAAAATCGTTCGCCACTCGTTGGAAAGCGCTTGATTTATGTGATAAATGTTCACATCTCAAGCTACCAATTTCCCCCTCCTTACGTACCTGGCTACATTCCGAAACTAAGTTGATTGGGCTATAAACAAATTTCTGTTCTAGAACCAAAAATTTCAACCATGTATCATGTTTTCTCCTCGATATTGATTCGAAATTAACAAGCGGTTGCAATCATGTTCACAATATCAATTATTGAGAATGATCACCTGTGTGTAAACAATTATTTATATAACCATGCTCATAACTCAGTTTGTTGGACACGCACTTCGCAGTAGTTAACATAATATTGTTGGATAAATCGAGAGCTTTCGAACGAATGGTCAACGAATTTTGTGGGATGAAAAACGACGAAGTACCATTTCCCTAGCAACTCGGTTGTAGGCGGAAATCACTGTAACACTATATGTTTCGTGCGCGGAAAAAAATTGACTCGCAAAATTTGCTAGGACCCCAGGGCTAAAACATGATACATGTTAATAATTTTAATAAGCCGGTTACAATATTCTTAACGTAAAGCAATAGCATCATTTACTCCACTCCATAGGAAACATTTTCATCCTCTTGACAACAGTCGAGGACAACCGTTATGAAATCCCCAATCAAAGACATATCCATGTAACATGGTATCTGCTTGTAAAGCGGGTAGTGGAACTCGTTTACGAGTTTAACTCCGCTGTAGTGTTTGGTTTTGTTAATGTAATAAACGTATTGATTTTTTAAATTTGTTTTTGGATTTTATGCATCTTGAAAACCAACAAAATTTTAGGGGTGGGGATTAATTTCTTTCGAATACAAAGGTTCACAATTGAAATCGTCTGACTCTTGGTCAGGACTCCAGGATTCGCCTGTGTTGTGTCTGGAGGGATGGACACACGAACACACATACGTACACACACTCTAGTTTTCGCATTTTCCACATATTTATGTGTAAGACTAAATCTACAGACTACTAGATTAAAATGTTCGTACTCGAGTATCGGCACTTGAAAAAAAGAACGATAATAAATTTGTATAACAGAAAACAGTTTTTAAATCATGGTAACAGTATTATTAACAAGAATGAGAGGAACTAAACTAAACGAACTAAATCACTCGCGACGAAGTTGTGGAAACCCATTACAAAACGGAAGTTAGTGAAAAACGTTGTCTATTTCCACGAAAAATAAAGAGTTACAATGTTAAATCGATTTCGACGGTTAGGCCATCATCAGTAACAAACAATAACTGAAGACACATTAGAAAGGACACATCTTATATAGAGACAGGTGAAGGGAGATTGAATCCCATTGGTCGAGAGAAAGGAAAGGGGCAGGAGGTACAACCAATCAAGTGCATACAAAGTGAAAGTGAAAGGGTTTTGATGTCTGTCTGTATGGATCAAAATTACTTTTTATTCGAGGGGCAATATTATACACAGCCTGGGGTTGCTATGGGTTCTCCGTTATCTCCTCTGCTTGCAGATATTTACATGGATTATCTTGAGCAACAAATATTTACAACTTCTAACACAAATAATCTTCTCTATTGGTATAGATATGTCGATGATATCATCATTCTATGGAAGGGCACAGAAAGACAACTACAAGTGAGAAGCGTTGATAAAAAACAATAGCGCTCGCGGGCATTTGTGATCGTATGGATGGTCAAGACGGATACAGCACCTTGCTTTGATGAATCGAGCTGTGCCGTGTCGTTTTGACTGATGACCGCCACTCGTTGAATAAATGCGAACGCCGTTGAACTAATCGGGTTAAGTCAGACGAGACCCTGAAACTCAGCTTCGGGCCGCGACGGCTCGAAAAGCAAAAAGGACACGAAGATGCCAGAGGATACCTGCTAGACACCTGATTGATGTTTGGTCATCACCATCAATTCTATTCCATCTCGCTCCAGACGCTCCACGCATCAAAATGTGGGAGGCGTTGGAAATGTGGGTGTTAAATGTCAGATGTCTCTTCACACCTCCGTGTTTGGTGTTTTCAGTGTTGCCAGATTCGAACTTTAGTTCGTATCTGTACGAACTTTTTGGAGATTGTACAAACCAAAACGTTTGTACGCTAAAAACTTACTGTACTTGTACGAACATTGTACCTACAAGACATCGCTGAATTGCAATATTTGCAATTTAGTCTGACTCTGTTTCAACCCAGGCATAAATGTTTCGTAATGAATGACTACCTTCGAGTATTGAACGAAATGTTGGTCTCTAGGCTCGTAATATTGATGATTCTAGTTCAAGTGAAGACGATCAAATCATCACCTGGTACCTAATTGAGTTTTAATTTTATCCCTAATAAAGTTTGTAAAGTTAATTTTTAGCGCATTTTCTATAAAAAAAGGAAAAATTAGTTATTGTGTTCACTTTGTCCGTTGATGTATGCGTATGAATGTATGTCCTCTTAAAATCGTTCTAAATGCCACTTTCCGACGTTCGATTCTGATGAAACTAGGTATGGATGTAATCTATTACATGGCGAGGATAAAAATGTATCAGGGGCCGCTGACGCATGAGAGGTCATTGATTGGCGGAGTGAACTCCAAAGCCATTTTGTCTCCTATTCAACGCAGGAAGGCGTCTATTTCCCTTGGACCTCCTCACAAGAAAATCCGCTATCATGTGACTCACTTCGTGAGCACTGATCTACTTGTTCAAACTTAATCTTTTATTATGCAATATTGGTACTTATATTCAATACATATTATTAAGGGCACTTGGTACCCCCCAAAAATGACAAAATTCGTGACCCATTATCTCGGCACTCGTTGGGCCGATTTCGATGATTTTTTTTAAATTGATGGATCTTGTAAAGATCTAAATATATGCGGAATCAGATTGAAAAAATATTAATTTGCCGCATTAAAATATCGAAGCCAATTTCGGAAATATTGGTGGTATTTGAGGTAACTTCTATTATCTGTCCCGTAATTACAATAACTTATTTCGATAAACTAATCCCGCAGATTTATGCAGTAGGTTGAGAGATAACTTTCTAAAGAAAGAAAAATGAATTCGGTTCAGTAGATCCCAAGATAGAGGGTCCGATGCGCAAAAATATGTTACTTTTCAGGAGAGCCATAAAACGAAAAGTAACGGTATTTGCGCTTCTGCGACGTTTTGATGAACTAATATGACTTGAATATGTGTGAATGCGTTAGTAACCTCAATGACTTCACTTCACACACTCAGAGCATAATACCAACCAACTAGAATGATAAGATGATAACAATGATAAAACGTTCTGTTATTCTATGCATGTTGTTTACGTTTCCACTCGTCCGTGCATCTTTCCGTGTTCGGTTTGTCCGCAATTCGTTTAGTCAGTATAGTTTTAGTGCTATACACAATGACTAAAAGTAAAAGAATATTCACGAAGGTCAACCATATCGCGAATTTCTCCAAGAAGTTGCGTGAAGATGATTCTACGTCCTAAATTTGCCACTTTCCATCCAGCTCAAGTCTTTCACCAGGCTCTCATCTTTTGGCTTCCTATGATCCTTCCGTTCCTGGAACTTCTTTCTCTAAAACCCCTATTTTTCCTAGCACTTCATCCGCTGGTTATCTGCTCCAAGAAGAAATTAATTAAGGCAGTGTTTTTATCGTTTTTATTTCCACCATCACTTAAATGTGAAATTACTATCGGAAGGAGGGTCTCTTGAAAACGCTGGCCAGTAATGAAAACAGTATTTATTACCTCTTCAAAGCGCCAAATTGAGTCGTTAAGATGGAGATCTCACGTTATATTTCTAAAAGCATAAATCATTCAGCAACATAATATATACATTTGTTGGAGAAATGGATCATTTCATTATAAATCTTTCCATTTTTCCCAAGCCGGGAAACATCATATTTGAACAAGTGCTACCATTAGAACGGAGGTTGTGAGCTTTCCGAAGTCCGACTTGAACAACTCTGGGTATGCGTGTATACATCTTGCAAGGTTCTATACGGTTTTAATTGGAGATGAGTCGATACCAAAATTTATCGATTCCCGATACCGATCCCTAAAAAATCGATTCCCGATTCTCGATACCATCGGCGCATAATACCTAACTTACATGTAGGTGAAAAACAAAAATTCCTCTTGAACTAGTAATATATTAAAATTTTTTTGTACAACATATAACTTATACTTACAAAAAATTGATCCCAATATATTTGCAAACGAGGTAACTTTTAAATAAAAACAAAACATGGATAATAAAACCTTTATTCTCCATCTGTTCTACTTGAGGTTTTGACCGATCCATACTACCGAAATCATTCGGTACGAAGCAGTTCCAGGGTGACGTATGCAAAAGAACTACTGCTTATTAGAGGTGTGCGAAGTTGTAACGTTTCGGTCGCGGCTGGAACGGCTACACAACGAGCATGGGACGGTTACACAAAGTTGTTACGTTCCGCAAGTTGTTACTGCACATTTATCGATAGCCGGCACCAATAGCTTACCGTTCCGTCGTAGATGAAGTTATTAGTCTAATTAGCTAATATATTTTCCATCTCTATTTATTGTCATTAGGAGTTCTTGTTCCAATGAAGCTTTAATGCTTTAGTTTCTTATTAAAATTAAATAAATTTTAAAGATTAATTCTTATCACAAATTCTAAATTTCAGATTTATATTTTCATTCAAGGCTTTAGTTAATTTGATTTGTGCAAATACAAAATTTGATATTTTTTTGTTATCTATCAAGTATCAATTAATAGGCAACTTTTATTGCCTAGGATTGATTTCTTTCTGAATAAAACAAGCTAAGCAGACTAACTTGGTTTTTTAGTTTTTCGTCGGTAACTGTAAGGTATTTCCAAATAAGACTGGCTCTAGGCTTTTATACTTGGAAAACATAGCTTTGTCTAATGCTTCTGTTGTCACAAACAAAATAACACAAGCCTACTTGTAAACAAAGTTATAATTGTAAGTTGTGTTTTGGACAATTCATGTTTCGCAACTGCTAACTTCACACAACGGTTGCACGGTACAACCATCTTCGTTGGTAGATGGTTGTAATAGTACCGTAGTGTAATAAAACGCCCATCACCGGGCGGTATCGGTATCGGCTTTAGGCGATCGATTCTCGATATCGATACCAATGCCTAAGAATCGGTGGTATCGAGAATCGGTATCGGGAATCGACTCATCCCTAGTTTAAATCACCTTATTATTATTATTTATTTTATTTTTTTAATGTTGTCCTCCTGGATCGCTTAAATTATACTCTCTGGGTTGGTGGCGAAATTGTGTACATAATATGTACACAATTTCGCCACCAACCCAGAGAGTATCGTCGGTAAATTGACAAAGGGGCGTATTTGCAAATTTTATGTTTCGAGATATCCGCGATCAAAGTTGTCAGGTGTACTACAAATCACCTGATTACAATTTTCAACCCCTTATCGGCTATAACTCCTATATTTGCTTCATTTTAGGACTAGATGGGTAATGTGACGCTCAAGATCCTTGAAGGGTACCTAAAAAGCAGATACGTCTTTCTGTCAGAGCGTCCTTTTCTGATCATTTCATATACGGCTTCTGGAAATTTCTGTTTTCACTTACTGATTAGTAATCACAAGGTTTTGAATTGTTAGTTATTGATGTTGCCTGTTTCACAAGTTATGAAACATAACTAGGATCTACGCCGAAGTGTTGTTGTCATGAAAATGAACATTTTCATAATAATTCTGGTAGGGACGTAAGTATTTACTAACTAAAAACTTGGAAAATAATAAATAATCAAAATCAAGTTTTCATGCAAAAAATGAAAGTAGTTTTCAATGATATCACAAATTGTATTTTGTACAATTTTTCTTAATTAAAAGAAGATGAAACTGAAAGAGTTTGAATTAGGAACCATTTTTAAAAGAATGGTAAGACCGTTTCAAGTACTGTCATTTTTTACAGGTAATAAAAAATTGTTTGCCTTTCTTAACAATCCGTGTCTAAAGGCCGTATCACACTTGCATTTTTTCAGCTTTTTTCTCGCATTTTTAATGCTCGAACGTGAATAAGGCAAAGAGCTTTTTTCCAAGGTTAGCTTTTTCGACCATTGCGCATCCTGGAGGAGCATTTTGGGAAAATTAGAACATGTTCTAATTTTTACCTCAACTCGAGCGAAAAATACTAAAACCTAACCCTTGGGAAGGTAACAATTCAATAGAAAACCCCTAGGACCCCTTACGTGACAGACTTAATAAAACTGCATTCCGCTAGAATGCACTGTTATTGCACTTATTCCTCTTCAACATTCACAGCTGACCTTGGAAAAAAGTACTTTGTCTTTCGAGGTTCGAGCATTAAAAATGCAAGAAAAAAGCTGAAAAAATGCAAGTGTGATACGGCCTTAGCCACTTTCTTCTTAATACTCGGTATCTTCGTCCTCATTAGGTTCCGGCAATCTATCTTCAACTTCTTCAGAAGGCTGGAGGCTTGTGTAGTAAGGATAGTAGGTATTCACGCGGAATTATAAGATCATTGCACATCTTCATCAGGTCCGTGTACTAGGTGTTCGAGATACTGAGGGTCCTTTGGTAAGCGGTGGGGAGTGAGCCGTAGCTGATCCATTGCAGGGCTTTTGGTTGTTTATAATTGACCATCTTGAAATCATCTGCGTAGTCTTCTTCAGACTGGATCTCCACCGAGCCGGTATCAGATTTTGAGTAGAGTATCATGTAGACTTTCCGCCATGGGATTACCTTTTTGAAGGTGTGTGAAAGAGCCACAAAGTCAGCAATTTGGTCGTAGGTCAGAGAGGTGACTTCAAAGGGAAAAGGGTTTGTTCGAGCGCATCTTATTACTTGCGCCCATCCCTCTGGGGTGTGCTTTTTGCTCAATTTTCGAATGCATTGAGTCGTACCTATTCCATCTCTGAATGGCCTACTTCAAAAAACGTATATTTTCAATTTTTTCAAACACACAGTTCAATGAGACGGAACCAAGACATCAGAGCTAACGAACACCTGACTCTATTAGAGAGAGAGAGAAAAAAATAAATTAATAAAACAAGCCACTGTAATAATCATTGGAGAGGCCACGGATAATAGTGCGTTCCCAAAGGACGTAATTGAAACGAGTCAGTCACAGGAGCTCGACAGAAAGACGTATCTGCTACTTACGTCTTTTTGTCAGATCAGGATTCAAATACGTCCCTTTGTCATGTCGGTAACTGCGACCGTGGCAAATACGTCCCCTGTACTTTGTTTCTCCCACTGGTTTCCAACGAAGTACGCGACATGAGGTTAGCATCACTTCATAGAAGCTAGAGCTATGGTTTCCAAAGTGAAGCTAACTCTAAAAACCAAAATTTGCAGATACGCCCCTTTGTCAATTTACCGACGAATATATTACCTACAACTTCGTGAGGCACCTGGTCAGCGGACCACCTAGTATAGATTGCAATTTGTTGTGTTCATTTTAAATTCAAAGATTACAGTTACTGCCCAACACATCTTCTTTAGCATGATATCAGATAAAACATGAATACTAACAACAGAGATGATAATGGTGCCGTGAGAAGGGTGTAGAGTGAGTGGAGGTGCTCGTCAGGCTCCACCGAATGTTTGATTCTCGAAATTACTCGAGGCGTCGTATATTCCGAGGAATAGCTGGAAAAATTGGAAGCCGAGTGAGCGGAACGGGGCTGGAGGAATCGGATGTGTCAGAGGCGCAGCGGATCTCAATGTTCTACGTGACGCTCCCTAATGACGGGAGAGTCGCCGAGCAAGTGAGCTGAAGCTGCCTGCCAACAGTAGCATGCTGTCACGTCCCCGCTGGCCCATTAGTGGACCTTAGGCCAAGCCTTGCTCGGAGGGAAATGTTGACTTTTTAATACTCAAGGAGGCCTCTCTCTGCCCCTCGAAGAAGGTAGTAATAGGATAAGAAGGCCTGACTCCACCGTACACGGCCTGAATGCTCTATCGTACGAATTATCCTCTTGAGGCAAGAGCAAGATGCACATGAGTTAAACATGTAGATGGTTGAACAGCAGGAAATATGCATATGGTTGCCTAGGTTGCGTTCTTACCACTGCCTGCCATTTTCAACGTCAGATTTTTCCTAGTCAAATCATCGCTTTCTCATTTTGAAAATACGATTTTTGATTTGGATTTACTATCCATCGGATTTTACTTTATTAATTTTCATTCGGTCAGAGCCTACGGTTAAGCTCAAGTAGCTAATCATGTACCGCACGCTCTGTTTAGCAATGTGTACGGTCACTGTTTTCTGTTGATTCAACCCTCTACCGTTTATACTCAATGCTTTTATCTTTTTCAAACAATTTACTCCTTTACTCACTCTACAGTTTCCATTTGGTTGTGATTTCATTATTATTTCATTTTGTGGTTCAGCCAGCGGCGGGACTACATTCAATGAACAGGAGCCGCAGACCTCGCGATTCGGTTAACACCGCAGATCAGCTGTTCGATGTTAAGCTTCAATCTTGCTATTTTCGGTTTCTCGCAACAGATTTTAGTTCCATTTAGAGTCCACTAACTCTCAAAGCAGCCAGTTTGGGCTATGACGTGCATATTAACTTCCCTATCTCCAAAAATCCATTAATTTACATCCGATTTTGATGGGGATTGAGCAAGTGGAGTCCTGAATAACTAAATATGAATTTAATTATATATCGAGATCCGTGGTAGGCTCTCCCCACGCACATACACACCCTTCGATATTGGGGTCGGGTTGGAAAACATTCTATTTTTGACGGATTCATACAGGAAATTAATTTTCAAATAAGAAAAATGGCTAAAAACTAGTTTTGTAGGTCAACATTTAGAAAAAATAATAATATAATTTCTGTTGGCGTACAAAATTATCTTCCTAGAATCATTTTAGGGCGTGAAATTCGGAGTTAATTTTAAAGTTACCATGATTTTAAATATTCCAAAACAAGACATACTTAATTAATTTGTCAGTAAAGTTTCCTGGTTGTTTCAATGAAATTTTTACCTATTTAAGCCCTTTCATAGAGTTCCTTGTTGGAGGGACCTCGGACTGGAACACTTTTTTTTAAATCGTCAGAAAATAAAGTCGCAGCTAGTCGCAAAAAACTTCAATGAGATTAGGTCAAGAACGGTTTGCAGAAAGTAGAAATAGAATTTCATGCTTGACTTTTTCTATCTTTTTGAGGTATTCGATTTTGAAGTTGAGGAAAAAGTCAAAACTTCGGAAATATCGTTGGGCTCTATACTAGTCCTCAATGGGGATTAATCCCATTAGATTAAAAATATTTTATAATCTTGGTTGACTTATATACCTTTGCTCATGTTCATAGAAAATGAAGGTTCACTCCGATTCATGGTTCTTAGCCGATGGATACGCTTCAACTGAAACGGTTATCTACACCACGTTTATATCTTAGGCCAAAAGACCTTTGGATGGACCTCGAAATTCGCCCTTCAGGTATCCAAACGGAACTTGTTGGGGAAAGGATCTATTTAATTGTACTTAAGGAATATCTGGTGGAATATTAGTGCCCTCATTATTTTTCGACTTTTTTCACATGCTCACAGCACACTGCGACATGAAGTTCTTGCCTCATGCATATGCATATAAATATAGTATTTATGATGAAGAATGATCACCTCACCTGAGTGGCTTCTTAGCACAATTGCTATCTTAGTTGACAGTGTTTGAAACGGATCCGTTCTGAGACAGCTGATGCATGTCTACTGTATGCGGAACTACTCAGATCAGCTGTGTGAGCTCTGATGCTAATTTCTTCCCTAATAGGCCTACGATGCTAAAATTCTAATGGAAGCCTCCCTGAGACAGGTAGTTTAGAATTACAATGTGCGTTACCATCATAATCAGCTTAATTTATTACTTCAGCATGGCAGGAACATTTGTTTGTCAATTTTGTCGATTAACACTACAGCAATCCCTGCATGTGAGAGTGAAGATGAGTAGCTACCGATGCTACCTAGTGAGAACCAAATAATACGGTAGTCCGAGGTTGTTCCAAATACATCTAGTACCTGGACTACTCACTGCTGTTTGCTTCGTCATGGGTTATGCGAGACCTGTGATTTTGGAATTTCCAAGACTCCTCTAGGCCCGAGCGAGGCCCTCTGCTACCTTCGTTCATTTTTTTAAATCCCTTTGGGAATGGTAGACAAGAACACTTTCATCTACGTTTGGTTTAATTGCTCAAGCGCCTATTCCTATTTTCATTGCTACCACTATTATAAAATAGTCAAGACCAGTCACTCAAATTGTTGATTTTCGTTTATCATTTTGTTTGCCATCGAATTTTCTAAATTGTTGACTTCTTGTAATGCATATGAATGTACTAACAGTCAGGAAAAAGAAAATAGGGTTTTAGAGGATTGGATGACAGTTTGATGGACTAAGTACTATATTACACTGGGATTATAGACCCACCAAAGTACCTATTGAAAGATAATTGGACTGTGATTCGACTAAAAATGTAATTGATTAAAATGAGGATTTGCTAACGAATTGCCAAAATCAGTGGAAATGTGCTGAATATAGTAAAAAAATTGATGATGCGTTGCGAACTTTTATGGGCTACTGTAGATAATGATAGAAATACCTATCAATGGTGAGTCCAAGTGTCAAATCATTGGAACGGGACAGGATGCTTTTTTTTCAATGCTTCCCTTTTTGTTATGAGTGATGATATTTCTTTGATCTGAAAGTATATGAATATACTTAATCTTCATCACTTCATTCATCATCATCAATCACACTCATCGCATCAGTTTGATCACTCATTTGTCATACTTCATCATCCAACTTCCAGCTTTTCTTCGCAGACTTACATGATGGTAGAAGAGGTCTATAGGTTGCTCATGGTCGCTATAAGTGACCATGACTCATCTGTTCCTGGACAACTGAGCTGTCAGTCCTTCTCGTCTCGACGGTGCCGGACAAGGGCGGACCCTGCAACCTGATGGAGGGGAAGGAGCTCGCAGCTGAGCCAGCTAATGCTGGTTGTCAGGCCCCAGTCAATCACCACCTTCGAAGCTCCTCTCGATACTTAGCCCGAAAATCGGCTCCATATTGCGATCCGCTCCACCGATCGCGGTGATCTTTCTTTACGAACGGGCAACCCAGAACTTCATCAGCCCGTTGCAATGAGGTTGGGAGACAAAAAGAATTTTTCACTCTTCTACCGCGCTTTTTTGTCTCGGATCTCGCTATCGTCGATTCCAGCCGAAATACAACTGTTCACGTCGCAACCTGCCACAAAAACCTTCCTTCGCGCGAGCTAATTGCGCCGAAAACGTTTTTTCCTCGATAAATATCATGGACAAAATCATCATTTTAAGAAATTTACATTAAAAAAAAGAATCGATTTAGAGAAACTAAGTAGGTCACCTTTCATTAAAAATCTTGTATCCAAATGAATCCTCAAACCGGAGGAGCATAGTTCCTGTAATGATGGAATTAGCTTCCTAATCTACCGTGGTGAAACATTGAAATAACATTCAAATTATATATGTTACTGTAAAAGCCCGAAGTGCGGTAAATGTTAGGATTTACCAGAAAATCCTAGCATTTCCCAATATTGTTGGTGAAAGCCCAAAAGTATATGAAAAACAGGCATTTACCGTCTGACCAATCGTCTGACCAATTTGGTAAATGCTCAAAAAAACCTTGTGTGAATGAGGCATTTCGGTCTTTTACCAATCTCTCTTGGCAAATGTGCGGATTCCCCACGACTCGTTGGTAAATGGAGTACCTACAGAGGCTTGTATACAGAGGAATGGGCTCGTACAGATCGTATTTCAACTGATTTGTGCCGTGACCTTCGTATACCCTGAAGATGTGGTACCTGATGAAAAAATTAGCCTTCGTACCGCGGTTCGGAAACAATCATTGGTCGGCTGCCAGGGTTTCAAGAAATGCAATTGTTTTAAAATGTATTCCACTAATAAATGCCTCTGCAAGGCAGCAAATATGAAGATCTATTCGAAGTGCCATAATTCTCTACCTTGTTGCAACAAGTTTAGTTGTAAGTGCTTTGCTTTCATTTTACTTGATTTAACTACGTGAAAATGAAGTCTAGAAGTTTAAAATATTAGCACATTTACATAGTTTATTTACAAGTTTGCCAAGTGGAAATAAAGTTTACACAGTTGGTATTGTTCACCTTTATTTCACCTTTTACCGCCTAACGATGGGAAATGTTAAGATTTACCACAATCAGTTGGTAAAAGTCCGAAACACGCTTTCTAACTGAAATAATGCTAGCTTTTACCAAGCGTCTTGGAAAATCCTAAGATTTACTGGAAAAAGTCCGGTTTGAGTGCCAACACTGGACTTTACCAACAATAATGGAAAATGCTAGGATTTTCTGGTAAATCCTAGCATTTACCGCACTTCGGGTTTTTACAGTAACATATATACTGAACTGACACACTGTACCACATTTCATTCGAAACTTGTTAAGCTTTTGGGATATATCATAATTATTGTCGTACTTGTACGTAACATCACATCATCCCAAGAACTAAAAATGTGAGACCTACTTCTTTTAGTGTGGCAATATTGACAACTAGAGGCCTGTTAGGGCTTGGAAAGCCCTAATCTAGTCCGTATAACAGTAGTACCTAACAGGAACTCAGCACATTATAGTAACGATATAAGTCCTACCTATTTGCGGTGTTATGTGACCTGGTGCAAAGCTAAGGCGATGTTATTAAATGACTAAAAAAGAGGAAATAGCGATCAAAATGTAAGTAATTTAATAAAATAAATGTCACCAGTTGAGGTGGTCCTCGCCACTATGAGACTAAACAAAAAGTTGAATCGGGGAATTCAGAATTTGGGCATGGTGAGATGGTGGTGTAATCCTATCTCGAGTCTTCTTCGTTTCTTTGTAAGCGTGTGAATTTGCTCGTCCGTGTCTTCTATCTCCTTCTTTATGTCGTTGATTGTATCTTGATCGGTAGTACTCGTAGATGTCGAACTGGTGTTGAGTTGTGTGTAGGAGATGCTACAGCTGTCTTCGTCCTGATGTGTCTAGTACCACTCCAGCAAAGCTCGTGCTTGTTCTGTGTCTGGATTAATTTCGAGTGTTGTGTCATGTCCAATTTGTGCATCGAATATATTTTTGAATTTTTTGGTTGTAATGAGGTGTGCTGCCACGATATCATGTGAGTTGATAAGATTGACGGTTCCGGTTTTATCCCTAACCGGGATTTTGTAGAGTGTCAACTCTTCGTCATTGCGCGACACTGTGCACACATCGGCGGGACCAACACAAATTACTAAAATGTTGGCAGTGTTGACGTTTGGAAGATCGGTGATGCTGGTATAAATATATGTTACCTGGTTGAGATCGTTTTGGGATGGAGTGATTCTCGTAGATGAGGTTATATGCATTTCCAGCTTTTTGCTATAGGAGCTGTATTTTATCTCAACGTTCTTAAACAGGCAGCTCTGAAGAGGTTCTATTTGATTGTAAGTTTCTTCCGAGAAGGAAACACCTCGTATGTACCTGCAAGACGCGTCCTGGAAGGTGAAGTTGAAGAACTTTCCGCTGCGGACGTCTAACACTGAAATCGGTCCGCGAAGTTCTTCACAATTTCAAAGATCGTTCAGAATATAACTCTCCTAGATGTTAGTAACTACACTACGTTTCTTACTTACCGTGGCAACTGTTGTTACTGCCACAGCCTAATAAACAGAGAGTCCCCCTATGAAATTTCAACTTCCTACAGTGAACAGGAAAGAATTTAGCTCACTCAGCTGATCAGAAAAGACCCCATCACTTCACTCGTCTCTTAATGTCGCAGAGAGTCTGCCTATCAAATTTCAACTTCCTACAGTGAACAGGAAAGAATTTAGCTCACTCAGCTGATCAGAAAAGACCCCATCACTACGTTTCTTTCTTACCGGCACTTTTGCAACAAACTTGGGGCCGTGCTGATTCCTTCCGTCCGCTAAGTCCTTCAGTTTCAATTTCTTCGTTCAGAAATAACTCTCCTAGATGTAAGTAACTACACTACGTTTCTTACTTACCGTGAATTGATGTCAACCGTTATTAAAGCCACAGCCTAATAAATAACTCTCGTTGATAAGGACGGCCTAGAACACGATCAAGGCGGGTATAGAGACGAACGGCGACACTTTTGCAACAAACTTGGGGCCGTGCTGATTCGAATGAGCAGTCTAACACTAAAATCGGACCGCGAAGTTCTTCACAATTTCAAAGACCGTTCGGAATTATATATAAAGATTATCTTGGAACGTAAGGACTCCTTACCCTTGACGCCATGATCGTTGTTTTGCAAAAGCAGATGCTGGTCAACTAGATTTAGATGGTGGATAGCACGTTGCAAATAGCAAACTATTCTTGTCCTGCAACACCACTTGGTCATCAGCACACAGCATTGAGTTCATCATGTAGGGATTTCCAATATAGAAGGTGACTCCAGAGTCAATTTTCATTTTCCATTGCCGGATAACATCGTCGATAAATATGTGAATGTGGCGAACAAAGGACAGCTCTATCGCACTCCTCCTTGAAACAACTCTTAAGATGACACGGCAGAATTTTCTTTCTTCAACAATACATACCATGCATTCATGATCTTGACGAAATATAAGTATGTTTGATAACTCTTATGAAGAGGAATTCGTTGTTTTATTTATTAAATTTATTATTATCAATTAGGCGAACCCAATGGGGCTCCGAACATAAGAAGCTCGAGGTAGAGCGCAGCACGTAAATAAGGACTTTACCGATTTGCTCTTCTTTTGTTGCCTATTAGGGCAATCGTGATGGACGCATGTTGTTTTTGTTTTTTGCCGGGTTTTTTGTTTTGTTTGTGTGTTTCTTTATTATTATAATTTATTTATTAATAATGTGATTCTCATTTTTGGCCAGTATTGATGGGATTGATGGTGCTGGGAATGAATTGTACTGCGAAAAGGGATGACGCACGGTCTCACAGTGACCCATATTTCCTGTCCATTGATGATGATGTTTTCGTCTTCTTTCTTTCCGGCTCTGGTTTTTACGCCTTGCCAGGATCAGCCACACCATAAGCCTTCAAGACAATAAAATACAGAAATAGTGAAATCCAAAACATTTATCTTTGAAAATTTATCCATCATACTTTGTTTTGTAAGACAATAAGTGCAACTTGTGCAGTTACCCTTCAATATGAAAAGTATTTTTACATTTATTATTGCAAAAGCATCTGATTTTTATAGTTACGCTTTTAATTCGGAATTTGAAAATACGGGATTAGCTCGGGCGATGTTTCTGCTGAAACTTTTATAAAACTGATTGCCAATCGTGAGCTAAGAAGATTGTTCATCACATCACCTTCCCCAGTGATATTTTAATTCAAGTTGGCACCTTGACGCCGAAAGAATGAGGTAGGCAGTCAACACATAATCCTTGGTTGTTAAACTGGTCGAGAAGGTAGCCATGGACGAGCCACCTTCCAGCCGTGTAGGGGAAAATCAGTCGGTGTCGCATGTCGCGTCATCGGATACCTCACTTCCTAATCTGAGACCCCTCGTCCGGCGATCCGGAGAGATTTTAATACAAAAAGAAATAAAAAATAACCTTAAGAAATAAAAGGACGAGGAAAAAATGCATAGGAGAAAAAAATTAAGGTTTCGTTGTCATGAATAGAAAGGGGGGGTGTTGGACGACAGATGACAGACGGAGGTGTGCGGTAGGTGTATCATATATTTTATGTACAGCAAGTGCACGCAACATCATGGGGCAAACAGGGAAAAAGTTCCAGTCATACAGCATGATCGTGTGAGCGAATTTTTGTAAATTATCCTACTATATTATGTTACATTTTTTGGAAATTATGGACTTTGAGGGAAAAGGAATTGTTAACTACCACATTTATGGCAAAAAACTCTTTCTAAATAATACTCTGTGGTTCAATATGAGATTTTGGATTTTTAACTTTTTTGGAGTTTTTCTCAATTTTTAACACATTTTAATGAAATTTAAGCACTTTTTTTGCATAATTTTTTAAATAAATTTTTTTAATCGTATAGTTAATAGGTAACATTTACTTGAGCAATATTCTGCTAAAATATATAAATATAACGATTTTAAGCAGTTTTTGCCATTTTTAGTGATTTTTTTTAGAACTTTTTTGAAATATGACCAATTTAATGTGCTCAAAAAAATGCTGGCCAACGAACTCGTCCTTTCCTTTAGAAAGCTTGATTTTTCGGTGCAAGAACGGAAATTGGATGAAAACTGTGAAAATTAACCATATCAGAAGGATTTCATATTCGCGCATGCGCTACAACAACCATTGATACAACCATGATGAAATTTGAATAATTATTCCAAAACTTTTCTCAACGATTCTCCCAATTTGAGCGACATCGCAAGACTAGGGGGCGAGAAAGAAATGCCTGATAATATTTATGTTCGCACGAGCAAAGGGTGAATATTGACGAGGGAACAATGAAACTGATAGGAGACCCATCTACAGCCATGCGTGACCCATGGGTGCGAAACAGGTATTTTAACTATTTTTAAATGGGAGAAGATTCATCTTAAGAAGTCCGGTATCAATAGCACTTTCCTACGCGATGAGTGGTTTTCTTTCTATGATTTTGCAAAGTATCGCTGGTGACGTCATAGCACTGCTCCCACCTGGGTGGGACCCTCCTGAGAGTGCAGATGGCATCAAATTTCTTAGGATGGAATCTTTTTTAATTTTAAAATATAAAATGAATAAGTATTTTTTTAACGCCCATTTGCACATTCACTGAAAATCTCATCGAAATTGGATGAAAGTTGTGGAAATTAAGCTTGTTGGAAGGATTTGAAGACAAACATACGCACACACAGACAGACACGGAACGAAAGTTGTTCAGGATGGTCTAAAACGTAAAATGCAAGTGGAAACTTTGATTTCGGAGAAAATGTGTTTCATGTCCTGAGAGTTAATGCAATTTTGGTTCATTATTTAGAATAATAAGCCTATGTGATCGTATAGCACAAAATTTTTATAACCCCCCCTCAAACTTTGTCACTTTACGTTTCAAGGTGCGTAGAATCCAAATTTGAAATGTCCGTCCGCCGTCGCCGTCCGGGCCATAAAAGGCCTTAGAATTGACTTAAAAAATCTGTTCTTTCGCACATAGACTCCACTTGGGGTCTAGTTGGTCCTAACTTCTCGCCAGCTCGATCGCTCCACTCTCATGGGTGCTATGAGCCAAAAATAGGTGAAAAAGTGTCTTTTTTTTTTTTTTTTTTTTTTTCTTTTTTTTTGTATATTTCAAGTTGTATAGAAATTGGAGATTTATGAGTGAAAAGAAAATGTTAGCTATTAATTTTATGGAAAAAAAGTATTCTAAATGATACTCTTCTATTCAAAAAGAGATTTTGGATTTTAGGCTATTTTTTGCAATTTTATAGATTTTTTAAAACAAAATTTAATGAAGTTCAAGTTTTTAGCATAACTTCGTACATAAATTTTTGAATGTTCTATTTCATAGTTGATAAACTTTATTTGACCAATCTTATGCTAAAAAATATCAATTTAACAATCCTTAGCCATTTTCAGTGATTTTGTCAGCACATTTTTTGAAATTTGACCAATTAGATGATATCAATATACAGTATAGGTAACACTTTTATGTGTTGGAAAGATGACTTGGTAATAAATTGTTATGTTTATCAACTATATCAAAAAGCGTAAAATTGTGAGATTCCGCTGCTGTAATGGATTGAACCCATTTGTGAGGTCCGAAGCTCCGAGTTCCGATACTAAATATACTATAAGCGGCGTTTAATAATTATGGACCAGAGATCTACGTAGAAGGGCTGGCTAATACATAAGTAATAAACCTTTGTGTAATAATTTGCAGCGTTTTTACGCTAGGTACCTACCTATACCTACGTAGACTCGGAAGCAAAACTCGACCGCTCTCTCAACTAATACCTACAGTTCGTTCCCAGTTCTATTTCTAGTTTCCTTCAAAATCGAAGATGTAAAGAACTGACTAAAGAAAAAAAGTTAGATTCCCAAAGCCAGAAGATGTCTCAATTAGATGTTAAAGCGCATCTCCACGGCAGTGTTTTGGTGCGCGAAGCAGAACGCGAGAGTCAACTCGGGTCATAGAAATTATTATTCCCTTGGGAAGTTCTTTAGGGTTATGTAGAAGAAAGCTGCAGGATCTCCAGTTTATCAGGTAGTAAAATAGCATAGCACAAGTAAGGGGTAGCATAACAGTAGTTGTCAGTGGCTTAGCTGTCATTTCTCATAGAGGGGCAATAGTCAAGGACTACATTTTATTATATAGTTTTAGTATTCATTTCTATAAACTGTCAAACGTTCATACAAGGTGCGGCAGCATAACTTCCTTTTTTTAAAACTTAATAAAACGCATTGTATGAATCAGAAAATTTTTATTCGTTTTTTATAATATAGGCACATACATAAAGTTTTGTTTTACCCAGTTTTGAAGATCAAATCAGGTAGGTGACGTCCCCCATTCTCCATACACTGAGTAAACCGATTTCTGGCGTTTGTCATGACTCCAGCCAGTATAGCAGGCGTTATGTTGGCAATTTCTTCCTGGATGTTGTTCTTCAAATCTTGTAGGGTCCTTGGACGGTTCACATAAACACGAGATTTGAAAAAACCCCATAGAAAAAGTTGGACTTAGGGGACATTTGGTTCCAACAAGACTGTGCAACGGCACACACTTCAAAAGCATCGATGGCTGTTTTGAGGGAACACTTCCCAGAGCGCCTTATCTCAATTAGGGGCGATTTGGAGTGGCCGGCCCGCTCTCCCGATTTGACCCCTTGTGACTTTTTTCTATGGGGTTTTTTGAAATCTCGTGTTTATGTGAACCGTCCAAGGACCCTACAAGATTTGAAGAACAACATCCAGGAAGAAATTGCCAACATAACGCCTACTATTCTGGCTGGAGTCATGACAAACGCCAGAAATCGGTTTACTCAGTGTATGGAGAATGGGGGACGTCACCTACCTGATTTGATCTTCAAAACTGGGTAAAACAAAACTTTATGTATGTGCCTATATTATAAAAAACGAATACAAATTCTCTGATTCATACAATGCGTTTTATTAAGTTAAAAAAAAAGGAAGTTATGCTGCCGCACCCTGTAGAAGTAGAGATATTCAATGGTTTCATGCTCACAAACCTACCTGTGGATTATTAAAGCATACCTAATACTATTTAGAAAAAATAATCAGAACGTTGAAAACTACGATAAATACGAATACCCACAGATCAACTAAGGACCACTAAATTTATATACTATTATACTAGACTTAATGCCTGCAAAATCATTTATTTATGTATGTGATTGTTTCTCACTTACAGAATAAATTGTTATTTATTCAGTAAATTTATTACTATCCACAATAAATTGTTACCTACTTGTTGATCTGGAAACTATCACACAATAAATTGTATTATATAAGTACGCGGAATAAAAACGGGTCATGAAACTGAGAACGTCAAACAACAAAATGTAAGCAAAACAAACTCACACCAGCAATACCTATGCTAGGTTAGAATAGAAATACCTACTACTACAATAGATTGTTTTAATCTTTTCTATTTAACTAATTAAATCACCACAGAAAATTTCAATTTCTTTACGAGTATTTTAACTGTGATTTAATTCGTAAATGGTATAATACAAACGATATACCAACAATCAAAAATTAATACGGGAAACAACCAAGTAGGCAGTGCATTGTAGGGAAAGTTCGTGGGAGAATTAGGTGGATACCGAACAATGGATATTTTTCTCGGGAAAAATCTCATATGGGCTAGCCTCAGAAGGTATTGGGGAACGACTTGATTTCCGTTTGCAGTATCCACATTTCTGTTTCGTTGACTAGGTGGTTTTACTCCTCTCCGAGGGACTGTAAAATATCCACGCAATTTTGCTCTTATACAAACGAACCTAATACAAAACTTCTTTATTTCTAAGGGCGTCTAAAGTTGCTATAGTCAACCGGATCCGTATAATGATAGTAGTAATTGTAAGGTAATTAAAGGATCCGTATAATTCCAATTGAAGGTGTTGAGTACTGAAGTTAGAAGCGTAAAATTATTAATTTTGATTGTATCCGCATACCAAGAACTTCTGCGTGCTCTGTAATTAATGGAGGGGCCCTGCCCACCCTCACCCTCCTTAAACTGTTAGTTGTACAAGTAACTGGATACGACTGATTATCTTAATATAACTTGATACGGTTGATTAACTCGTATATTAATTCATACTCTAACAGCAGCAATGCAATTTAATGTGCTCCAAAATTGCTGGCTAACGAACTCGTTCTTTCGTTTGGTGGGCTTGTTTTGTTGGCGCAAGAACATTTTGGACTTGTAGAACATGTTTGGCACAATTTATTTGCACTCAATGTGCTCAAATTTCGTAACAATGGTATATTGTAATGAATTTATTTACGAAAATTCGCTCGTACGATCATGTTGCATGACTGGAACTTTTAAAAAATTTTGGTGCTATTGCGATCCCTAACATTATTTTCCACGAAAATTCGCTAAAACCAATCATTTTGGCGGACACATTCGAGGTTGCAGGAGATCTCTTCGCTTTTGACAAAGACAGCTGATTCCTCCGAAACCCATCCGATTTTGAAAAACTTTTCACGGGTAGCCTTCGGTTTAAGGGATCGGGAACGGTAACGGGTGCATTCCGATCATGGAACAATGAAACTGAACGAAATCGAACGACTAGGAAGCGTATAGTCAGAGCAAAATTCAAAATAATCCATAGGTACTTTCCACCCAGGAGGACATGAATTTAGTCCTCAAATTATTGAGGAAATAAAAGATAAATTCGGAAAATTTTATAATATTGAGAATAATATAAATGAGTTGCAGAGATTAGTCGAATTTATGAGTCATCACGTCATCAGTTTGACGATTAAAAGAGAGTTGAAAGAAATCAGAGAATCTGTTTCAGTTTTGCAGAAGGAGATCGAGTGATTCGACGTGGAATCGTTACTTTTCTCCAACTCACTACGGATTTACCGGAGGGAGAATCAGCAAATTTGAGGTTTTTGGAGTTTCAGACACTCTTGATGAAAACGAAATTCAATTAGCTAACAAATGATTGATTATTTTCAGCTCATGAAACACAACTTAATTAAATCATTGAACTATCCAATTATTGATTCTGTTTGTTATTCGTTCGATAATTAACCTGAATATTCGTAGTTACTCAAATAATTTTAAATTTTGTTAGCTTAGTTTGAATCAAATAATTTTTTCCCAGATGTTCTATTTTAAACGGAGACTTTTATTGAGTCTGATATTGTCACATCGTAGCTATTCCAGGATATAATGTGTCTGATTTAAGCAGAAATAGGAATGATGGGGTTCATGTTGAGTGTATGTAGGAGAGGCGTGGCAACTCAAATTTCTAAGTAGAAGACTACCGCCAGTTTTTGTTGAACTTTTTTTGGTTCACGGTAAAACGCATGATGACTTTCAGCATTTGCCAATTTCACTCGAATCGGATTTTCCCAACTGTGAAAGTTAGGGTCGTTACTAGGATTACACATTGGCGCATGCGCAGCATCAGCTAATGATGAAATTATGATGGAATTGATTTGGGATGATCTAATCGTCTTCCCCCAACTATCATCCAAATTTGAGCGAGATCGAACGACTACGGTGAGAAAAAATGGAGCAGAATGGAATTTACGTTTGCGCATGCGAGAGTGATATATTGATTTGGCAACAATGACATGGATAGGAGACCATTGACACCCTAGCCCGCACAATCCCTGAAAATTTTAACAAAATTGGATGAAAACTGCGGAAATTTAGCTAGTTACCTACTACGATTTGCGGACACACGGCAGACAAACACACAGACACTCATACATACAGACAGAAAGACACGGTACCAAAATTGTTCAGAATGTCTAAAACGTAAAATGCGAGTAGAAATTTTGATTTTGGAGGCAGCAACATTTTCAAGGGAAAACAATGCTTCCGCTACCTCTAGGTAGACTCAGAAGCGTTGTGCCTAGCGTTATTAAACTTGGCCTTTGTAATAGTTCGTAGATATTCCAGGATACAATGTGTCTGATCAAAGCAGAAATAAGAATGATGGGGTTCATGTTGAGTATATGTAGGAGAGGTGTGGCAACTCAAATTTCTATGCAGAAGACTACCGCCAGTTTTTGTTGAACTTTTTTTGGTTCACGGTAAAACGCATGATGACTTTCAGCATTTTCCAATTTCACTCGAATAGTATGTTAGAAGCGATATAAAACACAGGAATTCCCCATATGAATTTTATTGAGTTTGGATTGTTTGTTGGTGATATGCGACCATAATGAAACACAAAACTTTCCAATGATAGGCTTACAGGATCTCTTGGATCCTATAGATCGATTCCTCTATACATTAGCTTTGTTGACTGGATTAAAAACCCGTCATTACTCTTTTCAGCTAGAATCAATTGTCGTGCAATTTATTCTATTCAACAGATTAATTTTCCTAATAAACTTGTCGCATGAACAAACTATAAGGGGATTTGGATCCGGCTAAATCAATGTCACAAAAGATTGTCTAGCTTTTGATTACGGATACCTTTATTCTTCTCACAACGTATCCAATTTTGTTGAAACTCGCTAGAGTTGTAATCGCTAAATTTTCAAGAAACTCTTCCTTTGTATCTTGATTAATGCTGCCCGCCTGCGTAAAAATGACGTCGCTGTGAAACAAATGACTTGCAGCATTTGTCGATTTCTTTCTATTCGGATGCTACGAGTGAACTGAAACACCACAGGTGTATGAATTCACTTGGATTTGGATTGATTGTAAGCAAGTGCGAGGATAACTCGATTCAACATTCCAATGATCCATCCAATCATGGCAAATAAATGTCACAGATGTTCTCATTGAGGCATGTCTTATGGCTTTCAAAATGGGTTTACAGGATCTGTTATAGTTCGTATAGATTTAATCCTCTGTAGGTTTGCTATATTGGATAGATTAAAAGCCCCAAGATAGCTCGCTTCAATCAGAATCAAACCCTTGTCCGAGATACCCATACGAAAAGGTGAATGAGCTTTGGAGGCAACGGATGTGAATGATCTTCACAACTAGGTACAAGACTCCACCAGGTAGCGACGGAAAACGTCAATCCGGCGATGATAAAGAAGGGACTCCGAGGCTGGAATTCTAATTGAATTCGATTCAATAATTGCGACAAAAGATGGGAGATCCCGTGATACGATGGGAGATGGGATCGGGGCTGAGTCTTCTGAGAACTTTGGGAGGCCCTCAATGGGCAGCTCCTGATTGCGGTTTTGGGAGGCAGAAGAAATGGGAGGCTGACGTATCTACGTGATACCACCAGGGGCTCAGCCATCCATTCACAACCGGAAACCAATAACAGGTGATCATTACCCCCTCCTCTCCATACCCCTCACCATCGCAACTCTATGAGTTTTTTTTTTTACTTCCTCTCCGGTCAAAACATTTACCAGTTAATCCATCTTGAATGTAACCAATTGACAATAAAAATCTGGGAAATAGCATATTAAAAACAATCAAATTAAAAAACACAATATTTTAGGAACGAAGTGTGTCTACTTTGACTCAGCTAGCTTCTTTCAGCACGCGTGCGAGTGAGCGTAAGCGTAATTCGGAGCTATTAGTGGGTTTTACTGGCACAAAACCTACGACGCATTCGCAAACGCATCCGTATTCCTTGGACCGTAACGTCAACGCACCAAGGTAACTCTGCGACGTATCTCGGTGTGATCCGCATCTCAAGCCTGCAATACGTTCAGCTGATACGCTCTTACAGCCGACGGAACGGATCTTTAACCTTCGCTTCTTGAAACCCTGTGTGAGACAAGCAAAACCTAAGGCTATTGTGCTGTTTTTCTTTTCGTTCTCATTTGGCCATGCTCCTTGTAGACTCTAATGCTCTCCGGTCGCGATTGTTTTTCTGGTTGCGAAGTTACTTATCATCGAAAGGTTACAGAAGTGTAAAAGACTTTCAGAATCACCATTTTTTCCAAATTTCAGACTCAAACGACTTTTGGAACTGAGTGGCCCAAGAATCAGTGGTTTCGAGGGTTTTGATGAAGGATAGAAAAGTAATTAAGTAAGTACCGAAAATAATTTCCTTACCTGAATGAGTTTTCATTATTCGAAAGATTCAGGTCGAGGTGATGACCTCCCTCCGGAAAAAAACTCGGAAATATTCGGATGAAAACTGGGAAAGTCAGGGTCGTTAGTAGGATTACACATTGGCGCATGCGCAGCGTAAACTAATGATACAATTATGTTGGAATTGATTTGGGATGATCTAATCGTCTTCTCCCAACTATCATCCAAATTTGAGCGAGATCGAACGACTAGGGTGGGAAAAATGGAGCAGAATGGAATTTGCGTTTGCGCATGCGAGAGTGAAGTATTGATTTGGCAACAATGAAATGGATAGGAGACCATCTGCTACCTAATCCGCACATTCCCTGAAAACGAAATCAAAATTGGATAAAAACTGTAAAAATTAAGCTCGTTACAAGGATTTCACGTTCGCGTATACGAAGGAGCTACTAATGTTACGATCATCTTGAAATTGATATGGATTGCTCAAATTGTCTTCTCCTAACTAACCCCCAAATTTGAGCGAGATTGGATGTCTAGGGCGTGAGAAAATGATGCTTGATAGAAGTTACTTTTGCGCATGCGCAGAGCGAAATATTGGTTTGGGAACAACTGATAAGAAACCATATATACACCATAGCCCGCACAATCCCTGAAAATGTTATCAAAATCTGATGAAAACGGTGGAAATTGAGCTAGTTACAAGGATTTGCGGACACACGACAGACAAACACACAGACACTCACACATACAGACAGACACGGAATCAAAGTTGTTCAGAATGTCTAAAACGTAAAATGCGAGTAGAAATGTTGATTTTGAAGGCAACAAAATTGTATTCCCCAAAAGTGAAAACAATGCTTCCCCTACCTACAGGTAGACTCAGAAGCAATATGCCTTGGTTTATTAAACTTGGCCTTTGTAATAGTCCCAGACATGCAGAATGATCGAATTTTCTTACATTATCGTATTGTATAATTGTTTTGAAGTTTGAGCTGCATGAGTGCAATGAAATCGTTAACAATTAATTTTGTGGTAAAAAAAACGTACTTATCCTAAATAATAATCAGCTACGTTTAAGTGGATTTTGGATTTTTAGCTTTTTTGGAAGTTTTCGTTGATTTTTTAGCCCATATTTAAGAAATTCGAGTCCATTTTCAGCATAAATTTGTGCATACATTTTTGAATGTTTTTTTTATAGTTAATACAATTTATTTGAGCAATATTCTATTTGAAAAATATAATAATAACAAATAAATAAATTTAACAATTTTTAGCCGTTTTACCCATCTTTAGTGATTTTTTTAGCACTTTCTTTTTAAATTGACCAATGTAATGTGCTCAAAAAGGGCTGGCTAACGAGTTCATCCTTTCATTTGGAAAGCTTGATTTTTGTCTTTAATCGCTTTAAACATTCAGTTTGTTCCTGTACTTATTTTTCAAAAAAACCAATGTTGAAAAGGCTTGTTCACATGAATATGTTGTGGAAAACCTCATCAAGTGCTTCAATGCAATTTTGGCGATTGCCGGATATTCTTCGCGAACTTTAATCCAGAACGGTACTTTATGGAGTTGTTTTAAAAAACGATGCTAGAGTCTGGTCACGTGACAGTTCGATTACCGAGCCCTTCAGTCGAAGACATTTTCATTTTTTTCAAGTATCTCCTTCAAACGGTGAATGGCAATTCGCTGGCTATCTTACACGCGCAAAGAGTAAACTCACTTGTTATAAAAATGCAATTGAATAATTTGACTATTGCTAACACTCAAGTGAGCATGGTTTAAATTGTTTCCATCTCTATTCCAATATTAATTGTTGAAACTCAGATGATTTTTTAAATATATTTTTATATTTTCGACCAGCATCCACGACCCAGTACCAAGCCGCGGCCCACAGGTTGGGAACCGCTGCTATGGAGAGATCGTCTGGAATGATGTGTATATATATATATATATGTATATATATATATATATATATATATATATATATATATATATATATATTTGAATAAGCCTTAAACTCTAGGATTTGTTTCAGAATGCCTCAAAACGGATTTCAATTAAGAAAATTTTCAAAAAATTATGATTTTAAAATTTTTGGAGCCTTTGCAATAGCATAATTTTTTATGAAAATTCGCTAAAAAAGATATTATTTCTTGTTTAAAATTTCCCGATGACTATTTCTCACATTATGCATTCGATTAACTTACCGGTGAAATTGTATCCTGTTCCCTTCTGGGGTTGGGTCTGCCTTTCGCTAGGTATCTAGGATCCAGGAATATACATGGTTTCAGGATGAGTAGATTCCGAAAATCGAAAAAAAGCTGCTAAGTTTGACGAAAGGCTTATTATTTCTATATACATTACCCTTTTACGCAGGTCAGCTCGCTTTTTCGACCGATCCGAGTGGGCCACATATGAAATAAAAATAAGTACACAATGTGATTCTTTTTAAATCAATGAAAACTTGGGATTTAATGGATGTCCATGACAAAGTGTGAAGAAAGAATCAGATAGATAGAATCAGAATGTCGCCAAGCGGCACCGTGCAATCCATTGCCAAGATAAGATATGAAGTTTTTATTTCATCTTCGAGAAAACGTTTTGTCATTTAAAAATCCACATTTCATCCCCTCAAATCTGCAAGAATCGAGAAGGTATTCGGAGGTGCCCATATCCGTCACAAGGATACACTGATTTTCTGTCCATCTAATGTATTGCATGCATTGCTTCCAAAATTAGATAAGTATTTTTGAATCGAATATGGACTACAATTTCAGACGTAAATTGGGGAAATTCTGTTTGTGATTGCAGACCCCGGAAGCGGAAGTGACTGCTGGTCCGGGTACACACCTCCTTGCGGCTACAACACCGGCGCTTATCCCCCAGGTGCTGTGGAAGGCGTCAGTGAACCTTCTCCTTACCAAAACCCGTCCAACAGTGAGTACCTCCGACCTACTTTCCTACCTACTATTAGTAGACTAAGAATGGTCCATAAAAAATTGCCTATCAAACTGAGTCATCATGGTGCATTATCGAAATATAACTGAACGATGTCACCTACCAAAATAAATTAATTAACTAAAAAGGATAAATAAATGCAAGAAAAAAATGCTTCCTCTACTTATAGGTAGACTCGAAAGAAAAAAATCCCCTTGAAAGTGACTAGGAAGGAAAGAGTTGGAAAACAGTTGATTTTCTGTTGCAAACAATAAATAAAAATCATGTACGAGTATCATGTTTGTCTTGTAGTAATGTTGCTAAATATCAAATTTTAGCTTCCTCCGTCTATTAGGAGAGATATTAGCTCCTGGGCTCGCTTAGTTGATCAGGACATAGATATGTATACCCGCCATGCCATACGGGCATAGATAGGTATGCATATCTATGTATCAGGGAGGGTCCTCACTTGGTCAATCGTACACAGCAGGCCTACAGAGGCGCAATACCGAATTTCAGCATTCCTAGGTCTATTAGGAGGGAAATGAGCTCCCGACCTCACTCAGCTGATCTGTGTAGTCCTCACTCAGTCAATCGTACCCAGCAGACCTATAAATGATCAATTCCAAATTTCAGCCTCCTAGATCTATTAAGAACCACCCAGATCAGCTGAGTGAGCTCGCAACCTTACTCAGCTGAGTGCTTCCTCACTTTGACAATCGTACCGACACGGCATTCCTATACAGGGTGGCGATAGAGGATCCCCCTGGCGTACCCCACGCCCAATGACAACATCCCCTGACATCTCGTCTCCTGCCTCGAGGACCGTCACACCTTCATGGTACAGACAAGCATCACACTCAATTCATAGAGCTGGTGCGCCAACACCGCGAAGGCAGTCGGTCAGGGCTGCCCCGCCACGGTTGCTCTCTCAACCAGTGGGAAGATCCTCTCTACATAAGCCGCGACCTCATCTTCCAAGCCAATAGGCCCCTCAACAGTCCACCTCGCCAGTTCCTGCAGGTAGGCACTTCCATAACCTTCAATACTGCCTACCTGCTTGCTGAGCCTCAGCACTTCGGTCTTCAAATCTTCAAGAAGACCGGAGGTCCCAGGGGAGGATTGCTGAACCTGCCTGTCGGAGTTGCGCGAGAGGCCCCACTGCTATTTGCCAGGATTGCATACTGGACAAGATGCTTATAGTGGATCCTCAGGCGAAGAGATTGGATGGCAGAAAGCGTGCGCATGGGGGGTTCAAAAAAACATTAATATGCCGTACCCCAGGCCTCTGCCTCCTCTGCCGCCATTCGCCGCAAATCCTCAGAAGCATACTACGGCCGCTCTCGCTCTATATCAATTGCAGCGTTGGCCTGTACAGGATGCTTCTGTCAGAAGTGGGCACTGAGGCCACGCTTGAAACTGAAGGCTCTCTTACAGTGGGGACACTGGTGGGCATCTCCAGGGGCATTGGATGTGGAAGAAAGAGAGGAAGATGAGGATGAATAAAAAGGAGAGGAAGGCCGACGCCCCTGCTTGGAGCGCCCCTGAGCGCCTCCCATAAAACCCTCGTGCCAATGGGCTGGCGAGGGTTATGAGGCTCATCATGGTGGATATGCATAATGGGGAGACGATACAAATAGGATCAGGAGACCCGTTGACACGAGCCTCCCCCCTAGTCGCCAGTGGGCCATTTTGCCACCATCTGTTCACCCAGAGGGTGCCCAGGTTGCACGACGGGGACGTATGACCTTGACTTGGGTAGGGATATGAAGGAGCTCCGAAGAGATAAAAACACCAACAGTTCCCCCTCCTCCCCACACACACACACACACACACACACACACACACACACACACACACACACACACACACACACACACACACACACACACACACACACACACACAAACACACAGACAAACAAACATATTTTTTTTGAAACCTCCCCTCAAAGACGGAGGGGGCACGCCATTAAATTGAAAAATAAACAAATGAAATTAAAAAAGTGGGGAGGACGCCCAGGTTTACCCGACGCCGGCTCTAGGGATAAGGGAAGTTGTAGGACGAGGAGGAAGAATGGGATGAAAGGATGTGCCCCTATAAAACGACCACCAGTTCAAGTAAGAACCCCTCAGGACGCGGGAGGTGATACCACGGAGTACTCCTGCCGAGATGCCCAACTCGAGTAACTCCGTGGCGCTTTTCCCACACCACACCCCGCGCCATGACACGGTTGCAGCCATGACCTTGATGTTATTGGTTGCCACTCCTTTTAGCTCGGAAATTGCTTGCCGCAGGTCATTTCTATCATACTTATCTATTTTAGCCCGCCAGGTCTGTTCCATGTCCACGCTGCCACTGACAACCTGGACATCCAGGATTATACAAACACACACAGACAAACAAAGACACACACACAAACACACACTTTAGTTTAGCGAGCGGCTGAATCTTAGACACTGTGAAGAAAGGAAAAATCATTAATTGCTTGCTGAATGGCCTACTAAAACCCAAAGCTAATTAGAGACTAAAATTATCACCTTACTTTGTAAGTAAAGCTAAGTCTTTTACGTCTATTAATAAGTTTAATAGGTAATTGTAGATGTATGTTATTTACATAGGTATACTTTATTTAATATTAAACAAATTTCTTAAATTTAGAAATTGTGGTGGAAAAAATGATTCGATAATATTGAATTTGTTTGTGTTTTAGTGTTGGAAGCTGATTACGGGGGTTACAAGACGACGACGAGCGAGGTGGAGGATTGTCATGGCTACGACCCCGGAGGCTACTGGGGGGGCGGGAGCTACCCCAACTACTACAGCCCCCCCGCCGCCCCCGCTCCTCCGGCGCCGCCCCAGCACTACACCCCGCCCATGGTCCTCTACCCGTCCCTGTACTCCACCGTCAACCAGAACCAGATCCACCTCCACGTCCACAACGTCCCCGAGTACAAGCCCGGCGACCAGTACCCCGACGACGTGACGACCATCGTCGCCCCGAGCAACGTCACCATCAGCCTCGGCGGGAACCGGCCCATGGACGCCGTCGGACACCGGCCCATGGATGCCGTCGGGCACCGGCCCATGGACGCCATCGGACACGATCAGTCCGCAGATCAGCTCCAGCGCTACGACCGGACTCACAATGACCCTTCAGTCTGGCGCCCCTACTAATTTCATCCTGTCTCCTACTTCGCTGTCCAACTCAGCCAAATCTTTTGAAATCAAGTGTAACAAATTTCAAACTAAATTCAGCGTTTTCCAATCGGAATTTAACAATCTCCAAAAGAAATTCTACATTGTCCAAACCAAATTCAACATTTCGAAGTCAAATTGGGTGCCAGATAACTGAAATCCACATTTTCCATACCAAATTGAAATATTTTAAATAAATCCAATTGTGTGCTTTATCTTTTTTTTACTTAGATGTCCAATTCTGCAAAATCCATTAAATTGTAGCTTTTAATAATCGAATTCAACAATCCCTAAATATCATTCAACATTTTTCAAACCTAAAGCCACATTTTGTAAACTTAATTCGGTGATAAGAGTCCATATTTTTCAAACCAAATTCGACACACCAAATACTGCTGACACGATCGGTCTAGATCAGTAAGATATGGCTCACAATGATCCAGCCAATCCAATTCTGCTAAAACCACCAAATCATAGCATTTTAAAATCAAATTCGAATTTATCCAACTCTAGATTTTTCAAATCTACTACAGCATTTTGTAAACCAAATGAAATATATTCTAAACAAATCCAAGATCTTCCGAGAATACCAACACGAGTCTGAATACTAACAGGTAAGAGAAAAGATGCAAGGATCCCCTTAAATATCACGATTATTGGATTAGCTGGTATAATTGCAATAAAATTGTCAGGAAATCGAGTTTATTATAATTATTTCTTGAAATAAACCATAGTTTATTACCGCAAAAATAGATGATTTGACTCTTTAACGCTTTGCCAGTCAATGGGGATGAACATTGTCACATTGGGTGTGGAAAATTTGGATTGTGGGCATCAGACACCCCACCCATCGTACCTTTTTTTTGAAAAGCTCTCAACGGGACTGTTCAACTGAAATAATAAAGTTCCAGTCATGCAGCATGATCGTATGAGCGAATTTTCGTAAATTATCGAACGATTGTTATACTGTTTAGAAATGAGGACTTTCGATTGAAAAGAAATTGTTAAACACAAATTTTATGAAAAAAAAAAAACTCGTTCTAAATAATGTTTTGGGATTCAAATAAGATTTTGGATTTTCAGCTTTTTTTGGCAGTTTTTATCTATTTTTCGGCAAATTTTAATGAAATTTAACTAAATTTTCAGCATGAATTTGTGAATAAAATTTTCATGATCTAGTTCATCGTTGATAAATTTCTTTTGACTAAAATTCTGCTAAAAAATATATGTTGAACAAAATTTAGCCGTTTTTAGCCATTTTTAGTGATTTGCTTCATTTTTTTTTAAATTTGACCAATTTAATATGCTCAAAAATGCAGGCCAACGAACTCGTCCTTTTGTTTCGGAATTTTTTCCTCAATCCCAGGGAGAGTTGTCGTCTGGAAGGACATATATGTAAATATATGAATAAATAAATAAATAAAATAAATAATTATATATGAAAAAGCGTTAAACTCTAGAATTAGTATCAGAATGTCTCAAGAAAATTTTCGATAATGTTTATTTTACAATTTTTGGAGCCATCGTAAAACTCACCATATTATCATCCCATTAAAGGAAGAAATTGGAAAACGATCTGCTAGGAATTCAACTCAAGTTGGATGAATTTACACTCTGTACTACAAAAATGGAAAAATCCATAGGAAACGCTGATTTGCAAATCTTTACAAAATAAACATAGATGAACATCATGTTTACAAAAGGTATGTTTAATCCACTTCACTCTATTCTCAACTTTTGTCAAAACAATTCATTACTTACCAATTTTGGTTTTTATGTATTTTGTTCCCAATCACAGACTGCGCCAAATTATTCTGTTGAATTACAATATAGTAGGTAAAAATTTTGGGTAAAGAAAAAGATGTGAGACCAGTGTAGAGAACTCTAGCAATTTATTAAAAGATGATATTTCTTTAAAAACAATTGAGATATCCACAAGGTGCTATTGCCAACTTATTTGAGCCAGATAATATAATTTTAGGAGACTTTGGGAACACTTCATCAAGCTGATGTAAGCAGTCCTGCAGGACCTGCTTTGTAATTGAGTCTTATAAAATTAGCCTCTTTAACATGATGATACATCACATCACACTCCTAGACAGGTACTTTGAAATAAATACCTAAATAACCCCAGATTCTTTCAATCCTTCTACTCAACGTACTTTGTGATAATTGTACCTAGATGTCGTTGTCGTTGAGGTTAGCTGGTACTAATTTGACATGTCTTTCTCCTGAGTTTAAGAAATCGGATATTCAGATCCGAGCTATCGTGTTCAATGTTGCGTAATTGTATTCGCTTGTTACTATAATGATGAGGAAAGTACTGAAGTTTTCGACCTCTGCTTAAATTTACCTAAATTAGGGTGTCCGCTATTTTGAGAAAGGTGGAATTTTGATTACCTCCATCCGAAATTTTGGTTTAAACTGTCAAAAAAATTACCTCTGAATTTTTTCAGATTTTTTCGCATAACAAAAACCTACGCCGGTAGCTCGATTTTGGTTATTTAAAACTTTTTTTTTGCTAATATCAAACTTTTGAATATCAATTATACAAACTTCTTTGTAAAATTGTAAAACTTTTTATACTTACGTTTTTTAGGTCGCTTAACTCGAATGTGCAGTCTAAACTAGTCGACAGCAACAACTTTTAACAGTTTGGAGTCTCAAAATCATGTCAAAAAATTACAATTTTACAAAATTCATTGTAAAATTATGAAAATTCGTATTCTTATGTTTTTTGAGTCTCTGAACTCGAATTTGCTGTCAAAAAATCAAAATTCTAACAGAAATACGTAAAAATCCGAAATTCCAAACTGTCAAAAGTTGTTGCTGTCGACTTGTTATGACTGCGTATTCGAAGTTTCACAATTTTACAAAGAAGTTTGTAAAAGTTATATTCAAAAGTTTGATATTGGCAAAAAAAAAGCGTATTTCGAAAACCGAAATCGAGCTACGGCGTAGGTCTCCGTTATGCAAAAAATCCGAAAAAAATCAGGGGTCATTTTTTCGACATTTTAAACGAAATTTCGGGTGGAGATAATCAAAATTCCACCTTTCTCTAAATAGCGGGAACCCTAATATAAATGTATTAATGGAAAGATGTCTATATTGTTTAGTTTGCTGGAGCAAACTAAATTTTCATTGAAAACCTTTTGGAAAATTTATTGGATATCCTCAGGTCTTGGAGAAAAGGGCTGATTTTATGTTTGTGAATTTTGCACATTAAGTAGAATTTCACAGCAGTAATAATTATAGGCAGGCACTAGAGTTATCATTTAAAATATCATATTTTGTTGAAATTTTAACTAATGTAACGAAAATTAAGGTTGATTAAAATAGTTTCACATGACATTTCTACCACTTCCTCTCAACCGAAGGTGTTTGTGATCGAGCAAGAAATCCAAACTATTTTTACTTACGAAAATCAAAATTATCTGTTTTTGATGAGCTCCTTGTAGCGCTGTAAACTTTGAGTGAATTTTTGTCCAATTGTTATGAAATTTTCAGGGGTTTAGGAATCTAGCGGAAACGTTTATTTATTATAACGCCGATTTCTAGTGATCTATTCGACCAATTTTGTTCGAACTCGGGAGAAGTGAAAGGAGGGGGGGGGGGGGGGGTTGGCAATATGATTCAGGATGGTGAACTGTGCATTTTATTGGAAATTATTCTGCATTTTATTGCCGATTTTTATGATATTTTCATGGTTTTTCGGGTTAATACTTAACAATCCTTGAGTTTTTTCAGACCATTGGTCCGATTTCGTTAATTTAAAGAGTATTCAGTCTCGGGATGATATCCATTGAATTTCACTGAGGTTAGTTGTAGTAACCAGATGGCTGTTACAGACGAAACTCCAAGACTATATATTTATTTATTTATATAGTTATTTAGGTTTCATTTTAGACAATAACTCTTCTTAAGATTGAGAATCAAAATCCGTTTTTTCGCCAATAAAATAAAGCATTCCAAAAGTATTAGACAGAACTTCAAAAAATGTGCTATTTTAATCACTAAACACGCAAAAAACGGCTTAATAACTTTAAATTCACATTTTTTGTGGGATATTATTCAAAAAGAATTTATCAACTAAAAATTCGGAAATTCAAATTCAAAAATGTATGCACAAAATTATGCACAAAAATCAACTTGATAAATATCACTAAATACGTGATAAAATAGTCAAACCCGTAAAAAATGGTTTAAATCCTGTGTTTGTAAAGCTACCTACATATTATTTAGAAACTTTTTTTGGGCAATTGATACATTTACTCGAAGTGCTCAAATTTCAAAACAATTTAACATAAATATGACACGATAATTTACGGAAATTCGCTTATACAATGAAGATGCATGACAGGAACTTGTGAAAAGCATTTTCAAAAGCCTTGAGGATAAACAAAAACTTTGGCCGAAAGGTTGGCAGTTGAAGTTTGTACTGGGTAATTCCACTCAAATTACTACCCCACTGATAAAATCGGCATGAACCAAAAATTGCCCAAAGAATCTTGAATACTTGGAAAAATATTGAATTCGAATCACGTGTCAAAAATGTGCAAGTTATGTATTTTTTACGTAATTTATACGTAAGGGTGATGCAAAAGTTTTTGAGATCTGTACATGATGTAGATAAAATAAGTAGATAAGTACCACTAAATCATACTCGTAATAACTATGTGCTTCTTTCGGTGCAATGCAGTGCTATTTTGATTCAAATTTTTGTTGTATATAAACATGTTAACTTTAATATAGGTGTGTTATCATCTACTTCTGTAAAAATATTCCCACTGTTTCAACGCTATTATCTCCTACGGGGAGTTTTATGCGACTTTTCCAATGTCTTACGACGTATTGTAATCTATGTAAACTATTTTATTCTGATTTAAGAATTAAAAAAATGTTATTTATTTGAAACAGTTGATTAAGTACGTTTTTTTCACAATCCTCTACTCCTACTCATTTTGGTTTGTTAGTAGCTAACGGGAGATCTAGCTTTCCTCGGTTAAGACTAGGGATGAGTCGATTCCCGATACCGATTCTTAGGCATTGGTATCGGGATCGAGAATCGATCGCCTAAAGCCGATATCGATACCGCCCGGTGATGGGCGTTTTATTACACTACGGTACTATTGCAACCATCTAACAACGAAGATGGTTATACCGTGCAACCATTGTGTGAAGTTACCAGTTGCGAAACATGAATTTTCCAAAACACAACTTACAATTATAACTTTGTTTACAAGTAGGCTTGTGTTATATTGTTTGTGACAAAGAAGCATTAGACAAAGCTATGTTTTCCAAGTATAAAAGCCTACAGCCAGTCTTATTTGGAAATACCTTACAGTTACCGATGAAAAACTGAAAAACCAAGTCAGTCTGCTTAACTTGTTTTATTCAGAAAGAAATCAATCCTAGGCAATAAAAGTTGCCTATTAATTGCTACTTGATAGATAACAAAAAAATATCAAGTTTTGTATGTGCGCAAATCAAATAAACTAAAGCCTTGAATGAAAATATAAATCTGAAATTTAGAATTTGTAATAAGAATTAATCTTTAAAATTTATTTAATTTTAATAAGTAACTAAAGCATTAAAGCTTCATTGGAACAAGAACTCCTAATGACAATAAATAGAGATGGAAAATATATTAGCTAATTAGACTAATAACTTCATCTACGACGGAACGGTAAGCTATTGGTGCCAGTATTCATTGCGAGAGGCTATCGATAGATGTGCAGTAACAACTTGCGGAACGTAACAACTTTATGTAACCGTCCCACGCTCGTCTTGTAGCCGTTCCAGCCGCGACCGAAACGTAACAACTTCGCACACCTCTAATAAGCAGTAGTTCTTAGTAATATATTACTAGTTCAAGAGGAATTTTTGTTTTTCACCTACAGGTAAGTTAGGTATTATGCGCCGATGGTATCGGTATCGTGAATCAATTTTTTAGGTATCGGTATTGGGAATCGATAAATTTTGATATCGACTCATCTCTAGTTAAGACAAACATTTTTTGGCAAGTTAAGTTTAATTAAGTAAATCACAATATATATATATATATACTGAAATGAACACCACAAAACTATTTTATATTTCGGCTACAGCCTTTTTTCAAAATCTACAAAAGTGGTTTGCAAAGCTTCCTATGTCGGAAGCTTCCCTGCTTTCTATGTCGGAAAAGCTGAAACCCAGCTCAACTTGAGGGTGAACAATCACCGTGCATCAGTTGTAAAGTCTGACGATGATTTACCCGTATGCCGATATTGTATGTTACACAATGAGACCTTCGACAATTGTTTTAGAATTAAAATTCTTCGAAAAATGAACCCCATTTTCTGCATCAATCAGAAAAAGCTCATTGCAACGTATTAGGTGCATAAATGATCCTGCAGGACTAAGTATTAGGAGATGACCACGCAACGTACAACGCCTCATTGTAACTCAAATTTCTCTGTCGACGTTGTAAACAATCCTTCAAAAAAATTGTCTCTTCTTTCGTAAATTTTGAAAAAAGCTGTAGCCGAACTATAAAAATAGTTTTGTGGTGTTAATTTCAGTGTTTCCTATTATTTGTTTATTATATATACAAACTTCAGTAGAGCCAAACAGTTCAGGGGAATAATTAATAAATATATAATATAATTATATACACAATATGTAATATATAATACATATGTGCAGTGTGCATGTTCCGTCTTCCTAATACACAGTCTAAACGTTGCTGGTTAACAGTAAATTATAGGGGTTAACCTAAAGGCGGGTCCAGACGAGTGTAACGTGTAACGCGAATTCTGCGTGTGGACGGCACTACGAGCATTACATGTAACGCTCGCACCGGTGCTCGGGCTGATCCGGGACGAGTCGGTTGTTCTCGCAAACAGTGGTCGTTTGGACGTCGTTCTTGACGGTTTTGACGAACAATCGCTTGAACTTATCTGTCTGTTTCAAGAAAAGCCTGTTACTTGGGACCCCAAAAATCCGGACTACTTTAAAAAATATCTGAAAAACGATGCTTGGTCGTCACAAATCAAGTCAAACACTTTTGTTACAATCGAAGAGATTGACAGTTTTGAAATTCTGAAGGTGTATTGAAGGCTTGTATAAGAATCGCCTGAAGCCAAAAATCTTAGTGTTATATACAATATGAGAGCCAGCCTATCTTGCGGCGAGATTGCAGATCTCATTATTGTATCTTGTCTTGATATTTCAGGCGCAATGATTGTTAACAAATATTCAAATTCTGTTGGCGACATCCGGGTAAAGTTTTTATATTGGCCACTTATTTCCTGAGATTTTAGTTCCACAAGTAAAGAAGATCTTCTTTTATGCAATTTAGTTTTCCACCATCGACGCTCCAAACGTTTTGGTCTTCAGTTAGTAAACACATATCAATAAAAACAGTACCAGCTATCACGAACTCCCTGTTCAGCATGTTCGTCGCAACTAGAGTGGAAACAGCTCTTTGAAATGGATTCGCGTACACATTCGCTTTGAGTTCGCGGGCCGTCCACACTGTTGGCGCGAAATTACACGTAATCTTACATTACACATTACGCTCGTCTGGAACCGCCTTAAGCTAAATAACTATAGCGACATTCTTGGAAACGTTTCGCACTGCTGCTATTGACAAGGAAAATCCGAAAAAGAAACTTGAGTATAAGAATCGGCGCGCCTCGCAAGGGGCTTCGCCCATTGACCGCACTAGGGGACCCCCTGACCCCCTTTTGCTTTTACCTTGAGCCCCGGCTAACATTAGAGGTACATGCAACACGCTCCATTTCAAATTTCAGCTTCATAGGTTGAATAGCAGAGAAATGTTAAGCGAACGAAAACGTTAAGCCATTCATACCATCTCATCCTTTCAAACTGTGAAACCAGTAAGTCTTCCCCTCCTTTCACTTCATCTGATTAGCTATAATCCCCCTTCACTTTGCTTGCACTTACTTGGTTGTACCTCCAGCCCCCTTTCCATTCTCTTGTCCAATGGGATTCAATCTCCCTTCACCTGTAACTATATAAGCTGTGTCCTTTCTAATGTGTGTTCAGTTATTGTATGTTACTGATGATGGCCTAACCGTAAAAATCGATTTAACATTGTAACTCTTAATTTTTCGTGGAAATAGACAACGTTTTTTCACTAACTTCTGTTTTGAAATGGGTTTCCACAACTTCGTCATGAGTGATTTAGTTGGAATTACTCCCTTCACATTGTTAGAACCCCCTCCCTTATTTCCCGCCCTTCACTTCATTGGATTAGTTATAATAGTCACTTCATTGGATCCCCTTCTATCATTTAGCTCTAGGGCAACTAGTAACTAATGAATGACTCTTATGTGAAAAACTGCGATTCTTCGTCTTGACTTTTGAACGCCAAAATCGGATATTTGGCCCATCGTTAGTCTTATAGGAATTCGTGAGAAGGAAGATTTGTACTCTACACGATGAGATGCCGAGGAAGTCACAGACATGGATAGGTGTATAGGCGGTGTGCACTCGACCCCTATGCCCGTTGAAAGCTCTCGCTTAGTTCAAGTCAGGAACCCCGTGAAGAAGAGTGATAATCCGTCTGTTTTATTAGAATGGAGGCGTAGACAAATTGGATAATGTCACTTCGGCTCTCCCATTTCTCACGGGCCTCCAGCTCTGACCTCTTGGCTTTGAACATCCTTCGGGACGAGCTTCACTTACAACTTAATCACTCATTTGGTACACGTAGTTTCCTACCTACCAAACTCATCGAAAAAATTATAAAAAGGAAAGTAATGTATGCATTATACGAACCACCTTAGGTATGAGTTGTACACGATTTTGATGAGAATGGCGAATAGATCATGATTTTACTATGGATGTACCGCCTCCATTATAACTTTAACCTCCCCCCTCCTCCCTCTCTCTCTTCCTCTCCAGCTCTCTCTAACACTATAGAATTTTAAACTACTGCTAAGCATTCGGCCTTCTGTTTCCGACTTATTTGAGCCAAAAATTTCAAATTTCAGTTTGCATATATTTGCTTCTTTGGGTATATTTACAGATATGGCGAAAGCGTGCACACTCCAAGCATATTTTCCCAAATAAAAAAATAATAAAATGAAATAAATTAAAATAAATTGACCATTTTGACTAAAGGCTGAAGAGTGATGAGCTTACAATACGCTTTTACGTTTTCTAAGTAAAAATGTGTTATTTATTAATCAATAATAGATTGTATTTGAGTTATTTATTGGTTGAATAGCAAAGAAATTAGCTTCGGAGCTCACTCAGCTGCTCTTCGGGGGCGATAAACCTTATTATTTGTTTCTTGATGTCCCAAGGGGCCTCCCCTCCAAATTTTAGCTTCGTATTTATGTTATTATTATTTTTAACATGTTTAATGTTTTAGGGCTGGGGGTCGTTCTGTGAATTCCGACACGACACGCAAATCTGCAACGTTTTTTTTCTGATGATTTCCGCTTACAACCGAGTCGTTGCTAGGGAAATGGTACTTCGTCGTTTTTCATCCCACAAAATTCGTTGACCATTCGTTCGAAAGCTCTCGATTTATCCAACCATATTATGTTAACTACTGCGAAGTGCGTGGCCAACAAGCTGAGTTATGAGCATGGTTATTTGAATAATTGTGTACACTCAGGTGATCATTCTCAATAATTGATATTGTGAACATGATTGCAACCGCTTCTGATGATTTCATTGAGTTGGTGTTTCGATGATTTGATTCATAGCAGGGGATCCGAATATTGCGAGAACGGTTTGATTTGTGAAGCGGTGGTTAAATCATTTTAATAGGTAATTTCTATACTTTACACTCTAGGAAGCTGTAATTTTGTATGTAGCCTCTTCAGGACATTTACTTGACGATGCCCAGGGTCCGGATCAGATGAGTGGCTCTTAAAGCTATTTTTTATGCTTTACACTCTAGGAAGCTGTAATTTCGTATGTAGCCTCTTTAGGACATTTACTTGACGATGCCCAGGGTCCGGATCAGATGAGTGGCTCTTAAAGCTATTTTTTATGCTTTACACTCTAGCAAGCTGTAATTTCGCATGTTGCCTCTTTAGGACATTTACTTGACGATGCCCAGGGTCCGGATCAGATGAGTGGCTCTTAAAGCTATTTTTTATGCTTTACACTCTAGGAAGCTGTAATTTCGTATGTAGCCTCTTTAAGACATTTACTTGACGATGCCCAGGGTCCGGATCAGATGAGTGGCTCTTGGAGCTAATTTCTATGCTTTACACTCTAGGAAGCTGTAATTTCGTATGTAGCCTCTTTAGGACATTTACTTGACGATGCCCAGGGTCCGGATCAGATGAGTGGCTCTTATAGCTAATTTCTATGCTTTACACTCTAGGAAGCTGTAATTTCGTATGTAGCCTCTTTGGACATTTAATTGACGATGCCCAGGGTCCGGATCAGATGAGTGGCTCTTAGAGCTAATTTCTATGCTTTACACTCTAGGAAGCTGTAATTTCGTATGTAGCCTCTTTAGGACATTTACTTGACGATGCCTAGGGTCCGGATCAGCTGTGTGGCTCTTAGAGCTTGCATACGAGTCTGCAACTAAAGACATAAAATGTCCCAATGTGTTGCAGACTCGTATGCAAGCGTACTTTGGTATGAGTCCCATCGAAAATATCTAATGGTAAAATAAAAATGTATATAAATATAATAAATTGTTTTGGTTAATTAGAATCTTTTCTTTTTTCTTGACCTTAAAAAACTATATCTAATTTCTCCCTTGCGAGGGAAAAACATTAAACATGATTTAATGTTTTTCCCTCTCAAGGGAGAAATTATGAAATCGTTGTAGTTTATCAATCACATCACCCAGACGTTTACTTACATGGTACGGGCGTACCCAATTTCGTCGAGACAATCCAAAATCTATGACATGAGAACTAATTTGTTTCTGATGATTTCTGCTTACAACCGAGTCGTTGCTAGGGAAATGGTACTTCGTCGTTTTTCATCCCACAAAATTCGTTGACCATTCGTTCGAAAGCTCTCGATTTATCCAACCATATTATGTTAACTACTGCGAAGTGCGTGGCCAACAAGCTGAGTTATGAGCATGGTTATTTGAATAATTGTGTACACTCAGGTGATCATTCTCAATAATTGATATTGTGAACATGATTGCAACCGCTTGTTAATTTCTGATGATTTAATTGAGTTGGTGTTTCGATGATTTGATTCATAGCAGGTGATCCGAATATTGCGAGAACGGTTTGATTTGTGAAGCGGTGGTTAAATCATTTTAATAGGTAATTTCTATACTTTACACTCTAGGAAGCTGTAATTTTGTATGTAGCCTCTTCAGGACATTTACTTGACGATGCCCAGGGTCCGGATCAAATGAGTGGCTCTTAAAGCTATTTTTTATGCTTTACACTCTAGCAAGCTGTAATTTCGTATGTAGCCTCTTTAGGACATTTACTTGACGATGCCCAGGGTCCGGATCAGATGAGTGGCTCTTAAAGCTAATTTCTATGCATTACGCTCTAGGAAGCTGTAATTTCGTGTGTAACCTCTTTGTGACATTTACTTGACGATGCCCAGGGTCCGGATCAGATGAGTGGCTCTTAAAGCTATTTTATATGCTTTACACTCTAGGAAGCTGTAATTTCGTATGTAGCCTCTTTAGGACAATTACTTGACGATGCCCAGGGTCCGGATCAGCTGAGTGGCTCTTAGAGCTTGCATACGAGTCTGCAACTAAAGACATAAAATGTCCCTATGTGTTGCAGACTCGTATGCAAGCGTACTTTGGTATGAGCCATCGGATATATCTAATGGTAAAATAAAAATGTATATAAATATAATAAATTGTTTTGGTTAATTAGAATCTTTTCTTTTTTTTATACATGCAGTTTATAACAGTGAATCAATTTACAATTGGAGAATCACATGGAAAGACTTTGGACTTTCGTCTTCAGCCGAAGTACGCCGCAGTGATAATAAACATTAGTATGATAGCCAATAATGGGGGAACGTTAATTATTCATTTTATGGGGATAGATGGGACGGAGTAATTCATATACAAAAACAATAAACAATCTGCATCACAAAGAGAACAATATTTTAACAGGGTAGTAATAAATTAGCAACATGATTTGCAATCGCAAACACTAACAATAATAAATTATTAAATTAATTAAGAAGATAACACTATTTGAATCCCTAGGTTAAGTCAGATGACTAATTATAATTAAACTCTCGTACCAGAAAGCTCTGGTAGGCCCATGCTTCCTTCACATAATTGATTAGCGCACGCCGATTCCTCCCATTAAATATCTGTTTCACCGCATTTTTCGTATTTATGTTGAATAGTAAATAAATTAGCTTCGGAGCTCACACGGAGACACAGCTAACCCACGGGGCTTCACAATTCATGATAAAATTAATTTTTAGATGTTCCAACGGGCCTCCATATCAAACTTCAGCTTCATAGGCTGAATAGCAAAGAAATTAGCTCTACCGCTACTTAAGTCTTGTTTTTTAGGTTTTATTTTCGGGTTAGGTCTTTTTATAGGTCTTGGATTGGTTCCAGTTTAGGTCTTAATATAGGTTTTTTAGGTCTTGGTGTAGGTTAGGTCTTGCTTAGATTTTATTTAGGTCTTTAATTCTTGTTTTTAGGTTTTTTAGGTTTTGCTTGTTAGGTTGAATAGCAAAGAAATTATCTCTACTTCTACTTTAGTCTTGTTTTTTCGTGACATTTTTGTGTGAAAATGTTCACTTTTAGGTCCGGTAAAAGCGTGTTCCATGCTAAAATGAATAAAGTACGAACTAAAACTGCCCCAAATTTCAGCAAGGGTTCTCCATTAAGGTGAGTTCTGGGACGAATGAAATGACGGACTCCACCCTGATCAGCTGAGTGAACTAAATTCTCACCTTCTCACCCTAGGAAGTTAAAATTTAGTTAGAGACGATTTATTCATTTTAGTTGGAAACTAAAAATGAATAAAATGACAATATTTTGGAATTGAGACAACTAAACCGAAATAAATTATTAATGAAATACCTGTAAGAGTCGTGATAATATTATAGACCATAATTATATTTCCCAGGCATGTTTCATAAAGCAACAAGTGACAGGTTACAAGCCGATTTTATGTGGTACAAGTTGTAAAAAATTAGTGTGCGTTTCATAAAGGTACAAGTATAGACTTGTAATGATCTGTGGAAATTAACAAGTGTACAAGCGAATTTGGACAAGTTTCAAGTGTTTCAACATCATTTTGTACAAGTAACTGTTTTACAGATGTAAAAAATGGCCGATTTTTAACCGACGTCCGTTCACCTATAAACTTATTTTCCAGCATTGTGAGTAGACAGTTTTTCGGTGTTTACTATGTCGGAATCATCTTCTGCTGAAGAATACAGACAAGAAAGAAGCATTCAGCGTAGAAGACGCCAAAGAATTTTTCGGCCACGAATAAACGCTCATTTCGTGGGTATTTTTGAGTTTAACGAGAGATTTAGGATGTCTTCCGAGATCCTTGAAAGATTCAAATGGTGCGTGGCCCTGTGCAATTTTTCCTGATCGGGTATTGAGGATCTCCCTGTCATTGAAGAACAAAGTGAAGTATGAAGATCATCTCGAAGTTACAGGTGACATTCCTAACCCAGCAGCTTGATGAATTGATTAACCCTTCCCGCTGAATGAAGGAGAAAAATCCGATTATGCCAGCCATCAGAATAAGTTGGAATCAAATACACACTTTTTCCAATTTCCAGTTTATTATTTGTCTGTCTTCCAATCATTACACCTTGTCATGTACGATAAACATCCTATCGTGTACTTAACACCTTTTGCTTCCGAGACTGCAAGGCAGCGGAAGCTTAGTTTTCACTTTCGAAATGAAAAAAATTTTTTGCTCCAAAATCCAAATTTCTACTTGCATTTTGCGTTTCCTACCTTGAGCCTTGAGCCTCCTGAACAAATTTGGTTCCGTGTCTGTCTGTCCGTCCACATTTCCTTGTAACAGCCATAACTTCCACAATTTTGATCCGATTTTAACCAAATTTTCAGGGATCGTGCGGATTAACCTCTAGATGGTCCCCTATTAACTTCATCATGATCGAATGAACGGTAGCTTCTGCGCAAGCGCTAACGTGAATTCCTTGTGACTGTCATAACTCGGTCAATGTTGAACGGATTTCGGTCAGATTTTCAGGGATGATGTGGGTAAGATCCCTCGAGGTCCCATAAGACAATCATCATAATTGCATTAGCGGTACGCTCTGCGCATGCGTGAACGAAATATTCTTGTTACGGTCCTTGCAACAGCCGTAATTTCCACAATTTTGATGCGATTTTCTTCAAATTCTTAGGGATTGTGCGGGTATAGCTCTACATGGTCCCCTATCAGTTCCGTCATGATCGAATCAACGGTAGCCTCTTTACAGGCACAAACAAAATTTTCTTGTTTCGGTCATAACTCAGGCAATTGTGAACGGATTTCGATCAGATTTTCAGGGATGATGCGGGTAAGGTTTCTTGAGGTCCCGTATCACATTCTTCGCGATCATCAGCAGCGGTACGATAGGTAACCTTAACTTCTACAAGTGTAACTTTTCTACACTTGTACTCTTTGTTTTGGTGAAACACTTGTTCTAGTGTACCTAACGTGTACTACAAATACCTGTTCTTGTTAACTTGTACACTTGTAACTTGTTCTTTTATGAAATAGGCCCCAGGTGTGCATTTGTAAGATTGAAAAAGATAGGTTATTAAGTATGCAGCAATAATAATAATTTATAATGGTTTTCGGGATAACACGAAGTCCCCGTTTTCCCCTTCAACATTCATTTTCTCTTTTTTCGTAAAAGATTTCCCTTAAAAAGGGAAATTTTTGGGGTTATGATCCCGAAACGCTTCAATGGGACTCCGAATATAAGAAGCTCGAGGTAGAGCGCAGCACGTAAACAAGTACCTTACCGATTTGCTCTTCTTTTGTTGCTTATAAGGGCACAAGTTGTTTTTGTTAATTTGCCGATTATGTTTTTGAATGTGAGTTTCTTCGTTATAATAATTTATTTGATAATAATTTAATTTTCATTTTTGACCAGTATTGATGAGATTGATCGTGCGGCGAACGAATTGTAGAACGAAAACTGGCGACGCAAGGTACCAACGGGAAAATCATGTCAATCACCATATTTCTTAGGTTCTCCGCCCCCTAGCGCTCCTAGCGGCGAAACTTGTTAGTTCGGAGCCCCATTTGAGCTCTAAAGAATGCGAGTTTTGGTAGCCGTCGAGAGTTGAAGTTGAAGTAGCCTGCGGTTGCTGAGCAACGCGGCGACTTGTCCTACGAGATGCCAGAAGGCGTCGCCCCGTAGGGCCTCTGAAACAGCACACCCTTCCCCGGGTATCGTGTGTCCGCTCCGAGGAGCCCTGGGCCCGACATCGCCCCCCTTACTCATTGGACACCCCTTCTACCCCCCCCCCCCACTCTTGGACACCTAATTATCGCCCCCCGTCTCATTCAATATCAACCCCTCCCCCCTCCGCACCGCCGACCCCTTACCAAATGAACCGTGCGTTGATCGGACCCGACGCCCGTCGCCAATCATTAGCTCCGACATCTCGTTGTTAAATCGCTGAAACTTCCCTTTTATTTCACGATCTCGTGACGTTGACGTTTTCCTTAAAAAGCTCCTGGCATTACCTCCACGGCTCGATGTGTGTGCATTTTTTAACTACCTACTGTAATATACAGGGTGTCTCAACTTAAGTAGGCAAGACTTCAGGGATCAATTCTACAAGTAATTTGCAACAAAAAGTGTCCCTTAAAGTGTTATTTTTTAGAGGCTTCGTTTTCGAGTTATTGACGATCTAAGATTTTTTTCGTGTTTTCGACCTTATCTCCTAAAAATGGCTGTGACCCCATCATTCTTCGAGTATTCTCAAACCTGAGGATACCGTTGGAAAGAACGTTAAATTTCCTATCTTTTTGATGCCAAATCATAATTATTCAAGAGAGTTAAGATACCGAAAAAAGAGGTCAAAGTACAAACTTTGTAAAATTCTAAAAATTTGGGTTTTTTCAATCTGATTCCTCCCTCCATAAAAAAAAAAAAAAAAAGAACAGTCGTTTGTAGGGATGGGTATCGATGAACAAAACATCGATGTTTGCACATCGATGTTTTTTTTCCAAGAAACATCGATGTCTATAAAACATCGGAGAAAAAACATCGATGTTTCGACACATCGATGGTTTCTAGAAAACCAAAAGAAAAAACTAATTTTCTCAGAAAATTTGCGGAAAAAAGTTGTTCTTTTCAACAATTTTGATAATAGTACCTACATAAGTAAAATCGCAGAAAAGTAGAAAGAAAATGTTCTCATTAAAACACTGAAAAATTGTAAAGAAGTTGTCAAAAATTAAATGTTTGTTTTACAACTTCCAGAAACGGTCTTCTGCTTCGTGTAAAAATAACAACAATGTAAAGAGAAAAGCAGCACTCACAGCGGAAACGCGAGACAACGAATTTCATGATATTGAATGATACAAACACTGATAACAATATGTGATAACGAATCGACATTACCGTAGTACGATTCGATTCAAACACATCGATGTTTCTTGAATCTGTACAGTATTATTTTTATAGAAGAATAATGAACAACCAAGTAAGCATCTATAAAACAAGAATAATTATTGTTCAGGTATAAAAGAACCATCATTTTTACATTAACGACAAAAAAACACATTTGAAAAATAAAAACATCGATGTCTGGGAAAAACATCGATGTTTAAAAAACATCGAAGAAAAAACATCGATGAAAAAAACATCGATGTTTGGGGGAAAACATCGATGTTTTTGAAACATCGATACATCGATACCCATCCCTAGTCGTTTGCAATTACAGTAAAAACTTCAAACGGTATAGCCAAAAAATTGATAAAAGTAACAACAAGGAGAAAAAACGGCTTTTGAATGCGAAAAAACGTGGTATTTTTAACGAAAATCGATGGATTTCAGGAAAAAACGATCTCCCACAACTTTATGATTTAAATGTTGAATTCTACGTAATTTTTCACGCTGAATCGAATGGTGACACTTGCTAACCTCTACGCCCTTCTCTGTGTTTCGAGGGTCAAAGGGCACTTTCGCCCTTATTCGTTAGTCGTAGAGGTCTGCAAGTGTCACCATTCGATTCAGCGTGAAAAATTACGTAGAATTCGACATTTAAATCATAAAGTTGTGGGAGATAGTTTTTTCCTGAAATCCATCGATTTTCGTTAAAAATACCACGTTTGTTCGCATTCAAAAGCCGTTTTTTCTCCTTGTTGTTACTTTTATCAATTTTTTGGCTATACCGTTAGAAAGCTGATAAGATTTTGAAGTTTTTACTGTAATTGCGAACGACTGTTCATTTTTTTTATGGAGGGAGGAATCAGATTGAAAAAACCAGAATTTTTAGAATTTTACAAAGTTTGTACTTTGACCTCTTTTTTCGGTATCTGAACTCTCTTGAATAATTATGATTTGGCATCAAAAAGATAGGAATTTTAACGTTCTTTCCAACGGTATCCTCAGGTTTGAGAATACTCAAAGAATGATGGGGTCACAGCCATTTTTAGGAGATAAGGTCGAAAACACGAAAAAAATCTTAGATCGTCAATAACTCAAAAACGAAGCATCTAAAAAATAACACTTTAAGAGACACTTTTTGTTGCAAATTACTTGTAGAATTGATCCCTGAAGTCTTGCCTACTTAAGTTGAGACACCCTGTAGGTATATATATTACACCAAGGATATTTAATTTGATTTGATGTACCTACATGATATACAGTTAGTACCAAAAGTATTAATTAATTCTCTATTTTCCATAAAAATTGATAATCTGGATTTAAAAAAATGAGCTTTTTTTCAACTTTCTTGGGTCATAGATAAGGATAAATGGTAAAAATGAATGGCCATGTCCAAATTCGTCAGCAAGTGAACATTTATATTAACTGTAGGTATTATCGCAGGACAACCAAAAAAGAGGCACAACAAAAGTATTCGTAATTCCTTTATTAAACGTCAAAAGTAGCGAATTACTCAGCTTGAAAAACATCAATATTAACCAAAAACGACGAATACTCGTCAATAAATAATATAACTGTTCTATATCAAGTCGGATATCCCTCTTACTTCATCACACAATGTAGCCTGTGGGCATCGATCTGGCGAGTTTGGCTGTAACGTCAGGAGTGATCCTGTTCCACTCTTCCCTCAATTTTTATCACAGTTGATTGACGTTACGAATGTCATGTTTACCAAGTTGAAGTATTAGGTGACCCCATAAATGTTCAATTGGGTTTAAATCGGGAGACTAAGGTGGAGTATCGAGGACTGTTTTTTTCATCCTTCGCCCTAGAGCAGCTTCCTATAAAATATCACATTTTCAGGGTAAATAGGAGATAATTTTGCTAACTCAGCTGATCAGAATAGAGCCAATCATTCGTTTCATAATGTCCCGGGGAGTATCCCTATCAAATTTCAACTTCATAGAGTGAACTGGAGAGAATGTGGATGTCGCAGCTGATCAGCAAAGGGACGATCATTTTAGACGTCATTTGATATCAAGGAGGGGCTCCCTACCAAATTTCAAATTCCTTGAATTAAAAGAAGACAATTTAGCTTTTTCCTGATCAGCTGAGTCATCAAAATTCTCTCCAGTTCACTCTAAGAAGTTGTAATTTGGAGGGAGCCTCTGTGTAACATCAAAAGACGAATAAAATTATGGGCTCTTTGCTGATTAGCTGCGACATCCACATTCTCTCCAGTTCACTCTATGAAGTTGAAATTCGATAGGGAGACTCTCAGGCACATTATGAGACGAATGATTTGATGGACTCTACTCAGATCACCTGAGTTAGCTAAATTATCTCCTACTCACCCTAGCAATGTGAAATTTGATCGGAAGCTTCTGTAGGACACTAACGGCCCTCGATACTCCACCTTAGTCTCCCGATTTAAACACCAATTGAACACTGTGGGGTCACCGAATACTTAACTTGGTAAACATGACATTCGTAACTTCAATCAACTGTGGTAAAAATTGAAGGAAGAGTGGAACAGGATCACTCCTGACGTTACAGCCAAACTCGCCAGATCGATTCCTTCAGTCTACGTTGTGTGATGAAGTGAGGGATATCCGACTTGATATTGAACAGTTCAGGTTTATTGACGAGTATACGTCGTTTTTGGTTGATCTGTCGTTGTTGGGACTGACTCAAGGAGGCTCTATGGTTATTCATCCTTAGGTTCAGTTGGGATGCCTTCCCCACGTACAAGCTCCTTGACTGATAATCCTCAAACTTCTTACAAATCACCTGGCATACGCACATCCGTGACTGGCACTCCACTGACCCTTGGCACCTGTATATGTGGATGTTATTTGGGGAGATGAAGTCCGAGTCCTCAAAGACCAACTGACAGAGTTTGCATCTCGGGCTTTGGTATGGGTGGAGGACTTCGTTTCGGATTCTCACGCTGGACTGCTGGATGCCGATGCCACAGTATTTCACCAAGGTTCTTTCCCTATCGGTAGGTCATCCGAGGTGCCTCCCGAAATACGTACCTCCTGTGTTAGTGGGCTGGGTTGAGGTTTTTTGTGGGGTTGGCTGAAGTTTGTTGTGAGAATCCGCAAAAAGTGATCGAGTTCCACTGGTGACAACTTTCTTTGGTGGGGCTCAAAAGATCAATGGGATCCTCAGGGAACTCCAGCCGATCTTGAACTCCAGCCCACTAACACAGGAGGTATTTCGGGAGGCATCTCGGATGATGACAGGAAAGAACCTTGGCGAAATACTGTTGCATCGGCATCCAGCTGTCCAGGGTGAGAAAGCGCAACATCGAGGTCTCCACCCATGCCAATGACCGAGATGCAAACTATATGAGTTTGTCATTGAGGACTCGGATTTCACCTCCCCAAATAACACCCACACGTACGGGTGCCAAGGGTCAGCAGAGTGCTTGTCACGGATGTGCGTGTACCAGCTGATTTGTAAGAAGTGTGAGGATGATCAGTTAAGGAGCTTCTATGTGGGGAAGGCATACCAACTGGATCTAAGGATGAATAACCATAGAGCTTCCTTGAGTCAGTCCCAACAACGACAGACAAAGCTGCATGCAAAAACCCACGGTTGAGCAGTCAACTTCGTCGAATGCTACGGTGTCAAGGTGTTGAAGAAGATGCCTGAAAAAACGAACGACCGGCTACTTCAACAGTCCGAAAAGGCCCATAGGTGGGTACTGGGCTCTAATCTGCCTCTTGGACTCAACCTCAATGATTGAGTAAATCCAATATAACAACCATGAAACGTTGGATACAAGCTCTGTCCCAGGGAATATTCAAAAACTTTCTTTCTTTTTCTAATTTTGACAAAGATTACAATATATTATATACAATATAATATTCGAAATATCACAAACCTTTTCCTCTTTATTTCTGTAAAATTTCATCAACTTTAATTTTGTATATATAGGTATATATATATATATATATATATATATATATATATATATATATATATTCATCCTCGTACAAAAAGTTATTCGTAGGAGAAATAGAAATTGGGACTCTACAACCAACTAATTCCGGAGCTTGGATTGATTCTGTGTGCGTGGATGGAGATCCCTCTTCTCTCTATCGGCAGACGGGCGAACTAACGTCGGAGATCAGAGTTACTTCCCAAGGTCCTAGGTTCCTTCGCCGAGAGTTCCTGCAACGACAAAAATGGTTTAGCCCGTCGTCAAAATTTGGTGTTTTACGTTTCAAGGCGCGTAGAACCCGAATATTGAATAAACTTATTTATTATGCCGCAAATGACCATTCTGATTGAGGTACAGTTTAAATCATTAAATGAAAAAAAAAAAAAAAAAAAAATTGCAGTCACGCAGCATGATCTTATGGATGGATTTTCGTAAATAATCGAACAATATTATGTTGAATTGTTTTGGAAATTCAGGACTCTAGGTAAACTACCTATTCTATGACAAAAAACTCGTTCTAAATAATATTCGGCACATCAAAAAAATTTAATGGTAACTCTTGCATATCTCCCCTACCCCGTTATAACCTAGTTTTACACTTTAGCTTACTAGTTTCACCCCTAAAATCACATAAAATCTGTCATACCAAATGAACTCAAATTTTTGAGTTAAAGTGTAAAACTTGAGTTCATTTGGTATGAACAATTTTATGTGATTTTAGGGGTGAAACTAGTAAGCTAAAGTGTAAAATTCTGTTATAACGGAGTTGGAAAGATATGCCAGAGTTACCATTAGATTCAGCATGCAAAAATACGTAGAAACCGACCCCAAACTAGTATTTTCATTGAAGATCATTTTTCAAGAAAACCCTATATTTCATTGAAAAAACATTAATATATTAATATTAATGTTTTTCAACATTAATACAAAGTTTTCTCCCCCAATTAGTGAAGTAAAAGTAAAATTGACTATACAGTTTGAAAGCTGAGATTCTGGCTCAAATTTTAGGACTACAGGCCAAATTTGATATGTAGAATTTCATTGGACCTACTGAGTATGAAAAAAGTGGTCATTCTGAAGATTTGACAAATTTTTTTTTCAAATTGATTTTTCACCAGTTGAACCATCTTAAAAAACTATTATGGTACATCAGGGAGATGCGAAATTTAAAACTTCCTAACGGTATAATCAAATTTGAATTTTCTCAGGTAATTAAGGGAGTTATGGCCGTTTTAGTGAGTTAATGTCGGAATCACGAAAAAATTCTAAAAATCGTTTCATCTGTTTTTATTTTTTTAATGTTTTATTATGCACAGCTGTATTCAATGATAATAAACAAAAAAAAATAATAGTGTCTCTACCTGACAACAATAGTCGTATGAAATTACTGATTCCATCCTGAGCATGCATGACATTCCAACCTCCTAGACCACCAGAAATGTAACAAAAAAGACGCTCTGTGTACAAAAGATGCCAAGATACAAATGCATATCATCCAATTTGGGCCAACTCAATAGTCGGATTCTCTCACTCTTTTTGTCTGTATTTGGGAGCGAGTCGCTTCTTCAACGGCTTGGCCGATTTTCGTCTATCGCACAACCGTACTGGAAGTGTGGTGGTAGATTCACACATCTCACCGAGACTGAACATGTATTTCTAATGTTGAATAATGATTAATTTTATTTATATTTTATATAGAGTTTAAATCATTTAATGTCACAGTAACGAATTAGTAAAGCGCTCTTCCACTTCAGCTCTGCATTTTTAAGAAGTATTTGTAACGCAAATGTCATTGAATAGTATAATTTCAAGAGAACGACACTCTCAACGGAATGGAAGAAGATTCACAAAATGGGATTAGAAAGGGATGAAACAGTGTTACGTACTTTTTACTGGTCTCGTGAGAGAGTAGCAGAACTCTGCAATAATAGATGATGCAGAGGCTGTTGGTTCTGGTCCTTGTATAGAAATGAAATTAAAATCAGTCCGTTTGAACGAGATACCTCCTCACCACATTAGGAGAACAGCAATGATGTTAATTGAGTAATTGGCGAAAATAGACCAAGCCGTCGAAGATGCGTCTCAATCCCAAACGTAGTAAAAAAGAGCGAGAGAATGTTTCACTATACTAGGAGGCGGCAATCCGACTATTGGTTTGGCCCAAATTGAATGATATCATGCATTGTGTTCCTTGGCATTTTTTGTAGGAGGAGCGCCTTTTGGGATGGAGGGGGGGGGGGATTAAGTAAGGTCTCTTTTATGCAAGTAAGAACTAATTACTAGGTTACTTAGGTTACTTACTTACTACTACTTACCTTTTTGAGGGGGAGGGGGGGATGAAGTAAGTTCTCTTTTACGTAAGTAGTAACTACTTACTAGGTTACTTGCTTACTACTAATAACTACTTACTAGGAACTTTTAAGTAATTAGGAGCGAAGTGATAAATCAAAACAATTCGCACTCGACAAAATTCGACAAGCAAATTCATACTTTTTACACCTCATGTACAGCAGAACCTAGAATAAATTCGTAACGCAACCTTTGTGACACCTTTATACTTCTAATCTCGCTTATCGTAGTCTATAGTCTGTCGACTACAAAACGTTGCAAATTATTCCTCATATGTTTATTATTTCTGTATTCTATAATTAGGTCTTCTACGCAGAACACTTTTCTATATTATTAAACGAATCATTAGGAAGATAGGTATCTAATGTGTCTGCAAAGATGTAGACGCCTACTGAAGAGAAATAAGTAAAATTAAATAACACACCTAAATTTTCCTTACACGAACTGATGATGCAGTGCCGTGTATTAGCAACACCGGATTGGTATGCCCCGTAATGTCACTAGCTTGCTGAAAGCCTAACACTATCTAGTGGTCATTGATGAAACCTAGTTAGTTCCCAAAAAAAAAAAAAAAAAAAAAAAAAAAAAAAAAAAAAAAAAAAAAAAAAAAAAAAAAAAAACTCGGCGCTCCGCGCCTCGCCAGGGGGCAAGCCCCCTGGACCCCCGGTTACCTCTATTTACATACTTCGGACGAAATTATTGAAACACAGAATGTGTTTGCGTTGTCGCGCAACCAAGTGACAACCAAACAAGCGTCATTGTTTACTATTCATTAATAACATCAATTTATATAGTTATAGTATGAAACTACGAGAAAAAAAATACGAAATAAATTCGTGATAAATCAAGAGCGATTTATCAAGTAAATGTCCTAAAGAGGCTACATACGAAATTACAGCTTCCTAGAGTGTAAAGTATAGAAATTAGCTTTAAAAGCCACTCATCTGATCCGGACCCTGGACATCGTCAAGTAAATGTCCTAAAGAGGCTACATACGAAATTACAGCTTCCTAGAGTGTAAAGCATAGAAATTAGCTTTAAGAGCCACACATCTGATCCGGACCCTGAGCATCGTCAAGTAAATGTCCTAAAGAGGCTACATACGAAATTACAGCTTCCTAGAGTGTGAAGCATAGAAATTAGCTTTAAGAGCCACACATCTGATCCGGACCCTGAGCATCGTCAAGTAAATGTCCTAAAGAGGCTACAAACGAAATTACAGCTTCCTAGAGTGTAAAGTATAGAAATTACCTATTCAAATTATTTAACCTCCGCTTCACAAATCAAACCGTTTTCGTAATACTCAGATCACCTGCTATGAATCAAATCATCGAAACAAAAGCTCAATGAAATCATCAGAAATTAACAAGCGGTTGCAATCATGTTCACAATATCAATTATTGAGAATGATCACCTGTGTGTAAACAATTATTTATATAACCATGCTCATAACTCAGTTTGTTGGACACGCACTTCGCAGTAGTTAACATAATATTGTTGGATAAATCGAGAGCTTTCGAACGAATGGTCAACGAATTTTGTGGGATGAAAAACGACGAAGTACCATTTCCCTAGCAACGACTCGGTTGTACGTGAAAATCATCCGTCACACATTTCGTTACCATCCCGCGTTCCATTTTCGGCTAGTTAGTCCATGGCTAAAACACATTCTGTGTTAAAAAAAAAAAAAAAAAATCATAGCGTATCTGCTCCATTATAGCTTGTAGTTGGAGAACGGAAAATCGAAAGGCTATCCGGATGATTTAATTTGGTTTCAAAAAACCCGGGGTTTTTTTTTTTTTTTTTTCTTCAATCAAAATTGATGTTGATGTTATTGGCAGATACCCGGCCAATGTATGATGTTTTCAGCCAAATTTCATAAACTTTGGTCCAGTAGTTTTGGAGGAAAGCTCTGGAAAGCGAACGGGGACGGATGTTTTTTTTTCTTTTTTTTCGATCGTTAAATTCTAAGCATCTTGAAACGTAAACCAACGAATTTTTGGGAGAGGACAAAAAAATTTTTTTCTCGGTCGATTACAAAGCTTAATTATGGAAAATAATTTTAAAAAATACTCCAAAAAAGCTGCGAATTATTGCACAAATGTTTATAAATTCTATATTAGATAGCCCTTCTACGCAGATCATTGGTCGAAAATTATATAACCCCGTGGATGGCATATCATAAAAACTTGGTGCTTCGCGCTTCTCCAAAGGAATTTACAACTTTACAGCTCCAGGACCCCACAAGTTTACGCTTTTTAGTAAATGTTAAAAAACAAAACGATTAATGGCAAACTCGTCTTCCGACCAAGTAGAAAGTTGCGTAGAATTTAGGTTTGAAACCATGTTTGTTTTGTGAATATAAAATGCTTAATTAAAAATTAATGTATTTTAGTAGGTTGTTTAGAAAAAAATCAACCTTAGAGCACCATCAGCTGATGATTGGTCTTCTGTATCTCGTATAATTGTCTTTAAGGTGTTCGTGTATGCCCTCAACTTCTAAATTCAGCACTGCAGGTCGATCCGGAAAAAAATTACCCCCTAAGTCCCTCAGCAGATCAGTTCGCCTCCATACCTTGTAATTATATTCTACATGTTCCAAAAGCGCTGTATTTCACATTGCATCGCCGTATGTCGAAAAGGAAAGAAATTGTCCTCAGAGATTCCACAAGAGCCCCTCCATACTTTGTAATTTTAGTCCAGGGGCTTATTTCATAAAGCAACAAGTGACAAGTTACAAGCCGATTTTATGTACAAGTTGTAAAAAATGAGTGTGCAATCTTTTTTTTTTATGGCTTCGTAAGCACAAACAGCCGTTACAATTGCTAATTTACAAAATAGTTATATGAGTAAATCAAATCAAATGATGTATTATTATTATTAGGTACCTACTACTATATTAAATGTGGTACATCATCAATGATACTATACAATATAATAATATTATTCTTCTTATTGCAGAAATTAAGCATTGCATTTAATGTATTATGTATTTAATTAGATTTTAATGTTCGTTTGCACAATAAATGTTCGTGAGCTGTTGTAGAGAGACTGGTTGCCGCTTCCAATGATTGTGACTAGGTTCATTGGAAGTGTGATTTTATCCGAAATTGCGTTGATAAATTGTTCTCGAGGACCATCGTGGTCGGGGCATTCTAGTATCGAGTGTTCAGCGATTTCCAAAGGATGGCCGCATGAGGTGCAAGCGTTTCATAAAGGTATAAAGGTACAAGTGTAGACTTGTAATGCACTGTGAAAATACAGTGCATTTGCAAGTGTACAGGCGAATTTGGACAAGTTAAAAGTGTTCTCTATAATTTTAAACAAGCCACTGTTGAAAAAAATGTAAGAAATGGCCGATTTTTAACATACGTCCGTTCACCTGTAAAATTATTTTCCAGCATTGTGAGTTGACAATTTTTCGGTGTTTATTATGTGGGAATCATCTTCAGCTGAAAAATATAGACAAGAAAGAAGCATTCATCGTAAAAGACGCCAAAGATTTTTTCGGCCACGAATAAACGCTGATTTCGTGGGTATTTTTGAGTTTAACGAGAGATTCAGGATGTCTTCCGAGACCCTTGAAAGATTCAAATGGTGCGTGACTCTGCAATTTATCCTGATCGGGTATTGAGGTATTGATTTCCTCATCATTGAAGAACAGAGTGAAGTGTGAAGATCATCTCGAAGTTACAGATGAAATTCCTAACCTAGCAGCATTAAGACTTGATGAACCGATTAATCATTTTCGCTGAATGAAGGAGAAAAATCCGATTATGCCAGCCATAAGAATAAGTTGAAATCAAATACACACTTTCTCCACTTTTCGTTTATAATTTGTCTGCCTTCCAATCATTACACCTTGCTATGTACGATAAATATCCTATCGTGTACTTGACACCGTTTTTATATTATGATTCGCTGACAAAACTTCAATTCCGGCATCCCGCTTGACGTTGTTCGTTTCGTTTGTCCCCACACACCATTATTCTTTTCTGCTACACTTGTAAACTTAGCTTCTACAAGTGTAACTTTTCTACAATTGTACTCTTTGTTTTGGTGAAACACTTGTTCTAGTTAACCGTGCATTACAAGTACCTGTACTTGTTAACATGTAGGTATACTTGTAATTTGTTGTTTTATGAAATAGGCCCCAGATGTGTACAAAACTAGCTTAGCGGGCCTCTTCGCGTAACGCACCTTTGTAAACAATTTGCGTAATGAAATTTTGTGGAGGTCGAGCGACCTAACAACTGAGATGATCCAGAAATGGAATGGCAATAAATGTCCAACTAATGTATTTAAGCCTCATCTTCACGTCCCGGAGGATACCTCACGGGATTTGTATTCTGTCATATATATCATCCTTTTAGAAACCCTTTTTCACAGTCTTTTTTCACCAAGGGCGTGACGCAAGACAAGGTGCTGCGTAGAAGACCCTGCAGCCGCGATTGAAAATAAGGGGCACTGGTGGCAGCTGATAAGGCCGCAATCATAATTGTGTTAAGGGGCCCGAGTCAGTAGGAGCAAGTCGAGTGTGGTATTGGAACTCGGATGAGCCACCTGAGCTATCTGGTTTAGCGGTAAATTGTCGCCTGCGTCACAAGGGCTGAGGACCGCCCTATAAAAGGGCTTTGGGCTTCAGGGACGACCTCAGATCTGTGCTGAACCTCCAGAACGACACAGTACACACGTACAAAGCAGGTGAGCAGTGTTCTCTCTCTCTCTCTCTCTCTCTCTCTCTCTCTCTCTCTCTCTCTCTCTCTCTCTCTCTCTCTCTCTCTCTCTCTCTCTCTCTCTCTCTCTCTCTCTCTCTCTCTCTCTCTCTCTCTCTCTCTCTCTCTCTCTCTCTTTTTTTTTTTTTTTTCTCAAAATTTGTTTCAATGTTCCATAAGCAATTTTTTTAGTTGTTGTTTTGTCTTTTAAATGCGTAATTGAGGTTAATTCAACAAAATACAATAATTATATAATATATTTTCAAGATGTCTTCACTTTGGCACGCAATCGAATAAACACAAATCAAAAACATATTGGTAAGTAAAGCATGCTTTACATGGACGTCCCTATGAATGGATTGCATATTGTACATAATTTTGGTGAGAGTTAAAATAAGAGAAGAAAAAAAACATATCATGACATCAGAATCCCCCCCCCCCCCATTAGTTCCCTCCACCGACAATAAATTTCCATCATAAATCTTCCACCATGAAATTTGAAACTCCTGACATATTTTCCAAAACTAGACCAAATTCATAATTGAAAAAAAAAAAAAAAAAAAAAAAAAAAAAAAAGATCACGAAAGCTGACAAGAATTGATAAAACATCGTGAGTTTCAACTTTTACCCCCTCCCACAATGAAATTTGAAACTTCTGATATACCTTTCGAAACTAGACCAAATTTATAGTTTAAAAAAAAAAAAAAAAAAAAAAAATCTGACGGGATTAGTGAAAACATTATGATTTATTACTATTACCCCTTCCTTACTCCCCATCCGTAATGAAATTTGAAACTCCTGATACATGAAAACTAGTCCGAATTCATAGTTGAACAAAAAATGAATCACGAAAATCGAACGAGAATTGTAAAAACATCATCATTTATCAGTATTACCCCCTCCATTCATCCCTTTCATGATGACATTTGAAAACACTGACATACGTTCCAAAGCTATATAGAATTCGTAATTGGAAAAAAAAGAAGTATCACGAAAATCGGTCGAGATTTGTAGCAACAAATCCAAAATTCCCAAGGTTTGTTGCACAACTAGACTAAAATTGGAATCGAACCGAACAAGAATCACAAAAATTGGGGTCGACAAAATTTGTAAAAAAAAGAAACACTTTTAAAGTTACCTCCTCCATTCCCCTTTTCAAAATTTCCGGTGTTTGTTGCACAACTAAACTGAAATAATTGGGATCGAACAAAGATAGGATCTCAAAAATTGGTAGAGAATTATGGCCTGGGCAGCGTCGACAAAATGTGTCACACACACACACACACACCCTATGGTTTTTTTCACGGATTCGTTCTTAGAATGGTCTGAAATGGATTTGTATGTATTTGTATTCAAAAGTTCGGCTCTAAGACAATGGGGAAACCTCTCAGCTAAAATATGCTCGATTCGAACTTTGGAAAGTATTTGATGATGAGTTGAGAGAGCTCTGACAAACTGAAATCGGACCAATGTTAACGCCACTAGTTGATTTTGAAGGGCAAAAGCCTAGACGGGGGGAGGAGAGGACTCGCCAAAAACTAGATCGATTTTCAATTGTTTGTAATTCACTTATTTCAAGAGATAGTTCAGAGTTCCGGGATCGAATCGTTTTGTTTTTTATCCTCTACAACTTTGGTATGTAAAACAACTTCTGTAGGATGTATGGTTTAGGAATTATTAGAGAAAAACTTTCAAATCGACAAATTAAGCCTTTACGAGGCCGCCATTTTATATTCCACCAATTTTGAGATGGAAGAAAAAGATTTTCTCACTCAGAACGGACTAAATTTTCAAAATCTAATCTCGAACCTTCTCCGCCAACTACTACCTATTTTCGGACCTGGCTCCAGGACAAATATTGATATGAATTTCCTATATGAATTTCCTATCCGCTATGCATTCTCAATATATTCCAATAAATAATATTTTCTTCAATTGACATCTTTTATAATACCTCTCATAATTATGTGATGCCTTGAAATACGTTTTAGTGCACAGATGATTTTAACCAGTAGGTACCTTTATTCGTTCCTATACGCATCATTTATAGCCAGAAGGTCGAATAAATTATTACTGACTACATAATAATAATTGCTATCCATCATCTGGAAACCACTGAAGACCATAACTTTAATGGTCAGCTAAATAGAGCTAGACAAACCTGAGGTCAAAATTTGTGCTCGTGTTCTCCTTATTTCGTAATTTTCGTAATTTCTCGTTATTTCGTGTATTATCGTTGATTTTAATATACTTTGGTGCCTAATCAAACAATCAACAGCTCGAAATACCTAATCATTTTTCGGTTTCTCAAAATACTAATCAGTGTGGGTATTATAAGAACTTTTATAAAGTACCGAGTATGTAATTAACATACTAGGTAGGCAGGAAATGTTCGAATCAGTAAATATCTGGTAACTGGGAATTTCGCAACAAAAATCTCAATATTACCTACGACTTGAACTACTAACTTAAGATTATCCTGAAAGAAGAATTAACTGAAAGAGAGAATGCACAAGTAATGGCTAACAGAAGAGATAAAGAGTTCCTTCTCGCGAAAAAAAGGACAATACAAATGATTTTGGACTTTTAGATACCTTCGCAGCGTCGATTGTCAAACGATTATAGGAAGGCCATCTAGGAGTCACTGCGGTTTTCGAATTCGAAGGGTAGTAACCAACGAAAGGACCTACCAAAACCGGATATTTCCGCCCTTTCTGAGAAAACCGGACATTAGGCGTTCAGAGCGACTTTAAATTTTCATCCGGACAGCACGGTGAAAAACCGGACTGTCCGGGCCAAAACCGGACAACTGGCAACCCTAGAATAGGTTGAGCACGGGATCAAAAGGGACCTCGCCTTCAAGACAGTTCGGTCTTGCGGGTCATTGCCTAACCTTTAAAAAAACTGACCCCAACACCCCTCCCGCCAAAACGTGGTGCCAAGGCGGCGAAAACCCTATTTTCAAAACGTGAAGTTTTTTGTCACCTAAAAGGAGTTTCCTCTAATATATTTCCAGCAGAATCTTATTGCAATATCGATTTTGAGGCAAAAAAATATTTTTCTAGCAAAAACAACCAATGGCTTACGGTGCGGAAATTTGAAATAGATCGCCTTTGCAACACTTAGAATATAATGATCACAATATATGGAGATGAAGTGATTAGTTGAGAGACTTCAGAGACTGATTTCTTTTACTAATGTACTATAATTACCTATACTCAGGTTGGTAATTAATTATGGACCGATGATTTGCTAGAAGGGCTGCCTGATACAGAAACAAAAAAACGCTGTTTGATAATTTGCAGTATTTGTTCTTTTTTCCCCCCTAGATAAATCGCTTGTTCACTATGCGGAAGACCCGTTTAGTGATTCTACCGGGAGTGCGGAGTTTGAACAAGATCGGCTGTCTGCTCCTCTTCCTCGCCTGCCCGGCCATCGCCTTCAAGGGACAAGAGAACAGGGACGTGGAACCCTTTTGCAAAGCCCAAGACATCCAAGAGTTTTGGTGAGTTCGTTCTTGTAAATGCAAACAAAAACGTTGGTAACGGAACTTTTAGCGAATATTCGTAGACAATGAAGCTATTGCAATGGCTCGGAAAGTTTTAAAATAAAAATTATTGAAACATTTCTTCATTGAAATCCGTTTTGAGACATTCTGAAACAAATCCTAGAGTTTAACGCTTTTCCATATAGGTATATATTTTTTATTTATACAAGTTATCGTCACAGATAAAAGACGACAGAAAAATCTGATATTTCGATCAAAATCTTGGTCACAGATATAGAAGAAGAAATAAATGTTTTCTTGCGTGTCTGGTTGCTTGGGAAAGTAGTATCCAAGGCTGAGATGCTGGCAGAAATGATTATTAATTTTTTCAATGTTCAATACCATTGAGTAAATCGTTTAAATTGAGACCAGGTGGTCGATTTGCTCCAAGTATCCATCTATGTGCTCTTTCTGATTGCTGGAGCAATCTATCATTAGCCGTGTCTGGCAACTTCCTTAAACTTTCACCCCAAAGCACTGGTCGACTGTGGCATTATGGGACGTCGCATATGCTTTGACTGGGAGTTGCAGGGTTAGGGTGATAGATGCTCTGTGGTTGTTCATGCGCAGATTGAGTGTGGTTGCTTTACCAACATAGAATGTAGGTGCCTCATGCACTTTTTGCACTCTGCTACACCTCGACACTTATATGTGTAATTGGTGTTAGCAGAGGTGAAGTCTGAGACCTCTATCACCAAATTGCATATATATATATATATATATATATGACATTCAAGACGATAACTCTTCTTAGGATTGAGATAAAAATTCCGTTCTTGCGTCAAAAAATCAAGCTTTCCGAACAAAAGGAAGAGCTCGTTGGCCAGAATTTTTTGAGCACATTAAATTGGTCAAATTTCAAAACATGTACTGAAAAAAATCACTTCAAATGGCTAAAAAAACGGCTAAAAATAGTTGAATTTCTATTTTTTGGTAGAATATTGCTTGAATAAAGCTTATTAATTATAAAATAGAACATTCAAACATTTATGTACAAAATTATGCTGAAAAATGAACTTAAAATTCTTCAAAATTTGCTTTAAAAAAATCGATAAGAACTGCAAAAAAAAAATGCTTAAAGTTCAAAACTTCTGTTTGAATAGGAGATTATTATTTATAATATATTTTTTGCCATAAAATTAATAGTTAACAAATTCTTCGCACTCAAAAAGCGTAAATTTCGAAACAGTTCAACATTATACAATACGATAATTTACAAAAATTCGCTCATACGATCATGCTGCATGACTGGAACTGTTTTTTATAAATCTTTAAATACCTACATTAAGTTTGAACAGTCAAATTTCAAAAAACGTCTCTCCTAGTAATACTCGAAATGCTAGCCTAGTAATACTAGAAATGTTAGTAGATCTTAGTAGAGTGGAATATTAAAAACTTTACAGAAGTAAAACCAATAGGTTCAATTTGATTTTTTTTTCTTCACAAACGCATACTAACTGAGTTAAAGATGAGGGGTAATTAGTGGTACACGTTGTATAAAAGTACGCTAAAATTTCATTTAAATGTTATAAACTAATCTATATAGACTGAAAAAAATTGTATAGCTTTCTAAAACTGGTATGTATGGCTGAGTAATATTTGAAAAACGTTGATACGTATGAATTTAGATCATACAGTTCACCATTTTTGCGCTCAGGAGATTCAAATTTCATTTAAAAATACGACCTAAATAAAAGTGAAAAGTGGAACTCATTAGGAATTGGTAACATTAGAATATATACATATATATATATATATATATATATATATATATATATATATATATATATATATATATATATACATATATATTAGTACATTTAAGTATATAGTATTTAACATCGTTAACGATATTTAAAAAAAAAACCAAAATCACAACGCCATCAATACACTCATGAACATTAAAATGTCTAATTATTTTCTGTACTTATTGATATTATTATTGACAGGGTGCAAGAATCACCTTGGCCTGGAGACTTGGGGAAATCAGGAGGCCGGAACAATGATATGAGATCACAACCACAGCTTGGAAAACTGACGCTACACACATGTTACACTGATACCTCTATAAGGACAATTAATGCGGAAACACAACGAAAACTCCCCACTGAAACTAGAAGACTTGGAGTTGATAGACGGGAAAACACCAGAAGGATGGATTCCTTGGTAGACTCCCGATACCGGAGGCAGGATAATCTCGGCAGCAGGAGGTTGGTTCAAAACAGGAGAGAACGGGTTGCTGATGCACGTGCAGAAACCATTCCATCTTCTGGTGGAGGAAGGAGGCTGGACGAGAGGAGGATCCAAAATCACAGAGCAAATACCGAGCGCACCCTCAAAGAGAATGGAAGCAGACGAGATTTCAACCGATCGGATCGATCAAGTCCTCGCACGGGAGAAAGAAAAACCAGGTTAGAAGAAAGGGAAGCTCGGGTGGATGCTGAGACCATGCGCCGAGGTGTTTCTCTCAACAGGAGGACGAGATCTATGGATAATGCCAGAAATCATGAGCGAATAAGGACTGAACTTTATGATCGTGAAGTAAAAGCTGCAAGTAGAGCTTCCGACCTTAGGATGGACGCACGAAGGAATACGAGGCGAGAAGCTGAAATAGGAGACTCACGCAGGGATTCAAGAATCGAAATACGGCTGGATAATGATAACATGCGCCGAAGTGTATCTATTGACAGAAGGGTGAGATCTACCGAAAACCTAAGGATCAATAGGCAAATAAGGTCTGAACAATCCATTCGGGACATCAGGGTCGGGCACAGGACGCCCGAACGTCGAGAAGACAGTAGGAGTGCGAGACGAGAGGATGAAAATATGAACCCACGTTTGGGGAGAAACCCTGAATTCAGAAGGTTGGATGCTAGGAGAAATGAAAAGGTAAGGGATAATCAGAGAGAACAGAGGACAGTAGAGAATAGACGGAATCTTGGTGAGGTAAGGATGGAACGAGATGAAACAGTTCAAGTTTCACGGCTTCCGGCTACTCGAATTGTCAAGAGGTATAGTGAACGGTCGGCTGAGGGCCAAATACAGATGGATAGACGACAAAGGGTAGCCCGGGACGTAGACGCAGACAGTAGGCGCAATGAGGATCGGCGCAGAGAAACTAGTGCAGAGAGAATAATGAGAAGATTGGACAGCCAAGTAGATGCAAGGAGGCAAACTGATAGAAGGAATGTTCAGTCTCTTGATCGTGCAGACAGGAATTCACGAATTGTTTATGGGGAGAATCGAAGAAATCGCGGAAGATTACAGACTAGAAGCGCAGAAAGGGATGTACTTGGAAGAGATACTACCCGCACCTACAAAAAGAACACACGTGAAGACAGTATTAGAGCTCGAGAATCCAGAAATACCAGGTTGTTCGAAGGAATGAGGCAACTTGGCAGGTCTGACCGCTTGGCTTTGGAGGGTGACAGAGTTAGGAAAGTAGAGGGGAGGCGTTCTGGTGAAATTAGGAGGGAAACTAGAAGTGTAGAGACGACGGAAATTTCAATTAAAAATACCAATGATATCAGGAGAGTGAATAATGATATTCGAGAATCTCGCTTTATAACTAGAAATACTCGATCTGTTCATGGTATTTCACGATCTGATATGCGAGATCAATCTATTTATGGGAGAGGTTCAGAAACTCGACGAGAAAGATCTACTAGTAGGCAAGACACAGAACGTATCAGCGAAAATAGCGATGAAAGTCGCAGGATGAATAACAATGTCAGAGACACGCAAATTCCTGTTTCTCATCAAAATCTCGCCATCAGGACACAATCACGCAACCTTCTTCGTGTGTCTTCGGAACCTAACGTTTTGGACGAGCATAGGTCTGAAGTTAGAAACCAAAGGGCATCTTCCAGGTTTACTCAACGAGAAATAGCTGGATTTTCTAGGTATACGAGGCAATCCACTAGGGCAGCTGAGCTGACCCGTTACACAGTTCGGGAGCAGAGAGGTGAAGCAGTCACAGGATCATCAAGAATTCGTTCAGACGCAGGAAGATCTCGATCTGAAGTTAGGGTTTTCGATAGAGAGGACAGAAATACTTTGCATAGAATTGAAAACGTGCGGGAAGTATTGCATGCCAGAAGGGATACAAGAAACCTCAAAGCACTGAAGTTGAACAATGAACCTGACTTCAGGACGGAGCGAGAGGTGAGATACGATGGAAGGTCCAATACAATGAAATATATAAATGCTGAGAGACGTTCAGTAGATGGTTCGATCCAATATGAAAGACAAGCACGAATGGTATCTAATTATGGACAAACAAGACGAGAAGAGAGCAGACGTGTACAAGAAAGTCGGGTTGAGGGCGATATCATGGAAAGTCGGACGGATGCTAGAAGAATATCAACTGAATTTAGGAACTCTCGAATAGATAATACTGGTCGTCGATCAACAGAGGATGTTAGAGGAGGAGGCAGAAGAACTCTAATTACTTCTATCAACAGGGAGAGCAGCCGTGTATTGACCAAACGAAATGATGAAACCCGTGTAAGAGATGTAAATCAGTTGGCAATAGCCCGTAGTATTTCAAGAAGGTTTGATAACGAGAGGCGATCAGATAGGACTGTCCAGCGTTCTGGAGATGGTGGTCGAGCTTCAGAGAGGATGGTTGAAAGTAGGTTGTCTGAAGGCAGCCGTAGGCGCGGAAGGTCTTTGGAAAGGGAAGCAAGTGATGGGATGAGTATAGAAAGAATCAGTTCTCGACTTTCTCGATCGATTGATGATATGAGGCGATCTGAAAGGAGAGGAGAAATCGATTCTGCACGTCAAGAAACTCGACGATTCAGCGACAGACGCAATATTGAAATTCAAAGGGGAATAAGAAATTTGGGAATAAACAAGAATTCTATGGAGAGACGCCTAACTGACAAGAGGAAAATGGAAACTGAATCAAGACATGAAATTAGAAGTGATGACATGAGGCGATTTGAAAGGAGAGGACAAGTCGATTCTACACGTCAAGAAACACGACGATTCGATGATAGGCGCAGTAGTGAAATTCAAAGGGAAATGAAGAATTTGGGAATAAATAAGAATTCAATGGAAAGACGCCAAAAAGACATGAGGAGAATGGAAACAGGATCAAGACATGAAATCAGAAGTGAAGACATGAGGCGATCTGAAAGGAGAGGACAAGTTGATTCTACACGTCAAGAAACACGACGATTCGATGATAGGCGCAGTAGTGAAATTCAAAGGGGAATAAGGGATTTGGGAATAAACATGAATTCAATGGAAAGACGCCGAACAAACATGAGGAGAATGGAAACAGGATCAAGAAACGAAATTGATGACATGAGGCGATCTGAAAGGAGAGGAGAAATCGATTATACACGTCAAGCAACACGACGATTCGACAACCGGCGCAGTAGTGAAATTCAAAGGGGAATAAGGAATTTGGGAATGAAGATGAATTCCATGGAAAGACGCCGAAGAGATACGAGGGGAATGGAAACAGATATAAGGCACGAAGTCAGAATTGAAGATATGAGGCGATCAGACAAAGCAGCCCAACTTTCAAGGACTGAGAGAGATGAAAGGAGGATGGGAAATACTCGCTCTGTGAATGACAGGAGGGAAAGAGAAATCAGGAATGCTGAAAACAAAATAAGATATTCAGACAATAGGGATTCAACATTCTCTTCATCTCGGTTAGTGGTAATGAAAGCGGTTTCAGACGAAAGCAATCAACAGAAGCAAATGCGGAATGTTCGTGAACGTACAAGGCGAACAGACAACAGGAGGGATGGACGAAGCCAAATGGATGCCAGAAGACTGGCAAGAAATGACAAGTCTACTAACGCAAATATTGCTGTTGCCACGGGAGTTACGAATTTGATTCGATCTGACGATACCTTGAGGCGCACTGAAAGACTAAATCGAGCCATCCCCAAAGGAACGGAAACCCGACGAGCTCTCAAAATCACAGACTCCCGTGCCCAAGACTTGCGAAAAACCAGAATTTCCAACCCCGAGGCCAAGTTGGAACGAATTGTGAAACCTGAGAGGGCAGAAGGTCGCTTTACCTCCGCAGAGAGGATCACCAACAAATGGCGCGCATCAGCCGACAACCACAACACTGATCAAATGTACGGAATGAGCCAGAAAACGAGCTTCTTTGCTGCAGCTCAGAGCGTGAGTAAATTTTTAAATCCAAAATATGCACTTTTTAAAAAAATATATACCTATATATATAATTTTAAATGTTGGTACGAATTTAAAATGTTGTAAAATGCTCAATTTGTATCCAAAACGAAAATGTTTTCTCACAAATAGGCAATAGGTACGTGAAGTCTTGACATTTACGGAAGAAAACTTAGCATACGCCATTGCAGACACCCAGCTCAATTCGGTTTATGACTCAAGATTTCATAATTTATTTTATTGGACAAAATTTGATAAACATTACGAAAAATAGGCCTTTCTGTCCTTGAATTTTATTTGTGTCACCAACGTTTGGTCTAGGAACTAGGGATTCTGCTAGGAGTTTAACTCTAACAATCAAATTTAAAAATATCTTGATACCAACAGAACTTAAAAATATGTAAGCAGCAAATCAATATCCTGATATCTATCGAAATTTGATTTGATTGTTGGAATTAAACCCCCTGATGGGGCCCCAGTTCCTAGAGAGCAATGATGGACAGACAAAATTCAAGGATAGAAAGGATTATTTTTCGTAAACTTTCAAAATGAGGAACGTTCGGGGTTTCGTTTTCAAAACATACCTATGCGCAAGGTACGTTCAAAAAGAAGCCGCAAGGTGTGAAATCACGATGTCTTGCAGGCCATTCTGTGGTGCCGCGTAAAGAGAAAATGCGACAGTACCAAACAACTAAATCCAAAATTATTATCTAAACCTCCTCTGACTACATCGTATAGCGCCGTCCTGCTCTCAATGAACATAAATTATGCCCAATACAATTTCTCATACATTAATGGAAGACCCCATGTGCCTATTTTGTAAAAACAATGTAGGTAATAGTCCACACAATACATAGTGACACGAAAATTGTTTTTAACAGATCTAACAAAATGAACATAATAATTATGTTACGATACATAATTAATATTATGTAAATGAACATAAACTTATTTTAGGTCCTATCGATTTCGGCCTATTATTATTATTATTTTATTATTAAGAATAATACAAACTAGGCCATAGTCAAGGGGTACCTACTCAGAATAAGTTTAGGAGCGGTAACTGGTCCAACTAAAAAGATCTACCAAGGGTTGTGAATACGAAAAAACTGCCTATAAGGGATCAATCCCGAATTATTAGCAGAAATTAAACTACTACAGATAATCTATTTATTATAATAAATCTCCATACCGTAGGTGCGTCAAATTAAATAGGAACTTGTTTCTGTTTAGATAGGGTCGAATTTAATGCAGTATTTGTACAGATTTAATATAGTATTAAATTCGGCCCTGGTTCAGACCAATGAACCTATTGGTGATGTTCCATATTAATGAGCTTTATCCGTATTTTTGTTTTACATTTCTTGAAATTATTGTAAGTATAAAATTAGGCAGTGTTACCTAGGGCATTGTTACTCATAAGTCCAACTATTCCACAGGATTATTGATCTCGCTTATAGTTAAGATGAAACTGATTTTCTAACAACCTAAAATTTGTTACAGGCTGTCACTGATTGGTTGGCTACCTTTGACGTAAAGTAAGTGGTACCTTTCGAACTACTGAATTCTGTTTTATTTATCGTACGCCCTATTTTACTGAGCATGGATTTTTCATATCTACATATGTAATTCAATTAAATACCTACTGATTTTGGATTCTGGATCCAGACCTACTAACGTCAGCATTTTTTAAATTCTATAATATTATCTATCATAACAAGTGGCGAATATTCAGAATACCTAGCGGCTCGACTCCATAGGGTTTTGCGTTTTGGTTTCTCCATCCGATTACACTAATCGCTCTTGGAAACTCATGCGTAGGTACTTCCTCTGCGATACCTATGTTTTCGTTACTGCTTAATTGTTCGTTCCGAATAGACCATATTGGGGTTTGTGTCCCAAAGAGTTCAAATCTGCGATAGGTGAGTGCAGAACACTCGAAGATTATGTGTGATGCTATTTTGTCTGTTCCCTCACATAGTCTGCACTTTGTTGAGCTTTTGCTTGACCCCTATGCGATGTAGGTAAATCGCAAGGGTGCAAAGCCGGTGGGGCCAAGCATTGCACAACCGGAATTAGTCTGCAGTCTGCTACTGAACAAAATACCTAGAACGATTTGAAGGACTTCAAAAAAGTTAAAAGTTCAAGTTTACTACATAGGGTCACCCATTCACTTCTGAACTATTCAACAAGCACTATTAGCTCTATTCAATAAGCACCTAATGAGAAAATCAGTTTTAGATAGAAGCGAACTGCCTGGGTTGCCTGATAGCACATTAGGAATGCGTGGCTCATATTAGGTGATCATTGAATTTTTTTCTCGGATCAAGGCCTTGTCTTGGTTCATCGAATGGTCGGGACAAATATTACTTGGTTATGCTCAATATAATTTTTATAAAAGGACTATGCTTGATAAAATTTAAGCATGCAAACTAGTAGATGGTTCCCTGTATATTTTCACGTTCCTACGTAACATACAATGGCTGATTACATCTTAACATCCTAAATGAACGTTAGTTCGTAATGTTGGAAGCATTGTTTTAACATTTTTTAACACTGATGGTTTTCTTCATTTACAGAATGACTGACATTAGCAGACTTGGAGAAACCGTGATGTACGGAGGAATCGTGTGCTACGCTCTATTCGCAAATGTAAATAAGAAAGCTATTTTTTGAAGAAAACTCTATATTTCTATCATTAAATCTTATATCTGTATTACTTCTGTAGTTTAGATTGTTATACGTGTTTGTGAGTGATATACCAAAACAGGCTGTATTAAAGGGAATTGTAAGGTGGTGCACTTCTATCCCGAACGTGATTCTTCGAAATGGATATGACTGAGATGGATAAATTTACTATGTATTGTTACTTATATGTATTTCAAACTATTCAAATATAAAGTTGATTCATGGGTATGCTGACATTGTTTCTTCACACTCACTCTCTTAGAATCATCTACCACAACATAGCAAATGTCCGTAACCTACAGAAGAACGGGGGAAAAATGAATCAGCACTGCAATGAAGCAAAACTCATGATGAAATAGGTAGGTAGGTAGAAACAGAAACCTAATTTCTTAACCTTACATTTCTTTTCGGTAAATTTTGTGAAATACGATAAAATGATTTCGTTCTGATAATGTTTTTTAAATTCTTAAATGAAATTAGTAAAGTTTATCAGGTTTGTAGAATAAATATAATAGAAATTAGTGTTAAGAGCTCTATCAGCTGATTGGGGTGGTTGGTCAGAGAGAATCCTGCTCTACCTGTCTAACAGAGGTTCCGTTCCAAATTTCAACGTCGTAGGATAAATTGCATAGAAATTAGCGTTGTGAGTTCACTCAGGCTGATAGAACTTGTGCTCCTCGGAGAAGTTCTATCAGTACCTACCATAAAAAAGAAAAATGTACTAATCACAGTCGGCGCAAATAATAAATATTAATTAAATGTAACTCGCCGCTCTTTTAATAACAACCAATTCAAGAACAACAAAAAATATCATTAAAAAATTCTACTCATGCAGTATGATCATATGAGCGAATTTTCGAAAATTGTCGTACCAATTACAATATGGCTCTATTGTTTCGAAATTTGAGAACTTTGAGTGCAAACAAGTTGTTAACTACCGATTTCAAGGCAAACAAAAAAACTCCTTTTAAGTAAATATTCTGCGGTTCAAATAAATTCAGGATTTATAGCATTTTTGCCGTTTTTATCGATTTTTCATCGAATATTATTGAAATTCAAGTTTTATCTCAGTATAATTTTGTGCGTGAATATTTTAATGTTCTAGTTAATTGTAAATGAACTTGTTTTGTATAATAGTCTGCTGAAAAATATAAATATAAACGATTTTCAGTGGTTTTAAGCTACATATTAATAACAATTTGTTGCTACATTTTATTGAAATATGACCAATTTAATGTGCTCAAAAAGTTCTGGCGAACGAACTAAGCCTTTTTCCGACAAAGAGAAAAGAAAATTTGATTTTTGAAAATGATAAAATTTTTCGAAAAAATCATGCTTTGGAGAAGCGTGGTTGCGCAGTTAACGCCTGATGTTCAACCCTGGAGGATCATATGCACCCAAAATGACCACGCTATTTTGGCATGCAACCTATTCGTTAGCCCATAGTTGATATCTTTTGTCGTGACACGTTTAGTTAGAAGTACAGACAGTTTAGTTAGAAGTGTAGGCATCGTACATATCGATTCTAGCGGTGTGGCTGGCGTAAGCTACGGGAGTACCTACCACCTAGATACAAGGGTGCCTGGGGGGCTACGGGTGGTAGGCACACCTTCTGAACTCTTCCATTTTTCACTGTACAAACGTCTGTCTTGAAATTACGTAGGAACATATTAAGGATCGTCCATTTTACGAAGCAGCAAGGATACTATTCATTACAAAGGATATTTGTGTATATCGAGAAGGTGGGTGCCAGGAAAAGACAATTCCTCGGCATGTTCATCATAACCGAGTGCGATAACGGGGCGATTCATATCGGGCGTGAGCAAGATGTATTTTTCATTTTCCCAAACTTGGGAGCGTCTCCTATTTGAGCGAACGAAGGTTGGTTGTAAATCTCAAACAAACCTTAATCCAGCACATGGACCACAGGAAACCAAAACAATTTGACGTAAAGTGTTTCTCAAATTCTATAATGGTGTGACGATGGGATGACATTTACCTCGCAAATATCCACTTCTTTGGCAAAGTTTTCAGCATAACCTATACCGACCAATCATCAACCTCTGTCGTCATTCTCTGCAAGTTTCTTTCACTCTTTATATTCACACGCTCGTTTAACGTCCGATTTCACATTGCAAGAAATTCACATGGTAGGTAACTATTTGTTAGGCGTCCAATTTTCGGGGTTTCTTTACAAGGAGTGTCATTCCGAGTTTGTAGAAATTGAGCAAATTGTTTGGCAATGGTAGATAGTAGTAGTGGTGTTTCGTGAACGAAAATCACTGGAATCTGTGGCACTTTTGTAAATCAGTAATACCTCAGTGGAATCAATAATGCGCCTTACATTTCCTCCTCCTATTAAGGGGGGACCGGATAGGATGTAAAAAAGTTGAAAGTATTTTTCTCAGCCATTTTTTGAACAATTTTGATGGTGTTTGCGACATTTTACCAAGGAAAGAGTACCATAATGCAACTCACAATTTAAAATCAAATTTTCGAAAATTTTGATAAAAAATTTTTTTTTTTTGCATGAATTTGAACTAATTAAAAAAATTCCTATGGGTAAAAACGTTGAGGTTTTCAGTAGGTAATATTATAAAGAAACGAATGCCACCTATCGCATCAAAATAGGGAATAAATTAGCTGAGAAAAATTTGTTATCAGGTAACGGGGAATTCTGAGATATGCATAGGCCGCGGGGGGGGGGGGGGGGGGGGGGGGGGGGGGGAAGAGGATCCTCGAAGTCAAGCAAGTTCAGCGGGCTGCTGGTAGATGCCAGTATTGCGCTCACCATTCACCCGCCACCGCTGTGCACTACCTTCTCCCCTCCCGCACAAGACTGCTGCCTAATCCATCCCCTCGATAACTCCCTTACTACTCATCCTAGGCGCCGGGATTTTATGACGAGCTCGGTTCACTCCACTTTTTTCGGAATATATATATGTACATAATATCGGTACCTACCTACCATTTTGCTACCTCACTACAGAAGTCCCACAAAAATTATTTTGTCTCCAAAATTACCAGCGCTATATTTCCGCCAAAACGGCAGACCACAGGGGGCCTTCGAGGTCATTCCCCTCCCCCCCACGCAGGCTCATGCCGAACCCTCCACGCCCTCCCCTATCAACCCTTTGGAGTTCAGTTCAAACTTCATACTCACAATCAAAACAGCGCGTGGTGTAGAAATATTGTGAAAGTATCGCGTGTGCGTATGTGGGCGTGTGCGCGTGTATCGGGTGTATTGCGTGTGCGCGTGTATCGCGTGTATCGCGTGTATCGCGTGTATCGCGTGTGCGCTTGTGCGCGTGTATCGCGTGTATCGCGTGTGCGCGTGTATCGCGTGTGCGCTTGTGCGCGTGTATCGCGTGTATCGCGTGTATCGCGTGTGCGCGTGTATCGCGTGTGCGCGTGTATCGCGTGTGCGCGTGTATCGCGTGTATCGCGTGTGCGCGTGTGCGCGTGTATCGCGTGTGCGCTTGTGCGCGTGTATCGCGTGTATCGTGTGTATTGCAGGTATCGCATGCACGTGTATCGCGTGTGCGCTTGTGCGCGTGTATCGCGTGTATCGCATGTGCGCGTGTATCGCGTGTATCGCGTGTATCGCATGTGCGCGTGTATCGCGTGTGCGCTTGTGCGCGTGTATCGCATGTATCGCGTGTATCGCATGTGCGCGTGTATCGCGTGTGCGCGTGTATCGCGTGTGCGCGTGTATCGCGTGTGCGTGTGCGCGTGTATCGCGTGTGCGTGGGTGCGCGTGTATCGCGTGTGCGTGTGCGCGTGTATCGCGTGTGCGTGTGCGCGTGTATCGCGTGTATCGCGTGTATCGCGTGTATTGCAGGTATAGCGTGTATCGCGTGTGCGCGTGTATTGCGTGTATCGCGTGTGCGCGTGTATTGTGTGTGCGCGTGTATTGTGTGTGCGCGTGTATCGCGTGTGCACGTGTATCACGTGTGCGTGTGTATCGCGTGTATCGCTTGTATCGCGTGTGTGCGTGTGCGCGTGTTTCGCGTGTGCGCGTGTATCGCGTGTATCGCGTGTATAGCGTGTATCGCGTGTATCGCATGTATCGCATGCGCGTGTGCGCGTGTATCGCGTGTAACGCCTGTATCGCGTGTGCGCGTGTATTGCGTGTATCGCGTGTATCGCCTGTATCGCGTGTATCGCGTGTATCGCGTGTGCGCGTGTCTCGCATGTGTGCGTGTTTCGCGTGTATCGCGTGTATCGCGTGTATCGCGTGTGTGCGTGTGCGCGTGTATCACGTGTATCGCGTGTATTGCGTGTATCGCGCGCATGCGCGTGTGCGCGTGTATCGCGTGTATCGCGTGTATCGCGTGTGCGCGTGTGCGCGTGTATCGCGTGTGCGCTTGTGCGCGTGTATCGCGTGTATCGCATGTGCGCGTGTATCGCGTGTGCGCGTGTATCGCGTGTGCGCTTGTGCGCGTGTATCGCGTGTATCGCGTGTATCGCATGTGCGCGTGTATCGCGTGTGCGGGTGTATCGCGTGTGCACGTGTATCCGGGTATCGCGTGTGCGTGTGCGCGTGCGTGTATGGCACGTGTATCGCGTGTATTGTGTGTATCACGTGTGCGTGTGTGGGCGCGTGCCCGTGTATCGCGTGTATCGCATGTGCGCGTGAATCACGTGTATCGCGTGTATTGCGTGTAGCGCGTGAATCCATGTGCGCGCGTATCGCATGTTTCGCGTGTGCGCATGTATCGCGTGGGCGCGTGTATCGCGAGTATCGCGTGTATCATGTGTGCGTGTGTGGGCGCGTGCCCGTGTATCGCATGTGCACGTGTATCGCGTGTATCGCTTGTAGCGCGTGAATCCATGTGCGCGTGTATCGCGTGTATCACGTGTGCGTGTGTGCGCGTGTATCGCGTGTATCGCGTGTATCGCGTGTATCGCGTGTGTCGCGTGTATCGCGTGTGTCGCGTGTATCGCGTGTATCGCGTGTGTCGCGTGTATCGCGTGTATCGCGTGTGCGCGTGTATCGCGTGTATCGCGTGTATCGCGTGTGCGCGTGTATCGCGTGTATCGCGTGTATCGCGTGTATCGTGTGTATCGCGTGTATTGCGTGTATCGCGTGTGCGCGTGTATCGCGTGTATCGCGTGTATCGCGTGTATCGCGTGTGCGTGTGTGTGCGCGTGTATCGCGTGTATCGCGTGTGCGCGTGTATCGCGTGTATTGCGTGTATCGCTTGTATCGCGTGTATCGCGTGTATCGCGTGTGCGTGTGTATCGCGTGTATGGCGTGTATCGCATGTGCGCGTGTATCGTGTGTATCGCGTGTATCGCATGTATCGCGGGTGCGCGTGTATCGCGTGTATCGCGTGTGTCGCGTGTATCGCGTGTGGGTGTGTGCGCGTGTATCGCGTGTGTGCGTGTATCGCGTGTGTGCGTGTATCGCGTGTATTGCGTGTATTGCGTGTATCGCATGAATCGCGTGTGCGCTTGTGCGTGTGTGTTCTAGTGCGCGTGTATCACCTGTATCGCGTGTATTGCGGGTATCGCTTGAACCCGTGTATCGCGTGTGTGTGTGTGGGCGTGAGTAGTAAGTGGGTACGTTGAGGACACTTTCACTTGAGCTCTGATGTTTTTACTTTCGACTTCAATCTCTGTTAAAAATGATTCCGACTTCAATCTCTGTTAAAACTGATTTTGTGATAAACCCTGTTAAAACTAATTTTGTGTTAAATCCTGTTGAAAATGCTTTTCTGTTAGACCCCTGATAAAATTTTTCAAACACAAAACATCAGAACATATTTTTTAACACAAAACATCAGAACCAGTGACTTTTTCTTTTTGGGCGGTAAGTTAAAAGGATCTCTCCAATAAAAATAAAAATGTCTCAGCCATTTTTACAATTTTCACTTAAGCATATCGAATTCATTGAATGTTTCGCGTATATCGATAGAGATAGAGATATGAAAGTATACAGGTTTATTGAGCAACTAGTATACGGAGAAATCTCAGCTGATAAAATTGCAAATTTTAAAACACAGTTGAAAAATGTAGGGGTTGAAAATTTCGTAAATACCGTTAAGAAAACAATACCAGTATCTCCGAAAAAAGACGTGAAATATAAAAGGAAAAATATCAAAGAAAATATGTTGGAGAATTACGTTATTCGTAATAATCGAGATAAGAAATTTCTACAAGAGTTGAACGTAAAGATTTTTTTAAAGATGATCCCAGATAAAAATATAATTGTGGACGATGGTAATATTATCGATATAATATTACCTTGATTTCGTATTCACCTTTTGCAACTCCGTCAGTTCGTAGTATTCTGAGGGGTAAGTTAAAAGGATCTCTACTATAAATAAAATGGAATACTTTAAAGCGTTAAGAGAACTCGAAGATGGAAATTGTCTTTCCAAGAGCGAGTGGCAGGCAGTATCTAAATCTGGAGAACTGACTGATTATTTCGTGAGGAAGTATCATAAGTTTTTGGATTTACCAACTGTGAAACGTAACTTTCTCAATGGAAAAAATAAACTAACTGAAAACATTCTAAATTTTACTCCTTTCAAAAATATTAACGTTTGCAAAAATTGTGGTGTTAGAGTACTAAATGGTAATATTTGTTTTGAATGCATCGAAGAGGATAATCAAAATATGCTAAAGAGTGTGCACAGTATATTTACATTTGTAAGAGAATCTGTAGTAAGAGGAGAGATGGAAAAGGAGATGGAAAAATATTAGGTTTTTTATGAGAATCCCTTATAAAAATTATAATTTAGTATTTACTTTCTCGTTTTGTGTAGTTCGTAGTATTCTGAGGGGTAAGTTAAAAGAATAACATTTATAATAAAAATGAGTACAAGCGTACAAAAACTTAATTTTGATAGTGGAAATTTTTGTCAAAATTGTGAAAACGACGAGACATTTCTACTAGAAAACGACATTTTAATTTGCAAAGTATGTTTTTCAGAAGTTATACAAACGACTTATTTTAATAATAGATCTTATAATGTCGTAGTACCAAAATACAAATATGATCGTGTTAGTCACTTTAAAAAATGTATTCAAAAGTATCAAGGAAAACAATATACTTTTATAAACCCCACTATTTATTCAGACCTCGAGCGCTTATTGATATTTCATGGAATAATTAAAGACGAGCGAGAATCTAGGTCTAAAAAATTTGCAAACGTAAAAAAATCTCATATTATACATTTCTTAAAAGAACTCGGATATACTAAACATTATGACGATTATGTACTTATACACGCAAATTTAACTGGTCAAAAATTAAACGACATAAGTCATCTGGAAAACATTCTAGTCAAAGATTTTGAAAAATTTTCTGAAAAATATTCGTCTATATTTACAAACTCTGAAAGAAAAATTTTTATAAATAGAAAGTTTATTTTATACAGACTGTTATTGAGACACAACCATAAATTAGACGAAGGAGATTTTCTTACATTAAAATCTCGTGATCGTAAAAATGAAACAGACAGAATTTGTAAAGCTATATTCGACTCTTTAGGGTGGGAATACAAAACTAAGTAATTTTTTAATGAACACTGCTCATTAAAAAATAAAATATCCTTCCCCCAGCATTCTGAGCTTTTAGCAAGCGTAAAAATTATCCTCAAACTGCTGCTTCAGTATAGCTTTATACACAGTGTAAGCCACTAATCTAAGTTGATGTTCAGTGACATTTTTAACCTTAATATTTTTTTTATTAAGGAATGCCAAAACTTGCTCCTTTGTACGTATTGGTGGTTTACCATCGACACCAAATAAACCTTCTTTAAGCATCAATTTACTAAATCTATACTCCTTCAATTCATGTAAAATATTCTCTAGTGCGTAAACGTTTTTTTCATAAAATTGAAATTCAGGTGTCTTTACAAACTTCCAGAAACCTCCATTTTCTTTACATAAATTTAATGCTTCGTCGTCTAAACCCATAGCTCTTTATTTATTATAGAAAATATTTTTTTCGAACCCACCTTTAAGAATTCATTGACAATGAGGGGTAAGTTAAAAGAAAGAAAAATAAACAATAATAAACATTTTATTTTACATCATAAAAGAATAACTAGAAACGCAGAGTCTTTTCAAGGTTTACACTTGAATCTTGAGACAGCTGGTTCATCCTCTTCAGAGTGTTTCTGTAGATAAGGCGTTCTTCGAAGAGCGCTTTTGGAGGGGGAAATCACGTCACAGCGAGTAGTTTCATAAAAAAGAATAGCTAGAAACGAATGCGATCGTTGAGGACCGTTCCTGTAGATAAGGCGCTCTTCGAAGAGCGCTTTTGGAGGGGGAAATCACGTCACATCGAGTAGTTTTATAAAAGAATAAAACTAGATCCAGGCGTTCTTTGAAGAGCGTTTTTGGAGGGGGAAATCACGTCACACCACCGTTCCCGCGGTCCTCAAAGATAAGGCGCTCTTCGAAGAGCGCTTTTGGAGGGGGAACTCATATTTTTAATCAGGCACATTTTATCTGTGATTCAAACTGGAGACCGAGGCGCTATTATCACGTCAGAGGATTACGTCACACCGTCCCGCGCTCCTGTAGATAAGGCGTTCTTTGAGGAGCGGATTGGGTGGGAGAACACGACCTTCTGGTTCAGATGCATTTCATTCCATCTCCCAAAATGTTTTATACTCAGGAATCTTTAACATGGTTTCCACTCGTAAAATAATTTTATAAAATGATGAGAAGTAAATGGAGAGTTTCTTCAGCTTTGGGTATTTATAAACCATTTTGCCAACTGCCCTGAGTTTTCTTGCATATCCTTCAGAAATATTAAATTTTGCTTGCAAGTGTTGTTTCCAGGTGGTTGCAGAAGTATTTTTCTTGAAGTTCTCGAAATATTCATTGAGAAAGTAGCCGTATGCTGAATACAAATAAAAGAGCTTCGTCTTTTGTTTTTTTATGACAACATGAAGTTTAAGTAAATAATCTTCAACTTCACCAATGTTCGTCTTATCAGGAGGTCGTAAGTCTTCAGTATTTCGATCTGGTACGAGATGATTAAGTAAAAAAATATGCGTTTTTTCAGGAGGAATAGTCTTAAATGTTCTTGGAAGTTTTAATAATTCTTTATAATTAATACGCTTTACCACTGGCACTTGAATGTTTCCAACTGTTATCAATGTTCTTGCTGCTTCCAAACTTTCACAATTTTCCACTTTCTTGATAAAGTCTATACACTCACTGTGATACTTTTTATGACTCTGAAGTTCAAAAAAAAAAATCCTCTTCATCACCAAATGCAAACCTCATATAATCTTTAGGTTGAGACATTGTACACACCGCGTCACTTCTGAATGAGAACTGCGTATCGCCTCTTCATTGACTCATATCGGTTATGTAACCAGTTCATGATAATTTAGATTCACCGAACAACCGATAGATTGTGTTTGCAGTTCTAATTCTTTAGTGCCTCGTTATTCGGAGTAGTTTTTATTGAGAATTCTCAATAAAAACATATTCACCCTACCCTAAACAAGTTTAAAATTCCTCTCGAATTATATTCTTCAACGGAATGTAGTTCAGAGTAACTTCTGAAACCAAAATTACGTAAGCAAAAGTGTTTTCTGGTGCATCATTTTCAAAATCCGCTCGTAAAACTATATTATTTTTTTGTCCAGTTATGGACTGTGGTTGTCTAGTCATATTCACACTGAATACTGGATAGCTCTCTTTGAAGAACTGAGGCTCATAATATGGATGGGATGAGTCATCTTTACATACTATTCTCTTGAAATCTGTAAGCATGTCGTAAGCTAAGTTATACTTCTCTGAACTCCAATCTAAATTCAAAGGTTCTCGAGGAAAAATTTTCCCTGCTATTTCAAAACTAATATTTTTTACACTCAAATGATCAAATTTGGAATTATTTTTCTTTTGATTATTTTTTCTGTCAGTTTGGAAGACAACAAATCCCCAGATCGGATTCTGTAAATTTCTATAAATATCGGTAATATTATAAGTGATATAATTTTTAATGACACGTTTTTCAATACATTGCAATTTTTTAAAGTGAAACAAATAAGGAGCGGTACTAAGTTCCGCAATTAATTTATTTTTGGATTCACCCGTATATTCGATTATCGGGACTTGCAGGTAGAAAGTTTTAATTTCCACTTTTCCCTCCACAGCTTCAACAGAAGCTGGATCGGAAGGTTTCTTGTAACGGAAGAGCACATTATCATCAGAATTTCTAGTGAATGTAATTTCAAAACCTCCCCTGTAAATTGGAAGTGTTGAATCACTGAAGAACCCAAGGCCTAAATCACCCAATTTACCGCTTGCACTGAAATTTCCACCTCCTATAGCTTTCGTATTAAAACCTGAATTTATTACTTTACCATTATAGTTTGCAGGGCCTGGGAAAGAAGCTATACCCATCACTGTACTAGCAATACCTGGATGATCAATTTCATCAATAAGCGTATTGTGTTTTCTTAGTTCAATTTTGGAAAAAAGATGTGCTACAAAATTGTTTATCATCATTACACTATCATTTGTTCCATATGTTTTTGTGGTATCTTTAGGAATGTATTTTCCATCAATGTAATATTTAATATTGCTGCTAATAAACTCATCGTTTAGAAGCAACTTGAAAACGGTTCTTTTGTACTCAGAGTTAAATTCCAAATTATTTTCAGGATTAAAGTTTTGATACTCAATACTTGTGATTTCAGAATCGTATTTAGAGTATATTGATTTAATTTTATTCATACTTATTTATAATAGGAAAAAAAGTTTTTTTATAGAATCGAAATTCTATAAAAATATCGAGTGGAATAATTAAAGGGGAATCCCTATAAAAACTGACTTAAAATCCAGTTCTGAAAACTTCCCCATGTTTCAAAAGTGATAGTTTGAAAGGGTCCGCACTTTTAATTTCTTTCTTATTTTTATTATATTGATTTAGAATATTATTTTTCATATTTATATAATTTTTTATTTCTTGTTCAATATCATTGAACTCTTCATCAGATATTTTACCGTCTTTAATCGCTTTTATGAACTTTTCTTCAATCGAATTTAATTTAGCTTTTGCCAAAAGCGCAATTTCAGAGTGTTTAGTAATTTTTTTATTGACAAATCCGCTTGAAGTCCTTAATATTACTGATAAGGTTGTCAAGCCTACAGAAATTGGAACACTGAATGGAATTATTATTGGTAATGTTATAGAAGCACCAGTCAGCCCGAGTTCTGAGAGGGCAAATAAAAATTCAGTACCGTAAAGAGTACTGGATAGTTTTCCATATTTTTTACTCAAACCATTTCTCATTTTCTCTTCATCTTCTAAAAATTTGTATTGAGTGATAATTCGATTGATTCTATAATTGTTCTCATTAAACTCGGAAAAACTTATTTTTTTCAGGGTAAATTCTTCAGGGGCTGAAGGTGTTTCATTATTTGTGTACATCATTTTATTATAGGAAAAAAGTTTTTTTATAGAATCGAAATTCTATAAAAATATCAAGACTATAAAATTTAATAAAAGAAATTAAGATTTTTCTTCAATGTTCTCACGCTATTTTCAAAATCGTGTCCTTCTGATAGCTTTTTCAAAATTAATAAACATAAATGTCCACAGATAGGAGGATCATATTGGCTTTGGATTTGTTCCTCATTATAAAATAAATTTTCTGAACCTAAATATTGAACAAGTTCTCTTGGTGGTGGTGCATTACCATACGAATCAAAATAATATTTTAAATTGTTATTTTTATAAAATGCAGTCCAGTGGCTTCCAGCCTCATCAGAATTTTCTAGATTTATAATTCCACATTCCGTGTGGTTCACTTTCTCTGGTAAATCATCCTTCATGAAAACTCCTTTGAAATTTTTAATTTTCATTTCTTTCGATAATCTTTCAATATCAAAATTGGTAAGAGGTTGGAAGCTATTTAGTTTTTTGATTTGGTAGGTTTCTTTTTAGGTTTCTTTTTAGGTTTCTTTTTAGGTTTTGAAATAGCTTTTTTCTTCTTCAATCCAGAACCGATACTTAAACTTTTTGCGTTTTGTGCTAATCTCTCCATTTCCAAGTTATGGCGTTTGATTTCTGCTTCTTCAGCAGATTTATGCTTAGAATCAATAACGCTAGAAGCTACTGCAGCTCCACCACCCAATAATGCCCCAAGAGCGCCAATTCCTGCAAAAAGTAAGGGTAAAAATCCCCCTGAATGATTTATTTGCAACTGATCATAATTCATTTCCAATTCCAACCCTTTTTTGTTTTTGATACATTTATCTATCTTTTTTTTCTGAGTTTCATTTAACAGGATTCTATGATTTCCTTTTCCACTAATATCTGCAAAAGTCAGTCGTACTTTTACTGGAACACGTTTTTTATAAGCAGATCTTATTTTTTTCATTTGTATTTCTGACAAATTTATTTGATGTGTAATCATTTTATTATAGGAAAAAAGTTTTTTTATAGAACGAAATTCTATAAAAACAATCATAATAACTAATTAGTATACACCCATCCCAAAGTGTCTTTTGATTTTCATACCACCTACCACAGTAGCAGCTCCCAATTTTTCACCGATATTTGTTGAACTTTTCATAATTTTATAAGCTTCTGTTTCTAGTTGTTTATCAGCAAGATGCCTATCACTTGTTTTTTCATGATCCCTATAAAAAATGTCGTGTTGTTTACAAGCTTTATCAAGACTATTTATACCTTCATCACCTCTATTTAATCTCTTATCCAATTTAGTAAATGGTCCACAATATTGATAACCACCTGGGAGATGCATTTCAGGTACGAAACCGTCTAGTTTGTTCAACAAAGTATTGAAAATACCAGAACCGTTTTTTATCATATTTTTGGGTAAATTATTAATAATTTTAATCAAGTATTCAGTTCCCTTGGGATTATCAATATATTTCTCCAGTTGATCTTTAATGAAATTTATAATTCCCAATTTTTCATTGTGAAAATTATTATTTCCTGCCTGCTCTTGCGCATGCAAATAGTATAGTCTTTGTTGAATTTGATTCAAATTATCTATATATTTAAATTCTACGGGATTTTCATTATATTTAATCAACCCGGTACCGATCTTTTTCTTTTTACTATACTCCCAGATTGGTTTTATGATTTCTTTCCATTTTTTACTAACACTTGATTTTGGTTGTTTAGATTCGGGATTATTATTTTGAAACATGCTATTTGTTTGAATGAGGATTCTTGCATAAGCTTTAAAGTCTTCATTAGTGTATTCATCTTTGGATGGAATATCAGAAGCTATGGGTTTTGTTAAGAGCTTCCATAAGCCTTCAGTACCGGAATATTTCATTTTTTCTATTTCAATATCATTGCCATTTACCCGTATCTGTTTATTTCCAATAAATATATGATTTTTTAAAGGATATATTCCAAATTGCCTATCAGGATGAAGAATATATAATTCTGCAATTGGTCCAATACCTAAAGGGCCTACAGAAGAGTTTGGTAATTTAAAACTTTTTTGTAATATTAATTCCATTTCATCATCCCTATCTGCATTGTCACTTGAAAAGCTTTGATTTAATGTATCTTCAGTATCATTATCAATACCTTGAACCTCGCCATCAACATCTTGAAAAGAAACTTTTTTAGGTGAACTGATAGGCAAGGGGTTAAATGTTTTTATTGCAGGAAGGAGTTCTAATTTTTTACCAAGATCTTCATCAGTTTGTTTCACTGCTTTTTCTACCTTATCTAATCGTGAAGTTATAGGTTCATAAGCCTTTTCTTTTGTCTCCTTATCAGATGCTTGGTTAATCCTTTCTTGTCTCGCTAATTTTTGTAAATATTTTCTAAGTTTAATCGATTTATCAGCTTCAGCTACGCTCATGGGTTTACGGTTTGGTTTTGTGAAAAATATTTGTTCATCTTTTTCGGGAGGTTTATCAATCTTTTTTATTTCTCTAAGTTTGGCTTCTTTTTCCTTCATAATTTCAAGTTGCGCTTCTTTGTATTTCTGTCTAAGCGCTTGTTCTAAAGTAATTTTAGTCATGTTTTTATTATAGGAAAAAAGTTGTTTTAAAAATCGGTCAAACGTTAAAACGTTAAAACGCTTAAACGCTTAAACGCTTAAACGTTAAAACGCTTAAACGCTTAAACGCTTTAGGAACGCTATTTTTGCGTTTTTAAGCGTTTCCCAATGCGATTTTTGAAGCGTTTCCCAATGCGTTTTTATAGGGGATTCTCTATAAAAACATAACTTAAAATCTAAAATATTTCGCCAAATTTCTTTCGGTAACGTCCGTCATTGCGTTTCTTTGTTAGATCAATCGTTAGAAAACCAAAGTCCTCATCCCAACAAGAATAGCATAATTCTTTGAATTGATCATAAGTTAAATCAGTTCCCACATATTCATCATAAATATCTCGCATGTATCTTGGTCCTTGTCTAAATACACATAAAAAATTAATGTTGTTTCTAATGAGTTGTTTATCAACTTTTGACCATGATTGTGTCAAGTAAACGCACGAAATTTTCTTATGACGTCCTCTCACAAAATAATCTTTGATTTCTCTCTGATGTTGAATGTTTACACAATCATCAAAAATAATAAGACTTTTTTCTTCACATGCGTCCAGGGTTATAAGTTCGTCACAATTACTGAAAAACTGCGCTATTTCCACACCGTCTTTTGCAGAAATTTTTTCATAATTGCTTCTCAAAATCTCATATGCATTCTGATCCAGAGATTTTGAAAAAATATATAGATGATTAAAGGGGATCCCCCATGGCTTTGTGATGAGATTATAGAGAAGTGTTGTTTTCCCACAACCAGAAGTTCCTACTATTAATGATCTTAAAGGTAATGGTAAAATTCCTTTTCTAGCCTCTTTTTTATCATGCGAAATTGGATCAATCTCGTATTTGTATTTACTCATATTTATTATACGAAAAACTTTTTACCTATAATAAAAGCATGACTCTAATAAAGATTTCTGATAAACACAAAGATCTAAAAATAACTTTTGAGCCAGAAATTGTTCTAAATCCCAATAAAAATTATAAACTCGGATTAGTAAAGTTATTATTTACTTCACCTTCTCTTTCATTTCAAGTAAAAAATGTATTGATATCATTAAAAATGTTTATTATAGATGGATGGTATCATACCGAGCATGTGTTAGATGGCACATTTACTGTTGAGACGTTTAAAAGAGAATTATATTTAAAAATAAAAAATTATATAACTGAACTCATGAAGAAATTTGAGGAGAATAAAACACTTTATAAATCACAAATTGACACATTAAAAAAAACAAAACCTGAAAGTTTGGTTTTTAAAGTAGACTACGGTCCAAATTGTAATAGATTTTATCTTAAATCTCCTGTTGTTATCGGATTTATAAGGTATGGAAATTTCTGCGAACTGTTCGATTTTAAACAGTGTAAAACACCTGGGGATTATTTTGATGCTAATAAGGAATATTATTCAGAAGACAATCCAAAATTAATCAAACCTATTTCATTAATTGAATGGCATTGCAATATTACCGATTATAGCTTCGCTAATCATGATGAACATTCACATCGTCATAGTGTACATGAATTACTCCATGTATCTTTGATAGAGAAAACGATTCTCCCAAATACTACTTATATGGAAACGAATAAGAAAATTCTCTACAGTTCTCTACGAAAAGGAATTAGTGAAATTAAAGAAATTGAACTATTATGTAGAAATGAAAATGGAGATGAGCTGCAATTTGAAAATGTTACAGTTTATTTGCATTTGATTGAAGAGTGAGGAGTTTCTTTTTTATGAGAAATATCTCATAAAAAACCTTTTTTCCTATAATAAAATAAATAATGTACAACGAAATTTATTGCTGTAAGTGTAAGAAAAAAACGAAAAATATAAACGTGAAAATTGTACAAACTGTGAACGGAAGGTGGAGAATTTCAGCTAAATGTGTTAAATGCAGAACTCATAAGAGCAAATTCATTCAAGATCCTAACGGAGAAAAAGCACCAATTCGTGCCATTTTTGATTGGGCTATAGAAGGCAAGGTACCGGACACATTAAAAAAACCTGTTTTCCTATAATAAAAATGGATAATGATTTAACTGATCCTATTTACTGTCACAAGTGTAAGAAGAGAACCAATAATATTGATGCAGAAAAAATACAAACGATAAACGGGAGATGGAGAGTGGCTGCAAAATGTGTTAAATGCAGAACTCATAAGAGTAAGTTTATCACTTCCCCCGAGAGAGAAAATTCTGAAGAACCAACTGTAGTAGAAGATCTGAATGTTGATGAAAAATTATCTCTCGCTAAAGAATTACATAAGTCAATAAGAAATAAATTTCAAAAAAGGACAATATTTACTAAAGGTATTGATGATTTGTGGGCTGCTGATTTGATAATCATGAAAAATTATGAAAAAGAGAATGATGGATACGGTTATATGCTTAATGTTATCGATACATTTTCAAAATTTGCATGGACCTTACCCTTGAAGAAAAAGGATGGAAAAAACGTAACAAAAGCTTTTGAGAAAATCATAGAAAAGGCCAAATCACAAAATCATAATGCTCCGAATTTACTACATACCGATAAAGGTTTAGAGTTTGAAAATAAAATGTTTAAAGAATTTCTGAAAAGTCACCAAATAAAAATGTATCATACACAGAATGAAGAAAAATCGGCAATCATAGAAAGATTTAATAGAACTTTAAACGAAAAAATGAAAATCCATTTTGAAGTACGAAATAATAAGAAATGGATCGATATTCTAGAGGATTTGATTCATGAATACAATTTTAAAGATTTCCATAGATCGATTGGTATGATACCTGTACAAGTTAATAAAAATAACGAAGATGAAGTGTTAGTTAGATTGTTTAGGAACCAAAAAGCCTCACAAAAAGTAAAGTTTTCTCTTGGAGATCGAGTTCGAATAACAAGATTTAAGAAAACATTTGGGAATAAATATGATGCTAAATGGACTAGAGAAATTTTTGTGGTTTCTGGAATTCTACCAACCAATCCAATTACTTACAAAATAAAAGATTTAAACGACGAAGAGATTGAAGGATCTTTCTATGCTCAAGAACTACAAAAAACAGAATTCTAGAAAAAACTTATTGGTTCAGGCTCGAATGAACCAAACAATTGTTAACCGAGATCAAAATTTGCGGCTCACATGTGAGCCGCAAAATTTCGTATGAAATGAAAAAGCCGCGGCTTGAATTCCAGCCGCGGCTTTTTCGTATGAAATGAAAAAACCGCGGCTTGAATTCCAGCGTCGGCTTTTTTAGTCAACTGACTTGTATTCGACTTTAACGTTAAAGAGGGGGAGCGATTTGCTCCCCCTCTTTAAGAATTTTAAAATCTTTTTTAAATGTTCTCGACTTGTATTTACCTTTACATAGGACCCCCCGTCGAATCGACGGGTACGAGGTATTTCCTGTTGAAAATCAAATTGACTTGTATTCGTCTTTGCATCGTACCCGTCTACCAGACGGGTACGAGGTATTTACTGTTAAAAATCAAATTGACTTGTATTCTACTTTAACGTTAAAGAGGGTGGGCGAATCGCCTCCCCTCTTTAAGGAATTGTGTTTTAAAAGAATATATTCTATAATAAATAAATAGAAATGAATAGGGAGCAGCTATTGAAAAAACTTAATTTTGAAAACAACACAAACAAACTTTCTGAACTAGAAATCGGAAAACCTTACAAAATTATAAACTTTGAATTTGTGTCAACGAAATACTCGTGGGAGGCTGTTATAGCCAATCTAGGAGAATTTAGAGTGTTCATACCAGAAAGATGTATTCAAAAATTTGATAAAAACGAACTCCAAGCTCTAGTTGAGTACGGTGTTTGCTTAGTGTACCATGGAATCACCAAATCAATAAATGGGAGAGACATGTATAACATCAAGTTTGTTTAAAACCCAATCTATTAAAGGTGGCGTCGAATCGCCCCCACCTTTAAATATTAATAAAAACGTTTTAATGGAAAATTTCCATTAAAACAACAATATATAGTATCCATACAAGAAAAAGCGGGTGGATAATATAAAAATTGAGGGATTAGTTAAAAGAATCTCTTTTCTATTATAAAAATGAACGATACGAAAAAAAATGAAGGGTTAGTTAAAAGAACCCCTACTATAATAAAAATGCAAGATACTATTAAAAAACGATATGCAGATAAAATCTGTGAAAAATGTGATCGAAAAATCACATATAAAAACTGGGCTCGTCATTTAAAAACACCATTCCATCTAAAAAATGACCCTAACCAAACTCTTAAACCTCAACAAAGAGTCGTTGAGAAAGGATTCAGAGTTAAAGATTTGAGAAATGAAGCGAAAGATTACAATTTAAAAGGTGGTTATAAAATGAAGAAAAATAATCTTATTACAGCTTTAAATGATATTAAAAATGTATACTTTAAGAAAAGTGATCTAGAAAAACTAACTGTTAAAGAACTACGCGAAATAGCTAAAGAAAAACATATTAAAATTAAAAAACCGAATAAAAAAATCAATATCATCGAACATCTAATGCACCCACAAGGGCATGCATTTAAAGTAAAAACAGGAAAAATGTTCAATTTCGACGATGACTTCGTTAATGAAAACAAAGAAAAACGAAAATCTCCTTTTACTATTATAGAAACTAAATCTCGATACATTAAAAAATTTAAAACTACAGAAATCGATTATTGTATAAAATTATCTAATATCATACAAGTCGAAAAAGCTGTATTTGCTATGTTAAATTTGGCTAAAGAAAAATCTAATTTCCAAACCGGGGATAAAATTATGATCATTGCCCAAAACCCTCATTTTCACCATGATATATCGAAAGATTTAAGTAGTAAATCAAACGTTTTATCTCGTATACAAGCTAAAGGATTTATCCAACACGTAAGCAACATTATTAGTTCAAACGAACACGTTGACATAACAAATACTACGTTTCACATTAAAATCATTAATTTACCGAGAGGAGCAAAAGGTGTCAAAATATTAAATTTGGCTGAGAGTAAACACACAAAACAATGTATCACTAAAATTAAAAATGTCGATAACTTATGCTGCCCAAGAGCCATAATTACCGCGTTAACTTATCATACTAATAAAATCATGGGTAGACAGTTTACTGGAAACGAACTAGTTTATATTCGGAAGGGAAGGGCACTCCAAACGACACTTGCAAAAAAGCTGTGTGAAAAAATGGGTTCATACACCGAGGAAGGTTTCACATTGCAAGATATCAAAGTTGTTGAAGAATTATTAGACATTCAAGTTAAAGTTATCTGCGCCGAAAATTTCAATACCGTTATTTACGAAGGAGAAAAGAAAGATACTATAATTTATCTTTATAAAGACGGAAATCATTTTGACGTGATTAATAGTGTAGCAGCCTTTTACGCCTCCGTATATTACTGTAAAAATTGTGATACTCCCTATAATAATAAAGAGAAACATGAATGCAAAAAGACTAGAAATAAAGATGTCTGTCCTCTCTGTAAACAAATACAACACGATGAAAAAGATAAAAATAAAATATTCTGTAACGATTGTAACCGTTATTGTTATAATGATAATTGCTTTAAAAATCATAAAGAAGTTTGTAAAATAATCTATAAATGTTTAAACTGCGGGAAAATTTGCAAAAGAACCGACGAACATAGATGTGGTTCTGGAAAATGTCGAAACTGTCAAGAAATATTCGACGATATAGGTGGTCATGAATGTTTTATGTTAGCAAGACGATCAAACGGTGGGTATTGTACAGTACCTTGTACTTGTAATAATCGTTCTGATATCACAGCAGAAAAATGTACTTACACCGAAAAATACATAACATTTGATTATGAAGCAATGCAGGAAACAGGAACCCATGAAGCAAATCTTGTTATAGCTCACTACCACGATGGTACTAAATTCGTATTCAAAACTAATGAGGAATTTTGCGAGTGGTTGATTTCAAGTAAACACAAAGGGTACACTGCCATAGCACATTATGCAAAAGGATATGATTCTCAATTCATTCTGAAATACTGCGTCGAAAATACTCTGAAACCTTACACTATTTATAATGGAACTAAACTAATGTTATTAGAAATTAAAGGAATAATAAGAATAATCGATAGTTCTAACTTCGTTGCATCTCCGTTATCTGCTTTTCCAAAAACGTTCGGATTAACAGAACTAAAAAAAGGATATTTCCCCCATTATTTCAATACTCGAGATAATCAAAATTACGTTGGGCCAATTCCTGATACTAAATTTTATGGGGCTGATTCAATGAAACCCGAAGTAAGAAAAGCATTTTTGAAATGGCACGCTGAAAAAGTAAAGGAAAATTATATATTCGACTTTCAGAAAGAAATATTAGAATATTGTGAATCAGATGTCGATATTTTGCGAAGGGGTTGTATTGAATTTAGGAAGCAATTTTTAGACATAGCTAATATCGATCCTTTCCAATATTTAACTATAGCGAGTGTTTGCATGGCCATTTTTCGGTCCTTATATTTACAGGAAAATACGATAGCAAGTATCAAAGAGGACAGAAAGGAAATGTTTAGCAAAGGATCTATCACTTGGCTGAATACTTTTAAAAATGTACAGCACGCATTGAATGGAGGGGAAGTAACTGTTTGTGGTGCCAAAGTTGATGGTTTTGATCAAATTACTAACACGGTTTATCAGTATCACGGGTGTTTTTGGCACGGCTGTCCTACATGTTTTCATGAAAATACTCCCAATAATGTAAATCATCTATCTATGGGAGACTTGTATGAAAAAAGTCCAGTCATGCAGCATGACCCCATGAGCGAATTTTTGAAGAAATCTTCGACATTTCAGTCGCTATTGATCGTGTTGAGAAATTTTAGTTTATGATTTTGATAGACAAGCATGGAATCAAATTATTAACACATGCACAGAGTGAACTCATCAGTTGTGATTACATTTTTTTTTTTTTTTTTTTTTTTTTTTAAAGCACCTACTACCTACGTTTTAAACAGCATGGTTCTAGGATTGGTTATACAGGGATACTTCCATAAGAGTAGTTCAATCTGAATTTGGACAATGTTTCATGCAAATATTACCGATTTTTACAACTAGCGAACGGCATTATTGCGATTTTTGACTGATTTTTCAACTTTGACATTTTTGAAAACTTGATACATATTCTTATAGGAAATTTTACGCTGATTCCGAATATACCACATATTAGTATGCTGAAAAAATTATTTCGCACAACAAATCGCAAAAAACAGGCTATTTTGAAATTTTTGACTACATTTTTGAAAATTTCAACCCGAAGATGTAATCCGATCATGCTGGCCAACGAACTTGAACTTTCGTTTTGTGCCCTTAACATTTTAAAATTTGTTTGAAGTTTCTAGCACAATTCTACGGACAGTTATCGTCTGGAATGACACATACATACATACATATATACATACATACATATATACATACATATATACATATATACATATATACATACATAAAAAAATGCGTTAAACTTCAGAATATGATTCAGAATAGCCTGAAACGGATTTCTGCATAAAATTTTTTCAAAAATTCACATTCTACAAATTTTGAGGCGAGAGCAATAGCTTAATTTTCTCCAAAAATTCGCTAAAACGAAGGAAAGGAGTAAACAAATCATTGACGCTGGATACCAATTAGTAGAAATGTGGGAATGTAACTGAATTAAATCGAAAGAGGGTAAAGCAGCAGTAAAAAGTAGTGGAAACGTAATAGTGGAACCATTAAATCCTAGAGACGCATTTTTTGGTGGCAGAACCAATGCTAGTAAATTGAAAGTCGTAAATAAAAAATTAAGATATATCGATGTTTGTAGTTTGTATCCAACAGTTCAATATTTCGATTATTATCCCTTAGGTCATCCAACAAAAATTCATAAACCTGAGAAATATGATGAAAATTGGTACGGATTAATCAAATGTAAAATATTACCTCCTAAAAAATTATATCACCCAGTTCTACCGATCAAAAGAGATAAACTTTTATTTATTTTATGCGAAAAATGTTTTGTAGATAAATGTAATACTTGTTCACACGATGAAAATGAAAGAGCTCTGGTTGATACTTGGACTACAGATGAAGTAAATAAAGCTATTGAAAAAGGTTATAAGATTCAAGAAATTTACGAAGTATGGCATTTCAAAGAAAAAAGTAATGAATTGTTCAAAGAATATGTAAAAACATTTATGAAAATAAAACTAGAGACTAGTCCGTGGGAAAGCGACTTTGGAACTATTGAAGAATATATAAAAAGCGTTAAAGGAAGTCTCGATATAGATTTAGAAAAAGAAAGTATTAAACCAAATCCTGGACGAAGAGCAGTAGCAAAGATTTGTTTGAATTCTTTGTGGGGAAAGTTTGGGCAAAGATTGAACATGTCACAATCTGAATATGTTGTTGATATAACAAGATGGTACGATATACTTTTAGATGACAGACTAGAAATTGGTTCATGCCAATTTCTGAATGACAATATCGTGCAAATATCTTATAAATTTTTGAATCAATACATCGAAGATAGTTTTTCAACTAACGTTTTTGTAGCTGCTTTTACCACTTCCAATGCAAGATTGAGACTATATGATATGCTTGATAAAATAGGAAAGAATGTTGTTTATTATGATACAGATAGTATTGTTTATATTGATGATGGGAAAAATTCTGTAAAAACTGGTTGTATGTTGGGTGAGTGGACTGATGAATTGGGAAAAAATAATCACATTGTAGAATGGATTAGTACGGGCCCCAAGAGTTACGCTTATATAACCAATCAAGGAAAAGAAACTATGAAAGTTAAAGGATTTACTTTGAATTATCAAAACGGTAAATCATTAAATAGAGAAGCTATGAATAAAATGTTAATAAAAGAAATAAACAACGTTAAGCTAAAATATAACATGATTACGCGAAATGTAAAAGATAAAACATTAGTAAACAAAGAAGTGGAAAAAGAGTTTAAATTTCAATATGATAAACGAAATATAATGGAAAACAAAGAAACCGATATTATCGATACTTTACCTTGGGGATATTAAACGTAAACATTTAAGAAACTCTTTATATAAAAATCAGTAGTAAGTGGGTACGTTGAGGACATTAACAGGGATTCAAGTCGTTAAATGAAAAAGTCACTGGTTCTGATGTTTTGGTGGCAACTTTTAAAATTGAAACGATGAGTTAAAGGAATGGGGTTTTATAATAAAAGATGGCCGATAACTTTTTGGATAGAATCAACGCTAGGAGTCAAGCTAAATTTAGTACGTTTAATGATTTGAAACGTAACAAACCTTATGTGATCCTTAAAGCGGAAAAGGTGGACACTAATTTTGGTGAAACTATAGCGGTAGACTTGGAGGGTGGCTTCAAGAACATATTGCTACCGAGTCATTTTTTAAAAAATAGGTTTAACCAAGAGGGTGATTTGGAAACTCTAGTGAAAGGCAAATATAAATTGATTTATAAAGGTAAAGTGGCACTTAAAAGTGGTAACAAAATGCATAGTATCGAGTTTACAAAATGAGCCTATAATTAATAATTTTTAATGATACCCGTCATTAAAAATTGAAACCTACTGTAATTTTTAGAGTTTTCACTAAAGTTTCTAATGGGAAAAAAATATTCTTTTAACTTACCGCCCAAAATGAAAAAGTCACTGGTTCTGATGTTTTGTGTTAAAAAATATGTTCTGATGTTTTGTGTTGAAAAATTTTATCAGGGGTCTAACAGAAAAGCATTTTCAACAGGATTTAACACAAAATTAGTTTTAACAGGGTTTATCACAAAATCAGTTTTAACAGAGATTGAAGTCGGAATCATTTTTAACAGAGATTGAAGTCGAAAGTAAAAACATCAGAGCTCAAGTGAAAGTGTCCTCAACGTACCCACTTACTACTCGCGTGTATCGCGTGTGTCGCGTGTGTCGCGTGTGTCGCGTATATTGCGTGTATCACGTGTATCGCGTGTATGGCGTGTATCGCATGTGCGGGTGTATCGCGTGTGCGCGTGTATCGCGTGTGCGCGTGTATCGCGTGTGCGCGTGTATCGCGTGTGCGCGTGTATCGCGTGTATTGCGTGTATTGCGTGTATCGCGTGTATCACGTGTATCGCGTGTATCACGTGTATCACGTGTATCGCGTGTATCGCGTGTGCGTGTGTGGGCACATGCCCGTGTATCGCGTGTGCGCGTGTATCGCGTGTATCTTGTGTATCGCGTGTATCGCGTGTACGTGTGTGGGCGTGTGCGCGTGTGCGCGTTTATCGCGTGTATCACGTGTATTGCGTGTATTGCTTGTATCGCGTGTATCGCGTGTGCGTGTGTGGGCGTGTATCGCGTGTATCGCGTGTTGCGTCGCGTGTGCGCGTGTATCGCGTGTATAGCGTGTATTGCGTGTGGGCGTGAATCCATGTGCGCGTGTATCGCGTAGGCGTGTATCGCGTGTATCTCGTGTATCACCTGTGCGTGTGTGGGCGCGTGCCCATGTATGCGTGTATCGCATGTGCGCGTGTATCGCATGTGCGCGTGTATCGCGTGTATCGCATGTGCGCGTGTATCGTGTGTATCGCGTGTATCGCCTGTATCGCGTGTATCGTGTGTATCGCGTGTGCGCGTGTATCGCGTGCATCACATGTGCGCGTGTATCGCATGTATCGCGTGTATTGCGTGTAGCGCGGGAATCCATGTACGCGCGTATCGCGTGTTTCGCGTGTGCGCGTGTATCGCGTGGGCGCGTGTATCACGTGTATTGCGTGTATCACGTGTGCGTTTGTGGGCGCGTGCCTGTGTATCGCATGTATCGCGTGTGCACGTGTATCGCGTGAATCCATGTGCGCGTGTATCGCGTGTATCACGTGTGCGTGTGTGGGCGCGTGCACGTGTATCGCGTGTATTGCGTGTATCGCGTGTGCGCGTGTGCTCGTGTGCGCGTGTGTCGCGTGTATCGCGTGTATCGCGTGTATCGCGTGTATCGTGTGTGCGTGTATCGCGTGTATCGCGTGTGCGCGTGTATCGCGTGTATCGCGTGTATCGCGTGTATCGCGTGTATCACGTGTATCACGTGTATCGCGTGTGCGCTTGTGCGCGTGTGCGCATGTATCGCGTGTATCGCGTGTGTGCGTGTGCGCGTGTATTACGTGTATCGCATGTATCGCGTGTATCGCGTGTATTGTGTGTATTGCGTGTATCGCGTGTATCGCGTGTATTGCATGTATCACGTGTATCGCGTGTATTCCATGTATCGCGTGTATCGCGTGTATCGCGTGTATCGCGTGTATCGCGTGTGTCGCGTGTATCGCGTGTGTGCGTGCGCGTGTGTGCTTGTGTTCTTGTGCGCGTGTATCACGTGTATTGCTGGTATCGCGTGTATCGCGTGTATGGCGTGTGCGTGTATCGCGTGTGCGCGTGTATCGCGTGTATCGCGTGTGCGCGTGTATCGCGTGTATCACGTGTATCGCGTGTATCGCGTGTATCGCGTGTGTGCGTGTATCGCGTGTATCGCGTGTATCGCGTGTATCGCAAGTGCGTGTGTATCGCGTGTATCGTGTGAATCGCGAGTGCGCGTGTGCGCGTGTATCGCGTATGCACTTGTGCGCGTGTATCACATGTGCACGTGTATCACATGTATCGCGTGTGCTCGTGTATCGCGTATGTGGGCGCGTGTATCGCGTGTATCGCGTGTGCGCGTGTATCGCGTGTGCGCGTGTATCGCGTGTATCGCGTGTATCGCGTGTATCGCATGTATTGCGTGTGGGTGTGTGCGCGTGTATCGCGTGTGTGCGTGTATCACGTGTATCGCGTGTATTGCGTGTATAGCGTGTATCGCATGCGCTTGTATTGCGTGTATCGCGTGTATCGCGTGTATCGCGTGTGCGCGTGTATCGCGTGTATCGCATGTGCGCGTGTATCGCGTGTGCGCGTGTATCACGTGTATTGCGTGTATTGCTTGTATCGCGTGTATCGCGTGTGCGTGTGTGGGCGTGTATCGCGTGTATCGCGTGTATCGCGTGTGCGCGTGTATCGCGTGTATTGCGTGTATCGCCTGTATTGCGTGTATCGCATGTATCGCGTGTGTGCGTGCGCGTGTGCGCTTGTGCGCGTGTGTTCTAGTGCGCGTGTATCGCGTGTATTGCGGGTATCGCTTGAATCGCGTGTATCACGTGTGCGTGTGTGAGCGCGTGTCCGTGTATCGCGTGTATTGCGTGTATAGCGTGTATCGCATGCGCGTGTATCGTGTGTGCGCGTGTGCGCGTGTATCGCTTGTGCGCGTGTATCGCGTGTGCGCTTGTGGGCGTGTATCGCGTGTATCGCATGTGCGCGTGTATCGCATGTGCGCTTGTGCGTGTGTATCGCGTGTATCGCATGTGCGCGTGTATCGCGTGTATCGCATGTGCGCTTGTGCGTGTGTATCGCGTGTATCACATGTGCGCGTGTATCGCGTGTTTCGCGTGTGCGCGTGTATCGCGTGTTTCGCGTGTATCGCGAAACTCGTGATACACGCGCACATGGATTCACGCGCTACACGCGATACACGCGCAAATGCGATACACGCAATACATGCTATACCCGCGCACACGCGATACATGCGATACATGCGCACATACGATACACGCGATACACACGCACACGCGATACACGTGCACACGCGATACACGCGAAACACGCAACACACGCGATACACGCGCACACGCGATACACGCGGTACAGGCGATACACGCGATACAAGCGATACCCGCAATACACACAATACACACGATACACGCGCACAAGAATACACGCGCACAGGCGCACATGCGCACGCACACACACGATACACGCGATACACATGCACGAGCGCACAAGCAATACACGCGATACACGCGCACACGCGCACACATGCGATACACGCAATACACGCGCACACGCAATACATGCGATACACGGGCACGCGCCCACATACGCACACGTGATACACGCGATACACGCGCACATGGATTCACGCGCTACACGCGATACAGGCGATACACAAGCACACGCGATACATGCCATACACGGGCACGCGCTCACACACGCACACGTGATACACGCGATACACGCGATACACGCGCCCACGCGCACACGCGAAACACGTGATACATGCGCACATGGATTCACGCGCACACGCGATACACGCCTTACACGCGCACACGCGATACACGCGCACACGCGATACACGCCATACACGCGACACACGAGCACACGCGATACACGAGATACACGCGATACACCCGATACATGCGCATACGATACACGCGCACAAGCGCACACGCGATACACGCGCACACGCGATACACGCATTACATGCGATACAAGCTATACACGCGATACAGGCGATACACGCGCACACGCGATACACGCGATACACTCGATACACGCGCACAGGCTATACACGCGATACACTCGCACACACGTTACACGCGATACACGCAATACACGTGATACACGCGATACCTGCGCACACGCGACACACGAGATACACGCGATACACGCGCACACGCGATACACGCGCACAAGCGCACACGCGATACACGCGCACACGCGATACACGCGCACATGCGATACACGCGCACAAGCGCACACGCGATACACGCGCACACACGCGATACACGCGATACACGCAATACACGCGCACACGCGATACACGCGATACATGCAATACACGCGCACAAGCGCACACGCGATACACGCGCACATGCGATACACACGATACACGCGCACAAGCTCACACGCGATACACGCGATACACGCGCCCACAAGCGCAGGCACACACGCGCACGCACACACGCGCACATACACACGCGCGCGTGCGCGCACACACACACACACACACGCGCATGCGATACACGCTATACACGTGATACACGGGATACACGCGCACACGCACACACGCGATACACACGCACACACGTGATACAGGCGATACACGCGATACACGCGCACACACGATACACGCGATACACGCACATGCGATACACGCTATACACGCAATAACGCGATACACGCGACACCCGCGCACACGCACACGCGATACACGCGCACACGCACACACGCGATACAGGCGGCGCACACGGGATACACGCGCACACGCCATACACGCGATACAGGCGATACACGCGATACACGCGATACACGCGCACATGCGATACACGCGATACATGCGATACACGCGCACATGCGATACACGCGATACACGCGATACACGCGATACATGCGATACACGCGCACACGCGATACACGCGCACACGCGATACACGCGATACACGCGATACATGCGATAAACGCGCACACGCGATACACGCTATACATGGGATACACGCAATACACGCGCACATGCGATACACGCGCATATACGATACACGCCATACATGCGATACACGCGCACATGCGATACACGCGCACAGGCGATACACGCGCACAGGCGATACACGCGCACACGCGGAACACGTGCGTGCGATACACGCTAAACACGCGATACAGGCGCACAGGCGATACACGCGCACACGCGATACACGCGCACACGCGGAACACGTGCATGCGATACAAGCTATACACGCGATACAGGCGATACACGCGCACACGCGATACACGCGATACACCCAATACACGTGCTACACGCGATACAAGCGATACACTCTATACACGCGATACACGCCCACACGCGATACATGCGATACACGCGATACACGCGCACAAGCGTACACGCGATACACGCGCACACGCGCAGACGCGATACACGCGATACACGCGCATGCGATACATGCTATACACCCAATACACGTGATACACGCGATACCCGCGCACACGCACACGCAATACACGCGATACACACGCACACGCGATACTCGCGATACAGGCGCACACGCTATACACGCGATACACACGCACACGCGATACACGCGATACACGCGCATGCGATACATGCGATACACGCGATACACGCGATACACGCGATACACGCGCACACGCACACGCAATACACGCGATACACGCGCACACGCGATACACGCGCACATGCGATACACGCGCACAAGCGCACACGCGATACACGCGCACACGCGATACACGCGCACACGCGATACACGCAATACACGCGCACACGCGATACACGCGATGCACGCAATACACGCGCATGCGATATACGCTATACACGCAATACACGTGATACATGCGATACACGCGCACAAGCGCACACGCGATACACGCGCACATGCGATACACGCGATACACGCGCACAAGCTCACACGCGATACACGCGCCCACAAGCGCACGCGCACGCACACGCGCGCGCGCACACACACCCACACGCGATACAAGCGCACACGCACACACGTGATACAGGCGATACACGCGATACACGCGCACACGCGATACACGCAATACACGCGATACACGCGCACACAAGATACACGCTATACACGCGATACAGGTGATACACGCGATACACGCGCACATGCGATACACGCGCACACGATACACACAATACATGCGATACACGCGCACATGCGATACACGCGATACACGCGCACAAGCGATACACGCGCACACGAGATACACGCGATACACGCGATACACGCGATACACGGCGCACATGTGATACATGCGATACACGCAATACACGTGATACACGCGATACACGCGCACAAACGCACACGCGATGCACGCGCACAAGCGCTCACGCGATTCATGCGCACATGCGATACACGCGCACACGCGATACACGTGCGTGCCATACACGCTATACACGCGATACAGGCGATACATGCGCACACGCGATACAGGCGATACACGCGCACACGCTATACATGCGATACACTCGCACACGCGATACACGCGATACACGCGCATGCGATACACGCTATACACGCGATACACGCGCACACGCGATACACACGCACAAGCGCACACGCGATACACGCGCACATGCGCACACGCGATACACGCGCACACACGCACACGCGATACACGCGCACACGCGATACACGCGCACACGCGATACACGCGATACACGCGCACACGCGATACACGCAATACACGCGCATGCGATATACGCTATACACGCAATACACGTGATACACGCGATACACACGCACAAGCGCACATGCGATACACGCGCACATGCGATACACGCGATACACGCGCACAAGCGCACACGCGATACACGCGATACACGCGCCCACAAGCGCACGCGCACGCACACACGCGCACGCACACACGAGCGCGCACACACACACACGCGATACAAGCGCACACGCACACACGTGATACAGGCGATACACGCGATACACGCGCACACGCGATACACGCGATACACGCGCATGCGATACATACGATACACGCGATACACGCGATACACGTGATACACGCGATACACCCGCACACGCGAAACACGCGATACACGCGGATACACGCGCACACGCGATACACGCGCACATGCGATACACGCGATACACGCAATACACGCGATACACGCGCACAAGCGCACAAGCGCACACGCGATACACGCGCACACGCGATACACGTGCATACACGCGATACACGCGATACACGTGATACACGCGATACCCGCGCACACGTACACGCGATACCCGCGCACACGCACACGCGATACACGCGCACACGCGATACACGCGCACAAGCGCACACGCGATACACGCGCACATGCGATACACGCGATACACGCGCACACGCGATACACGCGCACAAGCGCACACGCGATACACGCGCACACGCGATACACGCGCACAAGCGCACACGCGATACACGAGATACACGCGCACACGCGATACACGCGCTCCCGCAATACACGCGCACCCGCAATACACACGCACGCGCGATACATGCGCACACGCGATACACGCGCACACGCGATACACGTGCGTGCGATACAAGCTATACACGCGATACAGGCGATACACGCGCACACGCGATACACCCAATACACGTGCTACACGCGATACAAGCGATACACTCTATACACGCGATACACGCGATACACGCGCATGCGATACACGCTATACACGCAATACACGTGATACACGCGATACCCGCGCACACGCACACGCAATACACGCGATACATGCGCACACGCTATACACGCGCACAAGCGCACACGCGATACACGCGCACATGCGATACACGCGTACACGCGATACACGTGCGTGCGATACACGCTATACACGCGATACAGGCGATACACGCGCACACGCGATACAGGCGATACACGCGCACATGCTATACATGCGATACACTCGCACACGCGATACACGCGATACACGCGCATGCGATACACGCAATACACGCAATACACGTGATACACGCAATACCCGCGCACACGCACACGCAATACACGCGATACACGCGCACACGCGATACACGCGCACAAGCGCACAAGCGCACACGCGATACACGCGCACAAGCGATACACGCGCACACACGCACACGCGATACACGCGCACATGCGATACACGCGCACACGCGATACACGCAATACACGCGCACAGGCGATACACGCGATGCACGCGATGCACGCGCATGCGATATACGCTATACATGCGATACACGTGATACATGCGATACACGCGCACAAGCGCACACGCGATACACGCGCACATGCGATACACGCGATACACGCGCACCCGCGCACATGCGATACAAGCGATACACGCGCCCACAAGCGCACGCGCACGCACAAACGCGCACGCACACACACGCGCACGCACACACACGCACGCACACATACATGCGATACAGGCGATACACGCGATACACGTGATACACGCGCACACGCGATACACGCAATACACGCGATACACGCGCACATGCGATACACGCGATACACGCGATACACGCGATACACGTGATACACGCGATACACCCGCACACGCGAAACACGCGATACACGCGATACCCGCAATACCCGCGATACACGCGATAGACGCGCACGTGCGATACTCGCGATACATGCGATACACGCGCACATGCGATACACGCGATACACGCCCACACGCGATACACGCGCACACGCGATACACGCGCACACGCGATACACGCGCACACGCGATACACGCGATACACGCGCACACGCGATACACGCGATACACACGCACAAGCGCACATGCGATACACGCGATACACGCGATACACCCGATACACGCGCACACGCGATACACGCGCACAAGCGCACACGCGATACACGCGCACATGCGATACACGTGCACCAGCGCACACGCGATACACGCGCACACGCGATACACGTGCATGCGATACACGTTATACACGCAATACACGCGATACATGTGATACACGCGATACCCACGCACACGCGATACACGCGATACACGCGCATATACGATACACGCGCACAAGCGCACACGAGATACACGCGCACGTGCGATACACGCGATACACGTAATACACGCGCACAAGCGCACACGCGATACACGCGCACAAGCGCACACGCGATACACGCGCACATGCGATACACGCGATACACGCGCAGACGCGATACACGCGCACAAGCGCAGGCGCACGCACACACGCGCACACACACACGCGCACGCACACGCGCGCGCACACACACACACGCGATACAAGCGCACACGCACACGCGTGATACAGGCGATACACGCGATACAAGCGATACACGCGCACACGCGATACATGCGATACACGCGATACACGCGCATGCGATACACGCGATACACGCAATACACGCGATACACGCGATACACGCGCACATGCGATACACGCGCATGTGATACACGCGATACACGCGCACATGCGATACACGCGATACACGCGCACACGCGATACACGCGCACACGCGATACACGCGATACACGCGGCGATACACGCGATACACGCGATACAGGCGATACACGCGCACACGCGATACACGCGCACACGCAATACACGCGATACACTCGCGCACACGCGCATGCGATACACGCGATACACCCGATACATGCGATACACCCGATACATGCGCACACGCCCACACGCAATACACGCGATACATGCGCACACGCGATACACGCGCACACGCGATACACGCGCACACGCGATACACGTGCGTGCGATACACGCTATACACGCGATACAGGCGATACACCCGCACATGCGATTCACGCGATACACGCGATACACGCGCACACGCTATACACGCGATACACGCGCACACGCGATACACGCGATATACAAGCGATACACGCAATACACGTGATACACGCGCACACGCGATACACGCGATGCACGCAATACACGCGCAAACGCGCATGCGATACACGCTATACACGCAAAACACGCGATACACGTGATACACGCAATACCCGCGCACACGCACACGCGATACCCGCGCACACGCACAAGCGATACACGCGCACAAGCGCACACACGATACACGCGATACACGCAATACACGCGATACACGCGCACATGCGATACACGCAATACATGCGACACACGCGCACATGCGATACACGCGATACACGCGCACACGCGATACACGCGCACACGCGATGCACGCGATACACGCGACACAAGTGATACACGCGCACACGCGATACACGCAATACACGCGATACCCGCGCACACGCGACACACGCGCACAAGCGCACATGCGATACACGCGCACACGCGCACATGCGATGCACGCAATACACGCGATACACGCGCACACGCGATACACGCTATACACGCAATACACGCGATACACGCGATACACGCGATACACGCGACACACGCGCACAAGCGCACACGCGATACACGCGCACATGCGATACACGCGATACACGCGCACACGCGATACACGCGCACAAGCGCACACGCGATACACGCGCACATGCGATACACGCGCACAAGCGCACACACGATACACGTGCATGCGATACACGCTATACACGCAATACACGCGATACCCGCGCACAAGCGATACACGCGATACACACGCACACGCGCACAAGCGCACACGGGATACACGCGATACACGCAATACACACGCACAAGCGCACACGCGATACACGCGCACACGCGATACACGCGATACACGCGCACATGCGATACACGCGATACACGCGATACACGCGCACACGCGCATGTGATACATGCGATACACGCGATACACGCGCTACACGCGATACACGCGATACACGCGATACACGCGCACACGCGCATGCAATACATGCGACACACGCGATACACGCGATACACGCAATACACGCCATACACGCGATACACGCGCACACGCGCACATGCAATACACGCGATACACGCGATACACGCGATACACGCGACACACGCGATACACGCGATACACGCGCACACGCGATACACGCGTGATACACGCGCACACGCGATACACGCGATACACGCGATACACGCGATACACGCGCACACGCGATACACGCGCACACGCGATACACGCGCACGCGCGATACACGAGCATGCAATACACGCTATACACGCTATACACGAGATACACGTGATACACGCGATACACGTGCACAAGCGATACAGGCGATACACGCGATACACGCGCACACGCGATACACGCATTACAGGCGATACACGCGCACACGCGATACACGCGATACACGCGCACACACGCGCACACGCGATACACGCGATACACGCGCACACGCGATACACGCGATACATGCGATATACGCGATACACGAGATACACGTGATACACGCGATACACGCGCACACGCGATACACGCGATACACGCGCACACGCGATACACGCGCACAAGCGCACACGCGATACACGCGCACATGCGATACACGCGATACACGCGCACAAGCGCACACGCGATACACGCGCACATACACGCGATACACGCGATACACGCGCACACGCGATGCATGCGATACACGCGCACATGCAATACACGCAATACACGCGATACACGCGATACACGCCATACACGCGACACACGCGCACACAGGATACACGCGATACACCCGATACATGCGATACACGCGCACAACCGCACACTCGCACGCACACACGCGCACGCACACACACGCACGCACACACGCGCACGCACACACGTGCACGCACACACGCGCACGCACACACGCGCACGCACACACGCGCACACACACACGCGCGCGCGCGCGCACACACACACACACACACACGCACACGCGCATGCGATACACGCTATACACGCAATACACGTGATACACGCGATACACGCCCACACGCACAGACGCGATACACGCGCACACGCACACACTTGATACAGGCGATACACGCGATACAAGCGATACACGCGCATGCGATACACGCTATACTCGCAATACATGCGATACACGTGATACACGCAATACCCGCACACACGCACACGCACACACACGCGATACAGGCGATACACGCGATACACGCGATACACGCGATACACGCGCACACGCGATACACGCGATACACGCGCACACGCGATACAGGCGACACACGCGCACACGCGATAGAGGCGATACACGCACACACGCGATACAGGCGATACACGCGATACACGCGCACACGCGATACACGCGCATACTCGATACACGCGCACACGCCATACACGCGCATGCGATACACGCTATACTCGCAATACACACGATACACGCGATACACGCGATACACGCACGCACGCACGCATGCACGCGATACACGCGATACAGGCGATACACGCGATACACGCGATACACGCGCACACGCGATACACGCGATACACGCGCACACGCGATACATGATATACACGCGCACACGCGATACACGGGATACACGCGCACACGCGATACACGCGCACACCCGCACACGCGATACACGCGCATGCGATACACGCTATACACGCAATACACGTGATACACGCGATACCCGCGCACACGCACACGCGATACACATTTTTACCCTGACAGGCACGGCAAAGGGTATCCACTGTCCCGCGACTACTCCTCGAACTCCTCACCGAGGTGGCCAAAGTGGCCACCCGGACGGCATGAAAATGACGGTAGTCGCGGGCCCCAATGCCCTCTGAAGCCAATTCCACCCACTGGGAAGAAATGGGGGATTCAGAACACTGTCGGAGTTCTTTACCATCTACTGACTCATGCAGCGCAGCAGCGAACTCAGCAGATGAGCTGGGTTTTGGAGCAGTTGGTGTTGCTCGATCGCACCACAACAACTGCTGCCGGACAAAGTCCAGGTCAGCAGCAGTGCGGGCGACCTCCCAGCTCGAGCCCCTAAGGGCAAGCAGGCGCTGGCGGCGTAAAGATGGGATGCTGGCAGAAAGAGAAACAATACCGAGCCCACCGGCCTTGACCGGTGCGTGGATGTAAGCACTTGGGACACCAGGTGGAAAGCCTAGCCAAGAGCGCACAGCAGAGCGAACTTCACGATCTAACTCAAGCAGCCTCCCCGCAGTAAGCCTGCCGAAGACTAACCCATAGGTTAGCTTTGGCAGTAAGTACGTGCAAAGGAGGCGCAGCTTCTGCTGTGGCTTCAATGGAGCCTTGGTGACACGAGCTAATGCTCCACCAAGGTCCACACGGCTTGCGGCTATAGTGGCCACACCCATGAAGTCGACCCCAAGGTACCGCCAGACCTCCAACACGGATCGGGCAGGGATGGAAGTTTGTCCTAAGACAAAACACTCCTCATCCACTACCTTCACCTTATGCTGGCGACCCGACGGGACCAAGGAGACCGACCCACACTTAGCTGGGTTGACCACCAAACCACACCTGGCTAGCTGCTCAGCAAATGCGTTGAGGGAGATCTGCAAGCCCTCGCGGGTTTCTGCGAGTAGGATGACATCATCAGCAAAAGCTAATGCACCTACTCGCACCCCAGGGGCGAGATCAAACCCTATTTCAGCTGGCAGCTTACCCAAGGCCGTATCCACGACCAGGTTGAAGAGGAGTGGCGACAGAGGATCCCCCTGGCGTACCCCGTGCCCTATAACAACATCCCCTGACATCTCACCTTGTGCCTCGAGGACCGTCACGCCTTCGTGGTACAGACAGGCAACATACTCGATTAAACGAGCAGGTGCCCCGACACCACGAAGACAATCGGTCAGGGCAAAGTGGCTAACTGTGTCAAAGGCCTTAGCGACGTCCAGAGCGGCAAGATGGAGCTGCCGTTTCTTGATACGGGCCAGCAAAATGACAGTTTGGAGAACTGTTAGATTCTCCGCTGTGCCATCTGCTGGCCGAAATGCTCTCCGGACGTCACCTATGACACCAGCCACTTGGAGGCGAGATGCTAGAACCTTTTGGAAGTGGCGGAAGACCACCGACGAAATAGAAATTGGACGGTAGCCTCCAGGCCCACTTCTCCCTTTCTTTGGGATGAAAATTGTCCGGGCACGGGTCAACGCTTTCGGGGGTCTTCCAGATAGTAGCCACAGGTTGAGGATGAGCAGCTTAACATTCTTTGGAGCTTTATTCCAGCGTCGGGCGGAAATACCATCGGGTCCAGCAGAAGTGGAGTTTTTGACACGGCACATATGTGCCTCGTCATGAAGCACCGGCGTGCACATGATGCTGCGTAAGGAGTTCCTGGTGGAAGCTGGGGGTACCACTGGCTCACGAGAGTTGTGGCTGGGAGCACTCATAAGTGGCTCCCAGTAATCCAAAAACTCCCGGAGGGGGGGCATTACTTGTTCTTCCCCAGCTCCCTCCAGTACCTCCGCAGCTGCACGAGCCGGACGCACTCACGCACGCACGCACGCACGCACGCACGCACGCACGCACGCACGCACACACACACACACACACACACACACACACACACACACACACACACACACACACACCACACACAACACGCACGCACGCACGCACGCACGCACGCACGCACGCACGCACGCACGCACACGCACACGCACACACGCACACGCGCACACACACACACACACACACACACACACACACACACACACATAAAAAAGCGTTAAAATCCAGGAATCATTTCAGAATGCCTCAAAACAGATTTCAGTGAAAAAAATTTTTGAAAATTTTTATCTAAAAATTTTTGGAGCCATTGCAATAGTTTTATTTTCCAAGAAAATTCGCTAACAAGACATCTGAAATCAATTTTTGAATATCAAACCATTATTTAGAAATAGATTTTTACCATCAAATTTATATTTCAAATTCATTGCCCTCAGAGTGCGCTAATTTCAAAACAATTTAACCTGAATGTAATAAGATGATTTACAAAAATTCGCTCGTCAATCATAATGCATGACTTTGTATTTAATGTTTTATGGTCTCTTAATTTGATCTGAAGCGATTTTTTGTTCGAATTTAAATTAAAATTTTAATAATTTGAGTTGATTTTTTTTACATGGATATTTCTTAGCTGGATTATTCCAAATTTTCGACTGACAGTAAAAAATGCCATTTTTGTTTTCACCTACAACCAATCATTGCTAGAGAGAATATAACTTCCTAATTTCCCATCCCTAAAAAAAAAAGTTTGCTGGAAAGCTTTGAATTTATTGAACATGAGTTGAATGAGCCAAGATCACAAGCAAGTTGGCAAAAATCTGAACTACCGGATTTGACGCACGGCACACCCTCTTTTAGAGTTTTAGACAACAAGATTTACTGGGCTAAGTAGGCTCAGCGACAACTGGAAAGCGGTATTGCCTCTACGTGACGCTCTCGTCTTCCTTCCCCCCTCCACAACCTCCTCTCACATACGCCCCTCCCCGTCGTTCTCCCCATCGACACGCCCTACCGGCTTGCGGGTGAACTGCTTTACCGGCTAACGCTCGGAGCCCCCTGCCCCCCTGCCCCCTGCCCCCCACTGTCCGGTGCCCCCTTAATAAATATGCATGCAGTATCTTACTAACTGTTCTTGGTAACGACTGCTTTTTTTTAATCGGTTGTGTAACGGGTTCTCATGATGCTCCATTTTGTCAAGATTTTCCAACTCATGAGCCAAAGCAATGACATGAAAATGTCTAAATTTGGGTGCATGTGTTCTTACGCTATATTCAAATCCATCTAGCGAGTAAATACATTAGAAGGATATAAATAGTTTAGTGGTCTGGTTGCTCGCAAGCCCGCATCTCAAAAATGCATTACATCAATTAGTCAATCCCTTAGTGAAAATTCAGATTAGCTGGACATGTAGGTCAGAATGATTTGTATTGTTTAGTGGTCTGGACCCACTTTCAAACCAATGTAAATCTATCATTAACCTATCTAAAAATGAATTTGACGACTGTTTCGGAAACCTCGGAATCTTCTCTTTCCCATGAATTCACAATGAATCAACTTTCTCCTTCGTGTACATGAGAAATGGGGAATTGAAAAAAGTGGGGACACATACGGAACTATTTGACAAGTCAAAAAGTTCCGCAAGTATGTGTCCCCAAGCTATTTGTGAGTCAGTAAGTTGAGCAATAAACCCTTTTCTTGTTGCTGTTCTGTTGACTAAACAAAGTTGATGTTCAGGATATTGTGTAGGATGATCCAGCCTCTTGAATGAACATGCATCTTACACCTCCCAACAGACTAGGAACCCCCGACGGAGAGTCGGGCTCACCTGAACTGGGCACCAGCAGCAACTTAACCACCAAATCCATTTTCCAAATCATAGGTAGACAAAGATCTGCTCCAGAATTTTCACTAAGGGATTGACTACTTAATGTTATGCATTTTTGAGATGCGAGCATCCAGACCACCAAACTATACACATCATTCTGACCTATAATTCCAACTAATCTGAATTTTTACTAAGGGATTGACTACTTGAGGTTATGTAGTTTTGAGATGAGAGCTTGTGAGCATCCAGACCACCAAACTAGACACATCATTCTGACCTATATGTCCAACTAATCTGAATTTTGACAAAGGGATTGACTAGGAACTTGATGTTATGTATTTTTGAGATGCGAGCTTGCGAGCGTCCAGACCACCAAACTATTCAAATCATTCTGACAACATGTTCAGCTAATCTGAATTGTTACTATGGGATTGACTAATTGATGTTATGCATTTTGGAGATGCGGGCTTGCGACCATCCGGACCAGTAAACTATATATATCCGGTAATTTTCCGTTACCCCAAGTCAATTTGTCTTCAACACGCCTGCCCGATGTTTCTAGGCATTCCTTCTTACTTAGATTACACATTTACGTAGAATTAGTGGTAATATCAAGCTGTGGGAAGAAATTTTACATTATTTTAAAAAAAAAAAAAAAAAAAAGAAGGAAAAGGGGAGACTCCCTGGACATTAAGAGACGATTGAAATGATGGGCTGAATAGAAACAGAAATTCTCTCAACGAGAAAAGGGTGCAGGGGGGGGAGTGAAGACATAAAGATCTGGAAACGCCGCTGGCATACGAGTCTGCAACACATTGGGACATTTCATGTCTTTAGTTGCAGACTCGTATCATCAGAATTTAACAAGCGGTTGCAATTATGTTCACAATATCAATTATTGAGAATTATCTCTTGTTGGCCACGCACTTCGCAGTAGTTAACATAATAGGGTTGGATAAATCAAAAGCTTTCGAACGAATGGTCAACGAATTTTGTGGGATGAAAACGACGAAGTACCCCTAGCAACGACTCGGTTGTAAGCGAAAATCAACAGAATATTTTCGTGAGCAATTTCCATGACGTTTTTTTAGTTTATGTACCATAGCAAAGACATAAAATGTTTGATGTCGTATCATCAGACTATGTCCCTCGTTAACGATTATTTTATGTTTAATTATTTTATATTTAATTATATTTATACTAGAGGCCTTTTAGGGCTTGGAAAGCCCTAATTTAGCTCACTCAGCTGATCAGAAAAGACCCCATCACTTCACTTAATGTCGGAGAGTCTACCTATCAAATTGCAACTTCCTACAGTGAACAGGAAAGGATTTAGCTCACTCAGCTGATCAGAAAAGACCCCATCACTAGTTTCATACTTACCGACACTTTTGCAACAAACTTGGGGCCGTGCTGATTCGAATGAGCAGTCTAACACTAAAATCGGGCCGCGAAGTTCTTCACAATTTCAAAGACTGTTCGGAATTATATACAAAGATACTATAATATATTATTATATTTTAGTGGTCAACGAATTTTGTGGAATGAAAAACGACAAAGTACCATTTCCCTAGCAACCACATAAGTTTGTCCCAGTGTGGTGCAGACTCGTATACAGCTTGTTGGCCACGCACTTCGCAGTAGTTAACATATCAGAAATCACCTGAATATTTTCCTGAGCAATGTCCGTGACGTTATTTTAGATTATGTGCGATAGTAAAAACATAAAATGTCAAAAAAGAATTAGGTACCTACCTACCGTGTTTTCAGAAGTTGCTGATGTCGGTGAGGATCTGTTGAAACAAATTGGCGCATGAACACTTCTGTACGACATTCTCTTCTTTTACATCGCCACCTTTGCACGGCTTCCGTCACGTTCGCGGTCATAGAATGTCCCCGGGAACATAGTTTCTCATTAGGAATAATCCCAAAATTCTGGAAGAGACGCACACAAAAGTCTAAATTACGGGACATCATGTACAGGTCGAATATACTGGTCGGCACTTACATTGTGACTGAACAAAAACCAATGACCTGCCTTTGCAATTACTATTCCCGTTCCTTGTCGCCTGACCTTTGTGAAGAGATTAGTTAATAAACCAATCGGTTCATCGGGAAGACATTGGGTCCAAGCAAGCGCGCAGCGCCCGTGGTCAATGACGTTAGACCCTCTTGTTTTTCCAAGAATTCACCAATGTCTCTTTACTCCCTCAAACTGAGCGAACATTAATTAAATGTGAAAAGGGATCATTACCGGTGCCTAGAAACATCGGGCGGGCGTGAAACAGCCGCGAAAGACGTGAAACAGATGGGGAAGGGGGGGGGGGATACGGAAAAGTACCAAAGTACCTACCTAATCACAATGGTTCCTTTACCTAGGAAGACTTGGAAGCAAAAGAAACTGAATAGCACATTTTACAACAGTTAAAATAAAGAGGTAGGTAATTCACTTTCAACAATGACTGGGTAAAGCATCCATGTAGATTTAAAAAAATGAATTAAGTAGGAAGTAATCTGATGGTATTTTCCATAAAGATCCTTACTTTAGCTAACTTTCTTTTTAACACCATGTAGCGCTATATGGTGCACAACATGGAAGAAGAGAAATTCCTTCCATGGTGTACAACTCTAGAACATCCATGTCGCTCGTTCAGGCATTCATTGTTCTTCCACCACGAAAATCACCAAGGCAAAACAAAACAGAAAGAACGGGAAGAGCTAATACGTACTCTCGTGTTATAAATACGTAAGGTTATTTTCGAACAATTTTTTGCGTTCTACCAAGAATATAACTTACTTTATGTACTATTTTATTAGAATCACTAATCAGCAATTTGGTTTTTCAGTTAGCTTTCGTTTTAACTACTAGTTCCGTTCCCGGAAAGAATTAGGTAGTGCGCTGTTTCTTAATTTTGCAGTGACCCAAGCTCTCAACCTCAAGAGATGCCAGCTCCTGCCAAGTGTGGTGCAAGTTTTGTGGATTGTCTCTCCACTAAAATGGCCAAAATCAATTCCAAATCCTTATTGTTTCATTACCTACCGATGGCAGGGGCTGCCAGCTATGGAACTCTGTCGGTAAACGTGATGAATCCAAGCCTGATTATGAGGTAAACTGCTTTACTGGGTCCCCATTTACTGAACAAGATGCATTTTAAGAAACAAAGATTAGGGACCTCGTATCTGTAGAATCGTATAATCTGCATCAAACAGAGAATAAATGAATTTGGAAAATTTTGTTTCGAAAAGCAAACCTTTTTAAATCAAGTTTGCATCCAACGACACCAGACAGTGAATAGGTACCTAGTAGGTACAGTTGTGGAAATTTTAGTACGTCATTATGGGAAATTTGCTGTCGAAAAATAGGAATTTCGAGATACCTTGATTGGGAACATTGATGTAGCTACCCAAAGAGTGATAGTACCTAGTATCTAACAAACTGGTTAAGGTAGTGTTATGGGGAGAAATCAAAACAGGTAGTATCACTGTACCACTTTTCTAGTTTCAACCAACCTGTGTAAGTCATAGCAGCTGCGTTATGTGCATAAACTTTAAATGCTTTAATGAGTTTCTTAACTAAAAATAGAAGGGTGGGAAAGAGTTCTTGTAGTTTCATAGTTCAAGAATTTGTTGCTTGGAATGAATTGAACAAATTCGCTGCAAGCACTAGTGTAGCTCCCATATTTCCAAAGGGACTCAGGGCTTGAAGCTAAGGATCCCTCTAGCGGTTACTTAGCAAAACCACTTCCTTAGCACACCCCTGAGTTTAGTACATAATGATTGCGCGGGTAATTGATTACGTTTTTAATTAATTTTTTTGAAAAGCTGTGTGGACCATATATCAATAGTTAAGTGGGCGCCATTAATCAGAAGACAGCTAACCACAAAACCTAGTTTCGAGCAATCAGGTATCTAAGTGATTTCAAGTGTAGAAATCAAGTGATGGTTGTATTGGGGTTTTCTTGTTTCCCTCTCAATCCTAATTGAATTCTGCATCATTTTTTATATGGAAAAGATATGCTATTGCTATAGTAGAACCTTCAAATATCAAATTATATGTGGATGGTTTCTTCTTAAGAAAAGGGAGATCGTTAAACAGAAAATCTTAGTGATGAACTATATCAGCTGGTTCCACCATTCTGCACTGTTTGAGATTCTTCTCGTCTCATCATGTTAGAACTTGTGAATCTTCTTGTTGTTGTCAGGATGAGCCCAACTAGAGACATCACCAATATCCTTCTGGGAGTATCAGTTGCCGGCTCGCTTCTGTATATCTACGACCGCCCTCACCTCAAGTCCTCAACTGCCTCCAAAAGAATGCTCTACAGGTAAATGAAATAATATCGACTCATGTGTTTGTTGTGAACTATAGGAAAGGGTCATTCCATGTCAATTCAACACACCCAATTTACCTCACCATTTTAGATTTTGCTCAAATTCGGTATACTCATAGTAGGTGTTGAGACTAAGAAAAATACCAAATTTTAAATTTTTATCTCAAACCGTTTCTCAAAAAAAGCTATGTAGAACTTACAAAATCTCTCCAAAAAACCATGAACGGATTTTATTCTATTCGCTCTAGGAACTGCCCTAATTGAGCTAGAGAGCTGAAAGAGGTATCATTTTGCAGCTTTTTTTATGCTCTTTCCAGTGATATACAACAGGACATAGGTTCTAATAACAAAAATTTTGTCAAAATACAAATTAAAATTTTGAATTAATTTTTTTCCAAAAAGTACATAATTTAAAATTTTCAAAATATTCCTATAAATACTTAGTACTGTTGTAAACAATGTGACAAAATATGAATATGGGATGATGATGGTTTCATTGTTAAAAAAAATATTCCTGACACTAGTTTTCCACTATAGCCCGGTTTTGACTAAATAATAAACATATTACGTACTTTTACCAAAGAGGCTATTAATTAGTAAAACAATAATCTTGAACATTTCTATAACAATAAATTTGAAAAAGGTATGAAAATAGTCTACTTAAATAGTTATGTAATAATTCTGGTACAAACAGATTAATCAAAATTTACATAATGTTGTACATATTTATGATGATGATTAGGTATACGAGTAAATGTAACACAATTGGGGCAGTACTAACGATAATGTTTAAACATAATGTTTAAACAACTATCTAGATTAACACTAACCTGAGGAAAATTTAAGTTTTGAGTTGACAGCAGTTTCCCTAAACATTATCTCAGTTTACGGAATTTCATTTTGTAAAAGCCAGTTGGGTTTTCGCTAAGATCGCTTTCAGCTAGATTTACTTTTTTGTTTACTTTTTTTACTCTTAGCTACATTTAGTTACCAACTCGTATACCTACTTCATCATCATAAATATGTACAATATTATCTAAATTTTGATTAAGCTGTTTTGGCCAGAATTATTACCTATTTAAGTAGACTATTTTCATACCTTTTTCAAATTTATTGTTATAGAAATGTTCAAGATTATTGTTTTACTAATTAATAGGCTTTGTTTAACTTGGTTTAAATTGTATAAAATTAAAGTAAACAACCTAAATAACTTCATTTTTATTGGAGTACATCTATGGTTATTGGTTTTGTTTTAACAAGATAGTATTTTGAATTAATATTTCTGATATTTTTTTACCTTTATACATGGTATTCCTTTATATATTTAATTAAATAGCTCACCTCCTTGGTAAAAGTACGTAATATGTTTATTATTTAGTCAAAACCGGGCTATTAGTGGAAAACTAGTGTCAGGAATATTTTTTTTTAACAATGAACCCATCATCATCCCATATTTATATTTTATCACATTGTTTGCAACAGTACTAAGTATTTATAGGAATATTTTGAAAATTTTAAAATATGTACTTTTTGGAAAAAAATTAAATCAAAATTTTATTTGTATTTTGACAAAATTTTTGTTATTAGAACCTATGTCCTGTTGTATATCACTGGAAAGAACATAAAAAAAGCTGCAAAATGATACCTCACCCAGCTCTCTAGCTCAATTAGGACAGTTCCTAGAGCGAATAGTATAAAATCCGTTCATGGTTTTTTGGCGAGATTTAGTAAGTTTTACATAGCCATATTTAAGAAACGATTTGAGATAAAAATTTAAAATTTGGTATTTTTCTTAGTCTTAACACCTACTATGAGTATACCAAATTTGAGCAAAATCTAAAATGGTGAAGTAAAATTTAAATTGTGTTGATTTGACATGGAATGACCCGAAAATATTAGCCCTCTACTGCTACAATCTATATTGGAATGTCCGGTTAGGTCAGTGGCACATGGAGCGGTTCAACCAAAGCGTTTAGCGGCTTTGTTTTTTCGTAGATCACTGACACGGCAGTTTCTCCATGCGTTTATCCAGTCAGTTTTTACTGTAAGCCGCTGGTGATGGAATATAAGTTGGGGTATGATCCGCCAAGAAATGGATTGTTAATACAAAGGGGAATGATGGCAATGGAAATTAGGATCCCACCCCTGCCCACCATGCTGTGTAGGCAATCCGATGTTGGGAAATGGGTGACTAAACTAAGCTGATTGTTGGGATTCAAACAATAAGAAAGGGGGTCAGTTTCCGGTAATCCCAAGATCCTTGATTAACGTTTCCACCGAGATGAAATCGCTCAGGTTGGTGTTTGAGGGACAGATTACCAGGTAAACTATCACCAACAAAACAAAGTTCGGGACGTATGTATCTGCAATTGGGTGTGGATGGGAAGAATTGCTGGGGAAATGCCCCTCCTGTCCAACAATATCGCTGTGTCAAGAGAGGAGAAACGAGTGGTTGTACAGGTCGTTTTTTATCTATATCAAACCAGGAATAAGTTCGGGTTAAGGAACGTTACTTTGGGGTTGAAATTTGTAGCAATGAAATTCGTGACTTTGGATATTATAGTCGAGAAAGGGGTTTCTACGGGGGAGCTTGAAGCTATGGGAGAGGAACAAAAGTAAACATAAGAACTGCCAGAAATTAGTAGAAGTAATGGAAATTACTTACCTTGAGAGTAGTACTATGATGATTCTATGGGTATTTATGCAGTAAACCTAATTAAGCTTTTTTTTACAATAATGCAAAAGTTGTTTTGTTTGAAGAGTAGTGGAGGGTGATCGAGGAATGGTGCATAGAATTTCCTACTCAAATCTAGTTTGTTCCCCTACTTACCAATTTTTGTTTTTCTCAATCAAATTCGAAGTATTAGCAGCTGCTATAAAAATCTCCAGTATCTTTCAAAATCGACTAAAAACATTCGAGAAGCTCAGAATAGATATTAGAGGGTGGACCAAAACCTCATTTTGAACTTCATGGAAAGGTAGGTACTTCTGAAAAGAATTCTAGAGTTTAAAGCTTTTTCATATATATATATATATTTTTATGTGTGTGTCATTCTGGACGATAACTCTCCTTAGGATTGAGACAAAAATTCCGTTCTTGCGCCAAAAAGTCAAGTCAAGTTCGTTGGCCAACACTTTTTGAGCACATTAAAGTGGTCAAATTTCAAAAAATGTACTAATAAAATCAATAAAAGTCCAGTCATGCAGCATGACCCCATGAGCGAATTTTTGAAGAAATCTTCGACATTTCAGTCGCTATTGATCGTGTAGAGAAATTTTAGTTTATGATTTTGATAGACAAACATGGAATCAAATTATTAAAAATAATTAGGAGGTACTCATACTTTATTATTATTAAACTAATCTTGTAGATTTAAAGACAAATGTAGGTAAATATTCATAGATTTCGATGTCCAATGTGGTCAGTATTGAAGGCAGTTGAAATCTTAACAGTATCCTATCAGTTGTGATTACATTTTTTTTTTTTTTTTTTTTTTTTTTTTTTTTTTTTAACAAGCACCTACTACCTACGTTTTAAACAGCATGGTTCTAGGATTGGTTATACAGGGATACTTCCATAAGAGTAGTTCAATCTGAATTTGGACAATGTTTCATGCAAATATTACAGATTTTTACAACTAGCGAACGGCATTATTTCTATTTTTGACTGATTTTTCAACTTTGAAATTTTTGAAAACTTGATACATATTCTTATAGGAAATTTTACGCTGATTCCGAATATACCACATGTTAGTATGCTGAAAAAATTATTTCGCACAACTAACCGCAAAAAAAAAAAAAAAAAAAAAAACAGGCTATTTTGACATTTTTGAAAATTTCAACCCGAAGATGTAATCCGATCATGCTGGCCAACGAACTTGAACTTTCGTTTTGTGTCCTTAACATTTTAAAATTTGTTTGAAGTTTCTAGCACAATTCTACGGACAGTTATCGTCTGGAATGACACACACATACATACATTAAAAAATGCGTTAAACTTCAGAATATGATTCAGAATAGCCTGAAACGGATTTCTGCATAAAATTTTTTCAAAAATTCACATTCTACAAATTTTGAGGCGAGAGCAATAGCTTAATTTTCTTCAAAAATTCGCTAAAAGGATAAAAACTGCTATAAATTATCAAATTTATATTTTTTCGCAGAATTTTGGTGAAAAAAGTAGATCAACAACAAACTGGAGCATTAGGTATTTACGCACAAAATTATGGAGAAAATTTTACTCAAATTTCATTAATATTTGCTGAATAATCTATAAAAACTTCCAATAAGAGCTATAATTTCCGAATCTCCTTTGAATTGCAAAATATCATCTTGAACGAGTTTTGCTGCTACAAAATTAGTACTTAACGACTATGCACTCAAAATGTTCGAATTTCAAAACAGTAGGCAACAAATTTCAAAATAATGTATTTTCTAAAACAATACGTTTCATCATATAATATAATACGGTTATTTACGAAAATTCGCTCTTGCGATCATGCTGCATGACTGTAACTTTTTTACATTACATCTTTAGAGGGCCTTTAAGGCCTATTTGTGATACATACGGTCAATAAAGTTCTTATTATTCTTTTGATTACAGTGGATTTGGTGCAGTTATCTTCAACTTTGGATCTGTGCTGGTCTGGGCGGTCCTCCGGTCGTCGACCAGAAGCAACTGCATCGCCACAATCATAGGTCTGACCTCGGGAGCTGGTCTAGCCTTTGCTGGCCTCAACTATCTACAGTTCATAGATCAAATCACTGACAAACCTTCTACTTGATGATCTGCAAAATCGCATTGATTCATCTTAACCAACTTGTACCAGCTAGTCTCAATTCGTAGAAAGACCCCTGACTTGAAGGAATGCCTTCCTCTTGCTTTGTGATTTTTGTCGTTTATCGTGTATCTATTCGCATGTTACTTTCTACAGATCGAGTGATGTTAGTTTTTTTTGCTTTAGTTTTCCCCCAATATAACAAGTAGGAACCCAAAACTTTTCTTCTATGTAATGGGAAACCCTTCATATCTCCTTCGTGAGTGAAGCAGAAATCATGCGCCACAGGTGCAATTAACGAAAAATCTGCAACATTGCATTTGCAGCAATGATTGCAGTAATTCATTGTGAACATATTTATTTCAGGTTCTAAAAATTTTGGTTTTTGTATCAGAGTTTGAACGAATTATTGCATTAGGACTGATTTTGTTTGAACTTTTGCCAACTTCAGTGGTCGGTATCCGATTATTTCTACTTCGTGTCATTGCAAATCATTTTTAAATCCCCCAAATAATGTATTGTTTCCCTACTTCTGAATAACCTATTTTTTGTATTGTGATGTTGCTTTTTTTTCAAACGAAGAGGATAGAAACTCGTTCAAACGCACAGAATAATATGATTATAGGGGCAAATTTTGCATTTACCCAGGTATCTATTGGAAACCAAAATAAAATTCTGATTTAGCCACCAATGTATGTATAGTAAGTAATTGGAGCACACAAATAGCATTAAGTTTGTGATTTTTTGGTACCTAATCACTAGTAATTGTATCTAAGTTATTTTTAATGAAAACCCTATAAATTCTTTCTGAATAGACAATTGTTTGTGATCATTGATTTCTCTATCTCACTTCCTACGCATGGTACTGGGAATTTTTGCAAGGCATTGGGAAAGTAGAGGCAAAATTAAATGTTTGTTTTTAATCTTTCTAAGACATTATGATTGAAAATACATGATGCAACTGTGCCTATTCACAAGTAAATCATTATCGAGTACAAAAAATGCTACTACGCCTATAAACTTCTTATCACTTTTAGAACTTAATCAGAGTCTGAATCGTTTTCATCCTCATCGAGAACTTCCAGTGCATATAAATGTGAGAAAACTTCAAATTCTAAGGGGCTTAGTCGAGCAACCTTCTTTGCAAACTCTTCATCTTCTGTGTCCAATATGTCCGATAATGAAGGGTTTGTTGGCTTAGTATCTTTCACTGCGATTTTGAAGACACCACAACGTTTCAAGAATTCATACCTCACGCGCATATGCTTCAACGGGTGTGCCAGCGCGGAAGAATTCACAATTTGAGAATTCGGGATACCCAGTTTCTTGTTTAAGAAATCCAGCTTTGACGAGACTTCTGAACGTTTCTCATAAACGATTTGCGGGCAGTTGAGAAATAATTTGTAAACGTAATTTTGTGAGAACATACTCGAAAGGAAGGTGAAAGAGCTTATGATTTGCGAGGTGTCCACTAAAATGAGCTCTGGGTTTTCAGTCAATAGGTACAAGAGTTTTTGATGGCCGAATTGGCATGCACCCCAAGAATTCAGTGAGCGGCTCAGTTTATTTGTATCCAACGGCACCGGCGTCAGCTTCTCTAAGATTTCACTGGAGGCATCTTGAGGGATACCGCTGTCCAGCAAACATTGAAAAATATGAGGCTCGTAGTGTTGACCAGGGTTTTCTGACGAAGCAGTCGATGATGTCAGCAGTTTAACATGCTGATAAGAAGCATTATTTGGTGCAATAACGCCAACTTTTTGAGCACTCCTGAAAAGTCCAGAATAAGGCGTTGCTCGGTTAATCCTAAATATGCCTGTACCTTCTCGGCTGGCAGATGAACAACATCGGTTCAAAGTTAAGATAAGACTTCTGGTTGGCAGCATGGTAATACAGCTTCTTGTATATACATCACCTAGGTAATCTGAAACAAAAACATTGCAGTTATTTTACCAGTTATAGGATGTTACACCATTTTACCCCTCAGTGAGATGTGAACCTCTTACAGTCCTTACACAGAAGTGCAAGTTCATATATTTTAAAGTAAATGCTACAGGTTGTCACGTTTTTACAGAGACACTGCCAAAGTGTCATCTCACAACGACATATACAAAAAGGCAAGAGTTCTTCAAAGCTAACTTCTTGCAACCTATGACACTAAAATTTGAAATGGACGAAAGAAACGTAATCTACGCTTGTCACTCATTAAATGCAAGGATTTTTTTCTTTATATTGATTTTAACGTTGAATATCTTTCAGTTTCCTTCCCCTCAATCCCTGAAGATGGGACAGTAAGTTTAGCTTGTGAATGACAATGAGGGTGATGGAAATGTAGTAGTTTCACCTCAAAGGGGAGAGGGGATTAACCTGCTAGACCCAAAGGATATCCTTGACCAGGAACTACTGCCAAGGTGTAGCATTCAAGAATCGAGGAGGAGGAAATGCTCATATCCATCAACAAAGATCAGGAAAGACATACTGTGAAACAACTAAAATAGGTTGTGCGCATGGGTCATATAAGTAGGTAGATACTTTAATATTATATTTACATAGATTTAATCCTGAAAATTTTTACAGAACCACGCTCACCTACAATGAGTAATTAATTAGTTCATTTTTCAGGATTGAATCCACGTTCAATTAAAAATATCTATATAAAAAGTATGTATGTACATTTTTTTGCATTGAAAAGTGTTTATAAGACAAAAATCCATGGTCTTTTATGGGAGAAATTTATTTAGCAAGTTAAAATAAATCTCTAACACTATCATAGTCATGGTTCCAGCATATCCTCCTGAAAAATAGAAAATGAACTACCTACTTGTTTACGACAATGAGGGTGATGGAAATGTAGTAGTTTCACCTCAAAGGGGAGAGGGGTTTAACCGGCTACACCCAAAGGATATCCTCGCCCAGGAACTACTGTAGGGGAGCGTGGTTCGTGTAAACATTTTCAGAATTAAATCTACGTTCAATTAAAAATAATATCAAAGTAACTACCTATAGGTCGACCAGAGATGGTCTGTGTTCCGAGGGCGAATTCCGCTGGAGAAAAAGGAACTACTTATCTCCTATCATTTAAAAACTGTAGGCGCGTACGATATTTTTTTCAAAAAAATCCGGAAAAGATACGGATAGATTGTTGCTACAACATGCACTGCTAACATTCTCGGAACTCGAAGCTGAGAAAAAACATTATTAAAATTCCGTAAATGGCCTTTTCTAAAGCAAAACCGCCATCAGATACGAATTTATTTCTTAGTATTTTAGGACTCGTAGCGTCTGAAACGATTTCGGAACCAGCAGCAGATACGATTTTTCTTAGTATTTTGATCATACGAATGCATTTTCTCTTGTCAGATCAGATACGGTTTTCGGAGGTTGGCTACCACGATTATTTCTCCTAATCTCCTTGATTAAATCTCCTAGTACATATGTTCTACACCTTTTATTTGCCATTTTCTGACCAAAATAATGTTTTCTAGCCACACAGCGAGAAATTTCCTTTAGAATGTGTGCTTTTGGAGCTCAAGACAAAGTAAAATAGAGCTAATAACAGGAAATTTCGACTCAAAACCTAGGGACGCATTTTCCCAAAATTAGGATTTGGTCAGATACGGGATCTATTCTATTAGTACGGCAGAATAGTCCATCCTCTCTTATAAACGTCGGGATTAATATCTCGAGTGAGTTTTATTTTGAGTGATACAGAAAATTACCGCTCTAAACATTAGGATCAATCTTTAAGCAGTCAAATGTACAAGATTACCAATGATTAAGCTGCTCAACAAAACACTATTTATTTTACCTTTAAGTGTCACATAACTTGCATGTTGTCAATAAATGTTGGAACATAATGGGACAATGAGACTATAATGATAAATTATGATAAAAAAAGCGGGCTGAACCATCTATCAGGCATCTATCCACAAAAGTGCACAACAACCTAAAAATTAAACTAACGCCAAGCGTCAGTACAAAAATTAGAAAAATTCCAATTTATCTATGCTCGTAATCTTGGTGGACATTCGGATGAATCCATGGAGGAAGAAAGAAATGTGAAAATTAATTATTATTTTTAATTATGCTTGTTATTTTCAAAATAAATAACTCTCATGTATATGTAAAATTAAACATTTTAAACTAGTCTCTCTAGATAATTTTTATCTATCTGCTTTTAATTGACGGTTGCTGGTATCAGTGTTGCCGTGTCAACTGTTTATCGCGCCCTTATCTTATTCTTATTCCATTGCTTGGTCTTGGTGATCGCGCCTTCGTTCTTTTTATTCTGCCTGTTGGCCCAACGATATCTCGTTTCCGTTGTGTCTTCCAATTGTAAACTTTAATTTTTTTCTCCCTCACTTTTCCAGAATATAGGTTTTGGCAATTCTTGATTAGTGAAATTTACCAACTATGGTGAATCTCGGTGACGTCATTCCAAATTTCTCAGCCAAGACCACTCAAGGTAAGAGAAGAGGGGCCCAATGATTTTGATTGTATTTTTTTAAATTTTACTTATACTAAATTATCAATGCACATTATTTCAGTTGTGGCCTCACTTGGCGTTCAACTCATTCATTAATCCAACCAAGGCAATAAGTTCGTAGGTAAAAACATCATTTAATGAAGCAATGTTTGTACGTTTGTTTATGAAGTACCAAGCAATACCTTATACCTCACCATAGGTAAATAGGTAGAATGAGGTAGGTATGTTTGGGCAAGACTAAACAATGTCAGTACTAGCTGAACTATCCACTTGAAGTAAACTGGTGTTCCAGTATATATACATAGGTGATGAGCTGTTTGGGTACCTACCTACGCCTACCGATCTGGCGTTAAAAGTATGGCTCAATCGGCATCGCGCTTCCTGTGTTTGTTTTTGTCCTTTTGAAAATAATAATTTACGTTTGTTTCACCGGGAATCCCCAGAATACAAATAAGAATTACAATGTACTTAGGTAATATACGATTGGAGTTGATCTGCAGCTAAGCATACATAGAATAGGTTTGATTTGATAGTTCTGACTGAAATCTTTGAATTTAGAGAACGTTGGGCTGCTTAAGGAATTATAAACTCCGAGGGAACAAAGGAGGTACAAAAATGTTGTGAAAACAATAAAGACTTCGTGCCCTGTGCAAAACCTCATTTTAAGGCCTCTTTTGCACTTGGCGGTTGTGTTGAAAGCTAGTGAGAGTTCAGTCAAGCAACCAAAACGCCTCTGATGTGAAAAGAGCAGACCCTTCTTAATGAGAGATACACGCGTTTAATATTTTAAATTTTTTGTTTTTTGATATTGCTTCCTATGTTTTGCATTCATTATTCACTATACTCGGCAAAAAAGGGTCAGAGCTGCTTAAATAAATGAAAAATTGACCACTTAACTGGAAAAGTCAAATTTTCCTATTTCAAAATTAATATGCCATTTGAAAACTAATATGCCAAATATGACTTTAAATTTTGTTATTTGATCGAGATCTATTCTGAGCATTATGCAAATTATGTTTGAATCTGAATCCTCAGTATGCAAGGTCGAGAGACTGCCAGGTCTTAGCATATGATGTGGCTCTAGCTTTCACGCGCGAGCCTAGTGTGAAAGGGTAAAAGTGTTTCCCTTATTTTCCGATCCTCGTACCCACTACGTCAACTTGGTTGCTTTCAACTCAACCCCGGGCCTTGTGTGACAAGGGTCCAGACACGTTAACAGACACGTTGAAAGGTTAAATCTAAAACGAGAAACTATCAAATCATATGTTAAGGAGAATGAACAAAACACCATGAGTAAAAATATAACGAAAAGAAGTCCCAGCTGATCTGATTTCTTTGCAATCACTTCCAGTGTTCTCGAAGAGGTTGTATACCTAACGGGTTTCAGGGCTTTAGGATGTACAGGAGATGAATTATCTCTTCATCCTTCGCACAGCTGATCCGACTTTGTCGCAATCACATCCACAGGTCTCCAAGAGGCTGTTTACCTCATTTCTGGTCTCTAGGATGTACATGAGGGAAGTTGGCCCCATTGCTCACACATCTGATGTGTCTTCCTCGCAATCACTTCCACAGGTATCCAAGAGGCTGTGTACCAGATTTCAGCACTGTAGGCTGTACAGGAAGAGAGTTAACTTTATCACTCGCTCAGTTGACCTGACTTCCTCACAATCACTTCCACAGGTCCCCAAGAGGCTGTCTACCAAATTTCAGAGCTCTTAAGATGTACTTCAAAGTAGTTAAGTTCATTGCTCACCGAGCTGATCTAACTACCTTCCTATATCTTTCAATGGTTCCCAAGAGGTTGTGTACCAGATTTCAGCATCTAGGCTGTCCAGGAGAGGTTAGCTTTATTGCTCACACATTCTATCTGACTTCCTAGTAATCACTTCCTCAGGTCGATAAGAGGCTGTGTAGTAAATTTCAGGGTTGTAGGAAGACAGGAGAGAAGTTAGCTTCATCGCTCAAACATCTGATCCGACACATGCACAGTCTATTTCCATGTGTACCCAAGAGGCTGTGTATCAGATTTTCAGGGCTCTGGTAGTCTGTCTAACTTTGGTCTGATGAGATAAAGGAACTATATGCGATGGATTTGCATAACGCTCAATTTATGACTGATTTGCCTAACGCGATTTTTTGTGTTACTTTTCATGCTTGAGACCTCGATTATCATAGTCGGACAACTTCGAAATTCTTCCTCCAATAGAAAACCGTCCAATATTGTGAGGTAACCAAACGGGTAAATCCGTTGCTCTAAGAATGAGTAATATAATAAGTACGAGGGTCGTCCAGAAAATAAGTTCCGTTTTTTTTTTTTTTTTTAAATCAAGTTTTTATTGAAAAAATTTGAAACTTACAGGTATTGTAGTTCAACATATGTACTATGTGTCCCCGGTGACGTCAATACATTTGGTATATCGCGAAATGAGCTTCGAAATTCCTTCCTCATAAAAGCTTGCCGCTACCTCCTTGGTCCACTTCGTGTCAGCTTCTTTCACTTCCTCGTCACTTGTGAAACGTTCTCCCGCCAATTCCGCCTTCATTTTGGATAGACTTCAGGAATGCGTCCCCATCAGTTCTGTAGCGGTCCAAAAATTCTCGAGCTGCGGCCATTCGTTGTTCCTTGTGTTGGGGCGTCAGCTCTCTAGGGACCCAGCGAGCGCAAACTTTCCGAAAGTCAAGTTTTTCCGAGACGATCTCATGGATGAGGGATCGTGAGATGTCTGGGAAACTGAGGTGGAGTTCATCCAGGGTTGAACGACGATCTTTGCGAACTGCATTTTCGATTTCTGCGACAATGTCGTCCGTCACAACTGAGGGTCTGCCTCTCCCACTTTCATCATCAAGTGAATGTCTTCCCGCCTTAAATTCACGTACCCATCTCCTCACCATTGACTCACTCATTACACCTTCTCCATAAACAGAAATGAGCTGTTCGTGAATTTGAACTGATTTGAAACCCTGTGCATAAAGAAATTGAATCAATCCGTGCACAACAACCCGAGAGGGAACGGGGATCGAGGTGGTGGGACGCGACGTGGAGGGCTCCATTTCAACTACCTGCCCTGACGTTGGTAACTGACTGACTGAGGTCACCCACCTCTCATTCTATTCCTCCACCTCTCCTCTTTCGAGCGGTGTTACCAGATTTGGCAAAAGCCACTCCTACCACCCTACAGATCAAAACGGAACTTATATTCTGGACAACCCTCGTACCTAGTAAGTAATGTGAGAGGTTGGCAAATTCAGACACAAAAATGTTGCCTAAAGGCAAAAGTGGGGGGGGGGGGGGGGGGGTGCATGGCGTATTGGTCTGTCAGAAAGTACATATACATAGTATGTTTCCTTCTATTATACTTTACTGAAGGGTACTATTGAAATTGGCGCGCTATAAGGGCTGATAAACATGAACTTACCGGTTTCTTTGGTACAGTGACTTTTAATTTCTTAGGCATTAAAAATAGTGGACGGGGTTCCCCGATCAACTGGGAGATAGTTGACCAGTCCTACAACAAATTTTATAATGTTGAAACATTAGATAGTTTTTGGCGACTTCAACTTAACGTCACCCGTTACCATAGTCTTGAGGGAGCAAATGAAGATGCTAACCCAAATGGAACTAGGGACACGGTTGCCTTAATTTTAATGTCACGTTAAGGGTGGTTGGGCAACGCGATATTTTCCTCCAGCTGCCTTGTCTACTGTTTGTTCTAATCAACTTTTTTATTTCGATAAGAAACGTCGATTTTCAATCCTAAATTCGAATTTCATGTTAGTTTCAGAACAAATACGGGCTAATTTCTCTTTTTAGTTTTCAATTCGTAAACAGGGCATGGATTTAACGCAAAGATAATAGAGAGTTTTTGGTGACCACTAACGTACCCTTAACGTCACCCTACCGTACCCAAGAGTACGTGACCTTGAGGGGACGTTAGCAACATCGTACGTTAGAATGGCTCATTTAACGTCACCCGTTTGGGGACCTAAAGGCACACGACACCAGCCTAACCTTCCTGTAAATGTAACACTACTGGGCACCTCAAAATTACTCGAATACTGGTGAAATAAATAATAGTAGTTTTTCTTTTCAAATGCCTCATTACCAACTAATTTTGTTGATAGCGGGTAGGTTTTTGAACACCCCTCAAACTTGGTTATTTTTCGTTTCAAGTCGCGTAGATAGAAACCGAATGTGCCATCTGAAGTCCGCCTCCGCCATCGCGCTTTACTAGCCTTCAACTCGATCGGAAAAAATCCGTTCTTTTGCGCACAGGCTCTATTTGGTCGATTAGAGCTTTGTTTTTATTATAATTTCACATATTTTAAAAGAGGAACCTGAGTTTTAAGACACTACTTCTTCGCAGTATTGTTCTTCGTTAGCCTGATCTCAGCTGTTTTCTCGTGAACATTGTGTGAAGTGCTGCCTCCACTGATGATTATCAGGTAAAATCCTGGTTCATTGTCATAGAGATGTATACTTTTTCATACTTCTTAATATATTACCCAACCGAAAACCCAAAAACATGAAGTTTGTAACGACTAAAGACCTAAAAGTGCAACTAAATCTCGGTGTTTCCCACTTGAGGCTTACTATCTTTGCGTTAAATCCATGCCTTGTTTACAAATTTAAAACTAAAAAAAAGAGAAACTATCCCGTATTTGTACTGAGACTAACATGAAATTCGAATTTAGGATTGAAAATCAGCATTTCGCATCGAAATAAAGAAGTCGATTAGACAACCAGTCAACCAGTACACAACAAGATAGCTGGGAAAAAATATCGCGTTACCCAACCACCGTTAACGTGACATCAAAATTAAGGCAACCGTTCTCCCGGCTCCTTTTGGGTTAGCATCTTCGTTTGCTCCCTCAAGACTGCGGTAACGGGTGACGTTGAGTTGAAGTCGCCAAAAACTCTCTAGTAAGCCTGAAGTGGGGAGCACTCACCTATAATAGGTTATTTTCGGTTTTCCGTTGGGTAAATCATCAACACGTATGAAAAAGTACTTCTCTCTATGATAATGAACCAGATGTTTACCTGATAATCATCAGTAGAGGCAGCACTTCATGCAATGTTCACGAGAAAACAGCTGAGAGTTCAGGCAAACTAAGAACAATACTGCGAAGAAGTAGTGTCTTAAAACTCAGGTTTCCCATTTAAAATATGTGAAATAATAATAATAAAAACAGGGCTTTAATCGACCAAGTAGAGCCTGTGGGCAAAATAACCGATTTTTTCCGATCGAGTTGAAGGCTAGTAAAGCTAGATGGCAGAGGTGGACTTCAGATAGCACATTCGGTTTCTACGCGACTTGAAATGTAAAATAACCATATTTGAGGGGTGTTCAAAAAACCTACCTGCTACATCAACATAATTAGTAGGTAATGGGGCATTTGGAAAAAAAAAACTATTATTTACTTCACCAGTATTCGAGTAATTTTGAGGTGACCAGTAGTGTTACATTTACAGGAAGGTTAGACTGGTGTCCTGTGCCTTTAGGTCCCCAAACGGGTGATGTTAAATGAGCCATTCTAACATACGACGTTGCTACCGTCCCCTCAAGATCAAGTACTCTTGGGTACGTTAGGGTGACGTTAAGGATACTTTAGTGGTCACCAAAAACTCTCTACTAACTTATGAAACTACTTTTGATTTTAACGTAGGTACTCATTTGAAAGCTTTTAGTGTTCTTTGATTTAACTCTCCTATATCGAGTGTTAGCAGACAGATGGTCTTGTTTGTCCGCTATCTGAACATATTTTAGTTATGAACTCTTTCTCGTGGATATATTATCATAACTACGCAACATTAGTGTTTAACTGTTTACACAAGCCAGGAATATCGCAGGAGCTTATTTTATCTTCTAATTTAGTGTAAATGACGAAGATATCAGTTGGTTGGTTCCAAGGTCTACATTGACTCACAGATTGAGTAAAATCGATCCAGCATTTTCACTTCTATAAAGAAGTTTTATAAGAAATACAGTAACAACAAAAACGTATGGTGCGAGGCTTCACACCACTTTCTCATCGTTTATTCAACTTCCGTGGTTTCCGTTTGTGTGTTTTTGTGATCGACAAGTCCAAAAGTGATTGTTCAAAACCATTGCCTTGGGGAAACTCATGTAACTGGTATTAACCATAATCATCCCTATTAAATCGCAAGCTATTGTTCACAAAAGTGCTGATTTTTAAATCCACCAGTAAACTTACATATTTTGTGTTAAAATAGTGATTGTCCAATGATTGATTTCTTGTTGAAGCTTAATTCATTTATCTTTTGCCAGGTTTTGTAAAAAATGAAGCAATTTGCAATGGCTAAAAAAAAAAAAAAAATTCTTCATTGAAGTCAGTTTTGAGTCATTCTGAAACAAATGTCTAGAGCTCAAAACTTTTTCATGTACATATATATCCTCCAAAACCAAAATAAATATATAGATACACTATAGCAATGTATAGATTTATCCTCCAAAACTCCACGAAAATATCCAAGAAATCTGCTGGCGCCTCAGGCTCAAGTATTATTGGCCCAGATCAAAATTCATCTGACTCATTTCAACCATCCCTCCTAAAATTCAAAACCTCTTCAAACATTGATTAAAAAAATTCAAATGAGACGATACTACCACCCTCGCACCTTTTGGAAAAATACATTGCATAGTTGCTCCTAAGAATGTCCTACATTTTTAGACTCACTCACTTCATCTGAACGCCACGAACTTAGAATTTTGAAGTCTGACGAAACTATTAAGATCATGCCTATGGATAAAGGCTTCTCAGTTGTCGTGATGAATACCTTAGATGTGAAGCAGAAGTAATGAGGCAATTGAAGGACACGAGATTTTATGAGTTAAAAAAAGAGTAAATTTCCACTCGCATTTTATAGACCATTCTGAACATCTTTAGTTCTGTGTCTTTCTGTGTGTGTATGTGAGTGTGTCTGTCGTATGTCCGCAAATCCTTGTAACAAGCTTAATTTCCACAATTTGCAACCGATTTGTATGAAGTGTTCATGCAAATGTTCCGGACCTTTCCTGTTATCAGACCGCCAGCACCCCCAGCGCTGCCTCCAGATAGTATATAACCGCCAACGTAATCTAAAGCATCGTCATCTTTGTTATCTAGTGGTTGTTTGAACTATAACCAATGTAACAAGAAAAATGAATCTAGCTGTTGTTTCTGTCAGCTACCAATGAAACTGGAAAACATTAGCCTTCCTCCACTCCTAGGTCGTTTTCATTAAGTGCGTGTGCTCTGTGTCTTCGTTTTAAAATGAATTTCGTTGCTCTTTACGAAACAGTAGAATCAAAGGAAGGCACTGTCCACTTTTTAACATAAAAAGGGATCCTCCCGTCGATGATGATTTGCCCACGTGGCCACCAATGCAGGTGCAGCTCGCGCTTTAGATTTAATTTGTAATATTTCAGTTTGGTACCTATGTTTAATTGTGGCTATTGTTCCTCGTTTTAGGTTTGATTTAAATGTTTCAATACACGGTGCTGGTTACATTCATGCTTACACTCATTCTCACACCACTCACACACATTTTAGTGGTCGTATATACTTCTGGAAGCAGCGCTGGAGGTGCTGGTGGTCAGATAATAGGAAAGGTCCCTTGATAATTCCATTGAAATTATATCAGCTGATTTACAAGGCAATTTCTATGTCTTCCGATCCCCCTTGATGGAATTTAGAGATTGATTGGCTGTTCACTAGATTCTCTCTATGGTCTCGAGCTTAGAAATTCGAAGGTGTTTTTTCTAAGTTCTAGCCCTTAGGGAAAGCATTACGGATGGTTTTAATAAATTCTTTGGGATTATATAAAGCAAAAAATAATTGTTGCCTTGGCAGTATCTGAGATTTCTATTTTTAAATGTTCAGCCCTTTAATTTTATCAACCCTTTAGGGTTGATAAAATCAATATCGAGCTTCTAGGATCATCTAGACCCAAAATATGATTTTTAACCCAAGTTTCATATAGGTTGGTCTAGTAATTAAGGAGAAAAGCTCTGGATGGCGGATGGACAGATTTTTAAATTCGATTTTGGGATATTACGCATCTTGAAACTTGAGCTAACAAATTTGAGGGGGGGGGGGGGGGGGGGGCACAAATTCTTTCATGATCGATTACAAAGGTTCGTTATTGGAAATAATAAATCAAAATGAATTCCAAGTTCCCTCAGTTGCTCCATAAGTTGAGAACGTTCGGACCGTTTTCCAAATGGGTTTATGACGAATAATCTGAAGGTCTGTAGGGTATTCCCATTTTCCCCTTTATTTCTGGCCGAAAAATCCAGGACTTATAGGCAAGGTTTCGTCTTTGAGGGACATCCTATTAGAATGGGGTATTGCGGAATTTAGGCTTTTTGACCTCGAATTCGGATTCAGCACCCTTGAAAACAAACCCCCATCTCCCAATTTCTATCCCAAATTCTATCTAGGGCTAGAAAAAAATGCAATTTAAAAATGGACAGCTGAACAACATCTATGTCACAAACAACCAGACGACCTTTACGTCATCACACCCTTGAAAATAAAGAAAGATCATTGGGACAGCATGATTCTAAGCTGTTTTCTTAAGAATCCGCTAGTAGCGCTGGCGTATCTGTTCTATTGTAGAACAGCTTGAGAATGAGACAGTTTCTTGTTCACACTACAGTCAGGCATTTTGCCTGTTGGTGAAAAATTACTCCAGTGGAAAAACTAGTCCACTGTTTCCAAAAGTTACAGAACACCCCACTGCATCAATTGAAGGTGTATGCCTCCAATGTATACATTTCTGTAGGTATAGACATGTGAGGAATTTTCAACTATTTTTTCTGGTTATTTATTCCCAAAGCCTGAACGAATGAAGTTCTTTGGTTTTTGGGCACTGATTAACTATAGTAGTTGGTACCTAGTCCAAATAAAAACTCGTTCACCATTAGTTAGATATAGTTGTCTTCAACCAATAATCGCGTTGGCAGGCATGATTACTGCGACCATTTAGTTAAATTGAAACTTTATATTATTTCAATATTACTTTTGCAAAACAAAACCAGGTATCAGGTTGACATAAGACGGTAAACTTCTTCTGAAAAATAGGTTGGTTGAGTTGTGATCTACTGATAAATACTACGTAATGGCGGACTTTGGCGGAAACACAAATCTACTCCAGGTGTGACGTCACAAGAATATGGGCTATACAATAGGAATAAGAATTATCATAGGGAGATTGGACATGAGCCTTATTAGGAAACAACGGGCTCCCATCGTTTAATTTAAAGTTGTGCTGTGCTGTGCGAGTTCGACTGACTCCTCTATGAGGCTCACACTTTCTAAGTACGTTTACTACATTTTAGCCTTTTCCTCTGAATATGAACTTGATAACTTTGTGTATATATTTCAGGTGAAATTCAGTTTCACGATTGGGTCGGGGAATCATGGTGCATCCTTTTCTCTCATCCAAACGCTTTCACCCCAGTTTGCACGACCGAACTGGGCCGTGTGGCACAGCTTGTGCCCGAATTCACTAAGCGGAATGTGAAGGTAAGCACTGTGTTATCTTATGTTACCTTATTGACTTAAGTTTGTTGAGGACATCTTGGAGGTTTTTGGTTTCATGAGGTGCCACAATCTTTTAGCTTTGAAGTTTACTGTTCTCGCTTTTTATTTATGGCAAACTTCCTGATTTTATTATTATTTTCAAAATCTGACTTTACCTTTCAAGATTTTCTAGCTTCGAAAGATGAAAATGCCTGAAAATTTTCTGAATTATTCAGGATGGTTGAAAAATCTGTATTTCACTGGCAGTGTTATCAAGTGACTACGGGCTTTTGCTACAATGAGCGGCTAAGAAAGCAGTGACTACAAGCTGTACATAGCGGTTGTCCATTGCAAGCTTATTTTGCGCTGTTCAGTTTGCCATGAACTGTGTTATTGATCCGTATTTGTTGTAAATATTTCAATAATTGTTAAGAAATTTGCTAAAATGGATGTTAATGATTTTTGTTTTCATGAAAACTCATGGTGAAGCTCTCCTTATGATTCCTAACATACTTGGAAAAAAAAAATGAGCAATATGATTTTGACGCTACTGTCTTGACATTTTGTGAGAGTTTTCTGAGGGGATGGTCTCAAAGAGTTACCTACAATGGTATCAAATCGGATGCTGCCATTGTTCCTTGTTGTGAATAAGGAATAACACTCCTGACCTCTGGATGAAATGGACGGTTTCCGGCTGAAGATCTTAACACTTATTATCACCTAGTACAAGGTAGTTGTCAAGCAAACTCTGCTGATGAACAGAAGCATGACCTACGACTTGGCTTTCAAATTTAATGGACGTCACCGAATAGGAATGGCCTCTTACTATCACATGCAGCGTCGTCTCTTGAGATCAGTTACCCTTTATGAGCAGGGGCTCATATGGGATTTCAATGTGGGGAGTCGGCTTACCTTGTAATTCTGCTTGTTGTCTAGTAAAAAGCAGCCATTCTCCCCCCCCCCCCCCCCCCAACATAACCTTGGCATAAGGCCTGTCATGTTGTGGTTAATTCAAAAGCCTTCATTGCCTCCCAATATCTGGAATATTTGTTTTGCACACCCTGGTCTTTTTCTAATGAAATATCAACCTTCTTTAGCGTGGTTGTGACGTCCACGAATATCATACCCGTCATCGCACTGTTCTTCGCCCCCCTATCACTAATCTTTCTGCCTCCCAACGTTGCAATCCGCTACACCAAGCCCAACTTTTCAATCCCCTTCCTGAATCACTTCGTATCTGAGAGAGCCCATTTTTGTGAAAATAATAAGGCAAGTTATCATACATGCTGAACTGTATTCAGTTGAAGAATTGTGTACCTTCTAATTGTAATTTATTTTTAGTTATTAGGCCATAAGTGCCTGTATGTTTGTTTGGTATCCTCTTATGTGAGTTTAGCGAACTTTTGTAGAAAAATGAAGGTATTGCAATGGGTAAAAAAATTTTAAAATGAAAATTTTTGAAAAAATTCTTCATTGAAATCCGTTTTGAGGCATTCTGAAACGAATCATAGAGTTTACCACTTTTTCATATGTATATATATATGTGTGTGTGTGTGTGTGTGTGCGCGTGCGTGTGTGTGTGTGTGTGTGTGTGTCATTCCAGACGATAACTCTCCTTAGGATTGAGATAAAAATTCCGTTCTTGCTCCAAAAAATCAAGCTTTCCAAACGAAAGGATGAGTTCGTTGACCAACACTTTTTGAGCACATTAAATTGTTCAAATATCAAAAAATCTACCTACTAGAAAAAAAAAAAAAAATCACTAAAAATGGCTAAAAATTGTTTAATTTTAATTTTTTGGTAGAATATTGCTCAAATAAAGTTTATCAACTATACTTAAATAGAACGTTCAAAAATTTATGTACAAAATTATGCTGAAAAATATATTTACTTTTAAATTCATTAAAATTTGCTACAAAATTTATAAAAAACGGCAAAAAAAGCTAAAAATTCAAAACCTCTATAGGAATAGGAAATTATTATTTAGTATTCGTTTTTGGCCATAAAATTAATAGTTAACAATATCCTTGGACTAAAAAAGCTCAAATTTCAAAATAATTTAACATTATACAATACGATAATTTACGAGAATGCGCTTTTAAGATCATGCTGGATGACTGGAACTTTTTGTTTAATGTTTTGTGATTTTGTACAATTTCAAGTGTTGTTATTCCATTTTGTTTGGTTCGGAAATGAATAATGTATTAAATTGGATTGCAGTGCAAGCGTGTGGAGGCTTGAATACTCTGCCAGTGGATGACAGGCTGTAATCACAAATCAGGATATTATGTTGTAGGTTATAGGATGTTCGTGTGATGCCGTCCCAGTTCAGGATAAATGGATTGATGATATCGTCAGCTTCTCTAAACTCCCAGCAGAGCAGTTTCCCTATCCCATTATTGCTGACGAGTCACGAAGCCTAGCTGTCACATTGGGGATGATTGACGCCGATGAGAAAGATAAAGATGGTCTCCCTGTCACTTGCCGGGCAGTTTTCGTTATCGATCCTTCGAAGAAGTTGAGGCTTATGATCCTTTACCCAGCTACAACTGGAAGAAATTTCGATGAAATACTGCGTGTGGTGAGTATTTTATTTAAAAAACGGTTATACTTTGTATTACATTTAGGCTTGTAAGTGCAAGAGCTTCCACGTGCAAACAACAATCAATAACATTAAATTCATCATCAATGAGCGTGACCCGCGAATTTTTAAAATACGTTTTCTTATCTGTAAAACCGGATGAGACTTGGTTGGTTTATTTTCAATAATAAACCTTTGTCATACCACCAAAAAAATAAACGGTTAACCCTCCTTAGAATTTGTTAGTTTATGTTTCAAAATGTGTAGAACACAATAATCGTCCATTCACCATCCAGGCTTTTTTCTGAAACTACTGGAATTGATGAAATTTAGGTTATAAATCACATGTGGGATCTAGTTGATCCTAGAAGCTTGGCATCCATTTTTATCAGCCCTGAAGAGTGCATTGAATGGCTGAAATATTTAAAAAAATCAAGATCTCGAAAACTTTCAAGGTAACAGTGACGATTTTTGGTTGGTTGATATTATCCCAAAGAATCGAGTAAAGTCATCCGGAACGCTGTAGGTTAATCCGTTCGACCTCCCTAAAGCCTAGTACGCACTGGGATTCATTGTTCGGACTCTTTGTTGCAGACGCTCGGATTCATGTCTCAGATTCTTTGCCCCGCGACATTGTCGCTCTGCAAACCGTGTACGCATCTAGTTTGAACCTGAGCCATGTCGAACGAGGTCGCGCTTTCGGGGATTGCAGTAGCACTTTACATAGCTCTACGGAGTAAAAAAATGCTACTAAAAAAAAAGCCACCACACTCGGTTTTTTAACGGTTTTTTCCATATCGTGAGGCCATTATCATCTTTTGTGGAGGGGCCACAAAGCTGCTGCAGCCTGCAGGACATCATAGACAAGGGGGGAAGAGGTTCCGAGAGTGTCTAGAGTAGAGATGAGAGTGTGACCTGAACTGAAGCAAACTGTTTAGAAGACTAGAAGAAGAAGGCAAAAAATTATTACATGATGTTCATTAGATAGCCCATCTGCGCCAACCACTAAGAAGGGTGTAATGGTGCTTCATGGGTCAATTCTAGAGCTCATTTCTGATCGAAAGTACTTGTTAGAGATTTATTTTAATGCTTTGTTTTTCTGAGTAATTTCATTTTTAAGATATGTTTTCTACCTTCAAACGACCATACCTCCTCTTGAGATCACTGTAAAATCAAAAATATGACCACCGTTGGAAACAGCGTTAATTGGATAATCCAGCTATTTGATGTCAAATCGATTTTATAAGACGACTTAATAAGTCGTAAATTATCTTAGTATATTTTGTTAAATTGTTTTGAAAATTTAGGATTTTAACTGGGAAGAAATGTTCACTACCGATTTTGTGGCAAATGAACTTGTCCTAAATAATTGTCGGCAATTAAAAAAATGTTTTAGCAAATTTTTCGAAGAAAATGAAGCTATTTTTGATTTTTAGCTTTTTTTTTAAGCTGTTTTTATCCATTTTTGACGAATATTAATGAAATTTAAGTACCTACTTTTTTCAGCACAAATGTCTTGTTTTTCTAGTTTATTGTTAATAAAGTTCTTTTGACTAAGTAAAATTCTGACCCGTTTTTAGCTACAAGCATAACAACGATAACTACAAAGCGATAAAAACGAAGATACACCTGTGAGAGGCCCACTTTGTTCGATATTCACGTACGCACTGACTCAATGTTGCGCGACATTGTGTAAAGAATTCCATTCCGAATGGGACTTAAAAAAAATACTAAAACGCAACACACGAGATGCAAGACTCAATGTCGCGGAGCGTCCCGGATGCAAGAAAATGAGTCCGAGATGCAGCTCCGCGACAAAGAGTCCGAACAAAGAATCCCAGTGCTTACTAGGCTTAAGGGCAAGCGCTAGAACTTGAAAAATGAAGCTCTAACTGCGAGAATTTAGAGATATTATGCGCATGTGGTGGTATCTATGAGTTAGCCAGTCAATCGCTCATGTAATGAGTAGGAGGGAACAGTGGTCCCGGAATCGTCTTCTGTGCAACAGCTGTGATGAGAGAAAAATCTTTGGAAAACCAAAAGTCGAAGGTGAAAATATGTCGTTTGGATGGGAAGAGTTATAATACAACAGCATTCTAAGAAGTATCCTTTTGTTGGCCTTGATTGCCGGTGGCAACTTTTTTGAGTCACGTAGTGATAGAAAGGGAAACATAGGGAAAACATACTTGAAAGTCAACTCTTTCCAATGGCTTGGAGTTTTACGCCAAATTTGATTAAAACGCTTCTTGGTAGTTTCTCCTGAAAGAAAGAAACAATCAAGACTGTCAAAAAGTTTAATATCTTTCAGTGGAAGCTTTATATACCTAAATCTAAACCAAGGAAAGATTTTGCCAAACCATAGATCACAATGTGAACTGCAGTCAGCATTCGATCAGCTAGAATGTAAATACCTATGCCTTGGACAAATGAATAGCTGGGAACAATGGGGTTCTGAGGAAAATAAACTATCATCGTATAAAACTAGATTAAAAAATCCTTTATTGTGCGAATTGCGGCACGAATACATACCTATCCTAACTATAGCAGACCACTATTTGGAATGCTTTCACTTTATGATTACAACATTTCATGATTGGCATTGAGGTCCTATAGGCCTGCTGTGTACGATTGACAAACATGATACGAGATTTTTATTTATTGGTTACAACGGAAAATCGACATTGTAGAGACCAGGAAAACCTAGACTGGTCTTACAGTACTTTTTCCCTTCATATATATATGAAGGTAGTTGTGTTTAAATGAATTCACAATTTGGATCAGTTGTAAAAATTGGGAAGGAATCGTGAAGGCGTTTCCAGACCGTGTAGAGGTCTGCCGTCACCAGCAATAGGTAGATAGGAGTATACTCTTTGAACGGCGTTTCCAGTGCCAGTAGGCTCCGCCATCACCAATCAAATAGGGGAACCCTAATTTGGAGAGAATTTCGATTTAATGAGTAAATGTTACCAGGAGCTAGTCCCGCCGTCATGTAATGTTATCCGAAAAGAAGGATAGTTGGATGCGTTTCTGGAACCCGTAGGTTCCGCCATCACCTTCAACTTAGGTAGTGCAAATTAAGAATTAGCGGGAAGCGTACCAATTTAGCAATATATGTTTCCAGGAGGTAACTCCCACCATCATCTATTGCCACCTTGGTACGAGGAAAGAAGGAAGATCAAACTGACCAAATTATCACAACTAGCTGAAGGGTTGAACTGGTGGAGTGGATAGGTTTGCGTGAATAACTTGACAAGAGTTGTAGAGGGCTGCCCGAGAGCGGGAGACTGCCCGAGTGCTCCCGAGGGGCTGAAAAAACACCTGAGTGCTCCCGTAGAAAAGTCACGCCAGTGCTCCCGCCTCACCTGAGTGCTCTGCTACAAAAAAAATCGCTAGTGCTCCGACACGCCTGAGTGATCCCGTGTTTGAAAAGTAGCCATTACAATACGTTTTGTCAATGTAATCAACTATCGCTTACATGGTCATCAGTTGTCGACGAGATGCAGCCTGTATTTCGCAGAAATCCTTTTGAAGTAACCATAAGTAGAAATTACAAAACATACAACCTTAAAACCTACAAAACATAATCCACGTACGTTTATAAGCTCATCAACTACTGTAATAGCAATGAATTTCAACAAATGAATGAACATAAACAATAAGACGAAACTGAATAAAATAACTTACTTTCGATGGGCGGGAAGAAAATTCATTTACGACGACGTTTCTTTTGACGGCCGCCCGTAATTCGCTAGTTTCTATTGTGGTCGTGGGTTCATGGTTATGTGGGGTTTTGTGAATCACCTCACATCCATCTGTTTTAGCGTATGATTTACAGCGGATTTTCCCACCCCTTGCACTACAATTCCACCTTCTCACTCCCCCAGCTACTAATTTGTGATAATTATATGTGAATCCGACAATAAATACAACAACAGCCTTTTATCTGCTTCCGCCACTAACCAATTTCACGCCCGACATGATGCACGGAGAGAGGTAATCGACAAACTGATGGTAAATGTCCCAAGGATTCTTGTCGATTCCGGTGCACTTTGTCTTATCGTCTACGGGATCACTCGGGACAATCTATTTTCGGGATTGCGAAGTGAAGGGGATCACTCGGGTGTCTCAACTTTCGCCCCTCAGGCTCGACGGAAGCACTGGAGCCGTCGCCACCGAGAGCTGCGCCTAACTGTCTGATCCTGGTCCCTCACTGGAGCCCTTTTATATCTGGTGAGGTATCCCTCTCTCCTGCCCTTCCCAAGAGGCAGTGACTGGTGAGAGGGGCGACTCAGCCCTTTCCTGGTTTTCCCGGTATGCCCTCACGAGATGCTTTATTAGCTATAATTCTGTTGATATACATTTGTGGTTCCCACAGACATCTGTAACTAGAGCTTCGTTCTCAGTGCGCGTTCTAACAGTTCTCGAACTCATGAGAACTGGGACGGGGAGTCCCGGGGAGTTCCGGAACTTGTGGAACCGCGTTCTGCACTGCGAACGATTTCAGAACTTGGAAGTGGAATAACCTGTGTTGTTTGTAACCTCACTCAACTCGTGTTACCTTCCAGTGCTCCCTTTTCGAATATGTTTAGTGCCCGTATATATAATTCTTGATGCCTATTACTAAAGTATTGCAATTAATAACAAACCGGCAATAAAAAAAAAATATATATATATATTCCACGATGACTATTGATTATCGTAGAAAATGACTATTGATTATCGTAGAAAATGACTATTGATTATCGTAGAAAATGACTATTGATTATCGTAGAAAATGAAGCTATTGCAATGGGTCCAAAAATGTTTGAAAATTGTTTTCATTGAAATCCGTTTTGAGACATTCTGAAACGAATCCTAGTGTTTAACGCGTTTTCATATATGTATACACGCATGTGTCATTCCAGAAGATAACTATCCTTAGGATTGAGATAAAAATCCCTTTACTACTTACATTTCATTATTATTTGCTGAAAATCTATAAAAGCTCCCCAAAAAAGCTAAAATTCCCAAGTCTTTTTTGAGTCGCAGATTATTATTTAGAACGAATTTTGTTGCCATAATGTTGGTTATTACGATTTCAAAGTGTTCTAATTTCAAAACTATGTACCTAACGTAATATAGGTATCAAGATAATTTACGAGATTCGCTCGTACGATCATGCTGCATGACTGGAACTTTTTTTTGCCATACCTTGCCATAAGGACCGAAGTGGTGATGGTAGAGGGTGCTGGCCTGAAAACGGTGGGCTAACTCTTCCGCGAGCCCACGGCTTATTCTAAAGTGGTAAACGAACTCTTCGTCGTCAAACCTTGGCACGATTTTCTCAAAAAAATTTGAGTTTCTTGGATGTAGACGAGATCCAACTATAACTACGATCTCGTCCTCATCATCTACAAACCACGGAACATCATCGTCGAAATTATCGCTATCTGTACTTGACGAGCTAGTTGACATTTCGAATTATAGAATAGTTTGGTAACGTATAGAGACTGAAAGAGAATGAAATGAAAGAAAGAGAATGAAGCTGAAATTGTTATGATCGATGAAGCGAAATAAAACGAGCGAAATAAAACGATATAAGGTTGTTTAATGAATAAAGTCGATGAAGACGAAAGTTGTTTATTCCACGAGATCCGAAAAATAGTGAAATGCGCATGCGTTAACTACGTCCTTGCGTTCGAGTTCTCACAGTTCCGAAAAAAAGGGAACTGTCAGAACCGTTCGAAACTGGGTTCCAAAGACCATGCAAACGCAGAATTCGGCGTTCTTGGCGTTCCGGAACTGGGCGTTCTGGCACTGCGAACGACAAAACTCTAATGCGCTTGCCCAGAACCGTTCCGAACTCCCAGAACGCGCACTGAGAACGAAGCTTAACTATCTTGAAAAGATTATAACCTGATGACATTTTGGCATAAAACACTATTGTCTGCCCATAATGAGGGAAATATGTGAAATAATGTATTGAGATCAATGAATATAAGAAAAGATACAAGCACAGCTTACGGGCTATCACAATGTGGCATGGTGGCATTTTGCACAAAACGCACTTTCCCTTTGGATCATTAGAAATTTTTGATAGGTTTTCAAAAAAATAGGAAACCGGATATACTCGTAGAAAGTGCAGCAGTTTTTGCAGTATTTATAGTACATTTATAAGAATAAATTGAGTTTGAGCCTAGTATACCTTTTCTCTAGTACTAGTACTGGCGTAATATGTGTATTATATTCATTATTACGATGATTACAGGTGGATTCCCTCCAGCTGACCGACGCCAAAAAAGTTGCCACACCGGCTGACTGGAAGTCTGGCGACTCTGTGATGATCCAGCCTACTGTCACCGATGAACAAGCGAAAGAGCTGTTTCCTCAGGGCTTCTCGACGGTCGAAGTTCCTTCTGGCCAGGGCTACATTCGTGTTACCCCTCAGCCCGAACTCTAAATTTATTGGAACTACCAACACCAACCAACCACCAAATCATACTTTCATTCTACTAACTTGATTTAAAATCCTCAATGATACCAACGTTTTTGTTTTCTTGTGATCGTAATATATTAAATAGCCATTATGAAAACTGCTTAACGTAATACGTTTCTTTCAAATTTATGCTGGTAGACACCTGTTTAAGCCAGTGCAGGCACCTAGCATGTATACATTGAAATTTAATTTGTGAATTCTAACAATATTCATAGTGATTGCATTTTTCCATACCTAATTGTATAAGAGAAAGTTCTCCTTTCATTCCAACAATTTACATTAGTCTTTAACTGAAGTTAATACATTCCGTTCAATCATTCACCAAGGTATTTGAGAATTTTCAATGGGCCACCTATTAGTTGAATTGAGCTGAAAATATTTTGATCTTAGATTGTATTTCTGTATGTTATTTTTAATGAAACACTTGAATAATAAATGCTTTGTTATTGAAAGTGCGTTGATAGTTGTACCTATTCCTGACTATAACTAACAGCAATAGTAATCATTTATCGTAAGTAGCATTCACTTCAGTATGGGATGTTGGTCTGGTGTACAATTAGTAGGTACTTTTCGTTCAGTAGTTATTGAAGAAAGGATGAGTTATTGATGTGAATAACTATCTTCCATTTAAGTAAATCTCTTAATATGGATAGGTTGCTGCACCAATGAGTTCTTAAACGCTATGCCAGCACTTAGCTGCCAGCTTTATGGACACTTATGCTGTATTCGCACAGGGTGACAAAGGCTAATCTTGCACACCAACCTTGAGGCCACTTGGCTTAGCTAGCACCTTCACATAACTTCACACTTTGGTGCAGTGTGAGCATCACTGAGCAGACTAGGAGTAAATTATGCATGTCGCTCTTCGCAAGCTACCATATACGCCCTCTTCTGTTGCTATGAAAGTTGTATGTATGTATTCCACATCCCACTGCAAGTAAAATCCGCCTTGAGCCCCACAGATTGCCCATTTGTCTCAGAGATTATTGGCTCCGATGGCCCAATGCAGTCTCATCAGCTCACCTAAGAGTTCTCTTAAGATCCTCGCATACTAGGCAAAGGAACAAGACGAGAAACAGTGGGTACTCTGAGCAGTTTAGGGGAATAAACTTTAAACGCAACTTGAAAAAAAAAATCAAAAACCACCTGTCTAATCTTTTAGGAACTTCTCTCTAACACCTTTACAAAGAGGCAGCCATCAGATTTAGCTCGATTTTGGAGAAAGTCGATTTAAAGTCAAATTATGTTTAATAAACTGCGTTTTCATGGGTTTTTGTGCAAAATTTAATGGTGTCTTTAATATACAAAAAATCACAAGCAAAACATTACCTTCAAACCCCATGCAATACAGTTTTAAGAAGTATATTTAAAACAAAAATGATAGATTCATGTCCACCCTGAAAATATTTACATTTTAAAGTTGGAAATGGGGGGAGTAAAGGAATATTGTTTTGATAAATGAACCAAATCGTCCTCTGATCTTCTTTTTGAACTCAGTTTTGGATTCGTACTAACAATATATATATATCGACGTTTCTCGTCTTCCTTCCCCCCCCCTCTTTCATGGGAAGCCGGTGAAAGATAGGTAGTCAATCACGTGGGGAAGTAAAATTTGGAAGCTGTGCGTTTTTTGTTTTAGAGCAGTCACGGTGTTATCTAGCTTGCAGGATGCGTGGAAAGTGGTGGATCTTTCCTACTCCTGCAAGCTGCTCCATTGCATTTACCCAGCCATCAACCTTCTTTCGCACAAACTCGTGTCATCCTTGACTGCCCTATATGCCCTCCAAAAACCGATTTCTCGGGCCTTGAAACACATCATCAACAGGATTCACTATGAGGTATGTCTTTTTTTCCCCTTGGAATACAGCGTGGTCCATATGTCTTGTCCAGCTTGTCTCACCAATTTTGAGTATCGAAACATCCCGGGTCGAAAGAGCGTTCCAGGACTGGGTTATTTGCGGAGTTTCAAGCTTTCGACGAGGTGTAAAGTGGCTAATATGTAACTCCCTCTTTGTCATACAAATTGTAACGGCCCATTTTGAGCCTGATTTGGCATTTTGCTCGAATGTATTGTCCATGGGTTGAACAGCTAACTAAATTCTAGTCCTCCTCTTAGTTGCTTGGTATTACAAACCGTTAGGACAATGTCCTGCTACAAAGTTAACATTCCTGAGTGAGATTGTTTATTTTCTCAGGAACCCCAAGAGTCAATCACAAATTGTGCAATTCATTCTGAAATAATAATAATAGTTACTGTGGTGAAAACCACCCCCTCTTGTCAACAGCCCTTTTCAGGGCTACCAAAAAGAGGTAGACACAACACAAAAATATTTACAAGACGTCGAGTGATAACTCCGTCAAACAAAATATTTCACCAGAGAGAAAATACTAAATTCTCTCCCAAAAGTGAAATATTAAAGAACAACACACAAGGCGACCTCCCCAAACATTTACTGGGCGAGAGAGATGCGACAAACATCTCGAAACAAGTCGCCTTGAATGAGAAACCTCATTCAGGAAAACTCAAGGTCGTCCAGCCACCCCCGGGGACCCCGTCACAGCGACGGACGTGGGGAAACCACCTCGAAAGACCAACTCAGCTATCATACGCACAGATACTGAGAAAACAATGTGCGAACCAATGAGATTGCACAGTCGAATTTATGAAATTAAGCGGACCAACCAGGAGGCGGCCACCTCCCTATAAATACCCCGCTGGGAGCCCTCCGAATTTCATTCCACTCTCCGCTCTCGACGACGACACCTCTGAAGTACGAAGAATTCTACACGCTCTACGCTGACGAACCTTCTGCATTACGAGTTCATCTCAAGAACGGCTTCCTACTGCTTTCTACAAGCTCTACCTTCTCTCCACACAGATCTCGCATTGGCATCTACGAGTCCAGTGATTATTCATCCTGCTCATTGCCCAACGTAGTTCATCTGTCAGGACGCCACCCGGTACTTCTATCGATATTCTCTTTAGACAGTACGCCCGAGGGACGTTCCGAGCCGTGTCGCCCGGGTTTCGTAGCATTAAGCTCGTAACCGACCGCTGTGGGCACGCCGGTAAATTACTCTGCTCATCCGCTCTAATTTACCGTCTAAGGAAGCCTTTTTCAAGGCTACGAGGTAGGACCCTGACATACGAGCATTGGAAAGACGCTCTGTCAAGCGAGTCCACCTCCCAAACCCTCTATTTTTCACACATAGAGGCATCGAAACGAGCTAAAACTCGGTTATTTCGATGGAACGTCGGCCGTCCTATTTCCCCTTGCAAGGGGAGGCAGACGACGGCGAAGCCGGGCCGAGTAGCCCCCGTAGTGCTCCCTACCGGCTACACGGCGAACCCGCTGAACCCAGCGACAGCGCAAGGCGCGACCCTCACGTCCGGATCGCCTTCTCGCCCGACGTATTCGTTCAAGAAACGTTCGATCAAGCCTCGCCTATACAAAAGATCGAGGATACCTTTCAGACTCGCTCTGAAGCCGATCATTACGATTCGACCAAGCTGTCCGAATACCCACGATATTCGACGCAGGCCTACCCGGCCGATCCGAGTGTCAAATACACTCCAAATGCACAAAAAGCGAAGGATACTTTTCAGTACCTCAACCAAGCTCAACATATTCCCCTTTCAGATATAAATCTAAGGCCGGAATATTACAAAACGGCTCAGTACCAAACTGATCGAACCCAGCACTTGCTACGCGAGCCCAGCGCTCCACGCGGCTGCGACACGAACTATCTCCCATTTCAGTCCGCCAAGCCAGTTGACCTTGGCGGATCCGCTCACATTCCTCACGGGAATGAGCCGGGGACTAACCCGCATAACCGGAATATAAATGTCCGACTTGGCCTACCTACGCCAAGTAAAACATATCTAAATCCACTACAAATGGTGACCCCGCCTTTGAACAGGCTTAACACGGAGCATTTCGTTCCCTCTTATGAAGCTAGTGGATTTCAGGGAACCACTGCGGGCGTGCGACCCCCGCCGGGCCTCTACGCCCCACATCTCACGCAACATCCCTCTACACACGGTGGCTTTCAAGCACTTTTAGAGGAGATGGGAGATTATCAAAAACCAATCTTCCAAAAGAAGAATATCGATCGTGCACTCGCCGAGTTCGATCAATACTGCGTGCGAAAACACCTGAGAACGCAGAACGAATGCTTCTCAGCTATATACAAGTGGGTACCAGAAGAAATGAGGGAAGCTATCGACTCAGCTTACCTCACGGCACCCCACGCACCCTACGAAGAGGCCAAACAGCGCCTCCAGCGAGAATATGGGTTGTCCTTACAGGACAGGCTCCTCGCACTCGAGGACCCCGCATCTCTCGCCAAAAAACCCAGCACCAAGTACCACGAAATGTACTCGAAAGCTGTTGGGTACTTTTCAGAAGCTCTGATCACTCAAAAGTGGATCGAGACTCTACCCATCGAAGCACGAGGTATGGTCGCAGCTCAGCCTACCACGACCTCCCGGCTCGACCTAGCTGATACGCTACACGCGTACAGAACAGAGAATACTTCTCTGAGCATACGAGGAGTAGAATCTACTCCGAAACCCATAAATACTGGTTTCAAAAAGGCCCTCTCGAAACAAGCTGAGTTCAAACCCCAACCAGTGGAGAGTAAGCCTCACAAACCGACGGCCTATGTCTGTCGAAACCACGCACGTTTCGGTAACGAAACTCGCAAATGTGCAGACCCAGAACACTGCACTTGGAAGACAAACACTGCTTCCAAAACTAGTAGAAAGGCTGCGTCTATAAGCCAGCCTAAAACCCGGGTTTCTACCGAAAATACTCAGCGATCGGTACAAGAAAGTACCGTTCCAACCTCCGACACAGAGAGTTCGGAAAACGAATAACTGCCAGTGTATCTGAGCCTATACGCCGGCAGTCTACTGAGTATAAAAGGCTCTTTTTCAAGTGCAAACTAAATGGCACTGAATTTCTCATTGACACGGGAGCAGAAGTGAACATTCTGCCCCACAATGTCACAAAAAAATTGGGCTTAAAAATTCTTAAGTCCAACGTTAAGCTCACAGCAGCTAACGGAGCCCCTATAGACACACTAGGGCGAGCTGACACAACAATTAACATCGGCCTCGGGGACATGACCACCGAGTTTATGATCACGAAAGTTGATCTAGCGATCCTAGGTATTCCTTTCCTCGAGTCTTGGGATATCGGAATACGGGTCAAACACAAGTACATTTATAAAGATAAAATAAAGTGCTATGCCGATCAGAAAATAGCTGCAGTCATGAACAAAAAGTTCACTGACGAACAAATAGCAGCTACTATCCCTCATCGTGACAATACCCCTCAACCAGAGGACGTGCAAATCACGGAGGACGAAAACATTCGCTCTATCATTGACAAATACAATGATAAAATGAGCAAAATTCAAGGTAAATGGAAAAACAACGGGGTTTACCACCGTATAACCACGGAAGGAACACCAGTACACTTCCGAGCAAGACCCATGGCGGGCGAAAAACGGGCTCAAGTCAAAAGTACTTTTGACAAAATGCTTTCAGAAGGCATAATTGCACCATCGGATTCCGAATGGGCATCCCCGTTACACTGTGTGCCAAAAAAAGACGGGTCATGGAGAATCACCGGCGACTACCGTTTCCTCAACGCGAAAACGAAGAAAGACGCCTACCCTCCTCCTCACATTCGCTCTTTCCAAGCGAATTTACATGATACGCAAATCTATTCGACAATAGATTTAAAATCAGCGTATTATCATATTCCGATGCACCCAGATGACGCTCATAAAACTGCAATTATTACACCTTTCGGTCTTTATGAGTTTAAGAAAATGAGCATGGGTTTGGCCGGAGCGGCTCAAACATGGCAAAGATACATGGACAGCATCATGCGAAAATTTGATTTCGCATTTGTATACCTAGATGACATCCTGGTGGCTTCTAAAAATTATAACGAACACATGAACCACCTCAGACAAATTTTTGACAAACTAGGGGAACACGGACTTCGAGTAGGTTTTGATAAATGCATTTTTTCAAAACCTACCGTCGATTTCCTAGGTTTCACTATCTCGAAGGAAGGGATAATTCCTAAACGAGATAAAATAGAAGCCATAGAACAATTTCCTAGGCCAGTAGACGTACGAAGTCTACGCAGATTCCTAGGTATGTGTGGTTTCTACCGAGCATGCTCAAGCAAATTCGCTCACACGGCACAACCTCTGTATGACTCCATTCAGTCAAACAAAAAAAATGACAGAACACCTATCGAATGGACATCAGAGAGAGAAAAAGCTTTCAACAGCTTAAAACAAGCAATGATCAAAGCAACATTGCATAACATTGCTCACCCACACCCTACAGCAGAGTGGAGATTAGTCTGTGACGCATCCGACACACACATCGGAGCGGCACTAGAACAGGAAATTACAGACAAACATGGCTCGAAATCTTACCAACCATTGGGATTTTTCAGTAAAGAAATTCCAGAACAATGGAAGAACAAAGCATCGTTCGACAAAGAAATGTTCGCCGTTTACCAAGCTTGCATTCACTGGCACAACGACTTGGACGGCAGATCTTTCCATATTTGTTCGGATCACAAGCCTCTACTAGGCACGATGCTTAAGAAAAATGCACATTTTTCTAAAATGAGATTAAGATGGCTAACATACATCTCTCAAATGACGAGTGACATTCGTCATATTTCCGGAGAGAGCAACGTCGTCGCCGACGCACTCTCCAGACCCTTCGATCCGGTTGAAATTCAAACAAAATCGATTTCAACCCAGACGGACGAGGGTCCACCCATAGCCGAAATTTCGAAAATTACGGCTGCAATAGAATGCAATCTTCTACTGCACATTTCAAATTCACAAATTCGTTCTCCCCCTAACGCGGAGGACAAATTAAAACTCACACGAGTTGAATTCTCTCAAGGAGAAATTTGGTGTAACCTAGACCTAGGACACCCTAGACCTTATATTCCAAACGAAATAAGGGAAGAAATAATAAGCCAAATTCACAATTTGGGGCACCCAGGTATACACTCTACAGTGTATAAAGTTAAACAAAGATATTTTTGGCACGGACTCCGTGCAGATGTCTCCAACTGGGTCCGAGCGTGCGAAACTTGCCAACGAGCAAAAATCACGCGCTCCGTGAAGCTCCCTTACTCCGAATTTGAAACGGCAAACAAATTTTCACACGTACACGTTGATATTACCGGACCCTTACCTTTAGCTAAAGGAGGGAAACGTTACATTTTGATGATGGTTGATAGAGCAACGGGTTGGCTAGAGGCAGTCCCTCTTAACAACATCGAAACAACCACAATCACAAACGCCTTTATCAATATTTGGGTAGCTTCAAAGGGCGTACCTAAATACATCACAAGTGATCAAGGCACTCAATTTGAATCAGATCTGTTCAATTCCATTATGGAACGTCTCGGAGTAAAACATACTCACACGTTACCATACAAACCATCAACAAACGGAATGGTAGAACGCAGAAATAGATCTTTGAAAGAGGCTCTCAAAGCACAAAACGAAAATTGGCTCGACGCACTTCCAAAAGTTCTACTCGCCATGCGTACGGCAGTAGACCCAGCGACCGAAACTACGCCTTTCCAAAAAGTTTACGGAATTGACGTACCACTCCCAGGAGACATTTTCGTAACTTCTACGAACCTTTCGGAACCTCTTTTCTTCCGGCCTACGCATATTAAACATAATAATACGAAATATGCCGTAAACATGCCCAAAAATTTGGATACATGTACTCATGTCTATATCAGAGTGCCCACACAGCTCACCTCTCTGCAATGTCCTTACACGGGACCATTCAAGGTGGTTAAAAGAGATAAGTTTTCGGTTACAGTGCAAATTGGCGAACATACAAAAAAAGTTCCCAAACAGCAAATAAAACCAGCTTACACTCTAAAAACAGACGAAGCTGTGTCACTAAACAAAAATCAGGCAGAAAATAAGGAGGAGACTCCCCGAAAATCTGCCAGAAGGCACGTCCCCTCTACCAAATTCGACGAGAGGTGGGTAACGGCGCTCGAAACACCCCAGCCGGCGTCGTCGTTATTAACACGACGTCTTGGGGGGGCCCCTGTGGTGAAATCCACCCCCTCTTGTCAACAGCCCTTTTCAGGGCTACCAAAAAGAGGTAGACACAACACAAAAATATTTACAAGACGTCGAGTTATAACTCCGTCAAACAAAATATTTCACCAGAGAGAAAATACTAAATTCTCTCTCAAAAGTGAAATATTAAAGCATAACACACAAGGCGACCTCCCTAAACATTTACTGGGCGAGAGAGATGCGACAAACATCTCGAAACAAGTCGCCTTGAATGAGAAACCTCAAACAGGAAAACTCAAGGTCGTTCAGCCACCCCCGGGGACCCCGTCACAGCGACGGACGTGGGGAAACCACCTCGAAAGACCAACTCAGCTATCATACGCACAGATACTGAGAAAACAATGTGCGAACCAATGAGATTGCACAGTCGAATTTACGAAATTAAGCGGACCAACCAGGAGGCGGTAGGAGGCGGCCACCTCCCTATAAATACCCCGCTGGGAGCCCTCCGAATTTCATTCCACTCTCCGCTCTCGACGACGACACCTCTGAAGTACGAAGAATTCTACACGCTCTACGCTGACGAACCTTCTGCATTACGAGTTCATCTCAAGAACGGCTTCCTACTGCTTTCTACAAGCTCTACCTTCTCTCCACACAGATCTCGCATTGGCATCTACGAGTCCAGTGATTATTCATCCTGCTCATTGCCCAACGTAGTTCATCTGTCAGGACGCCACCCGGTACTTCTATCGATATTCTCTTTAGACAGTACGCCCGAGGGACGTTCCGAGCCGTGTCGCCCGGGTTTCGTAGCATTAAGCTCGTAACCGACCGCTGTGGGCACGCCGGTAAATTACTCTGCTCATCCGCTCTAATTTACCGTCTAAGGAAGCCTTTTTCAAGGCTACGAGGTAGGACCCTGACATACGAGCATTGGAAAGACGCTCTGTCAAGCGAGTCCACCTCCCAAACCCTCTATTTTTCACACATAGAGGCATCGAAACGAGCTAAAACTCGGTTATTTCGATGGAACGTCGGCCGTCCTATTTCCCCTTGCAAGGGGAGGCAGACGACGGCGAAGCCGGGCCGAGTAGCCCCCGTAGTGCTCCCTACCGGCTACACGGCGAACCCGCTGAACCCAGCGACAGCGCAAGGCGCGACCCTCACGTCCGGATCGCCTTCTCGCCCGACGTATTCGTTCAAGAAACGTTCGATCAAGCCTCGCCTATACAAAAGATCGAGGATACCTTTCAGACTCGCTCTGAAGCCAATCATTACGATTCGACCAAGCTGTCCGAATACCCACGATATTCGACGCAGGCCTACCCGGCCGATCCGAGTGTCAAATACACTCCAAATGCACAAAAAGCGAAGGATACTTTTCAGTACCTCAACCAAGCTCAACATATTCCCCTTTCAGATATAAATCTAAGGCCGGAATATTACAAAACGGCTCAGTACCAAACTGATCGAACCCAGCACTTGCTACGCGAGCCCAGCGCTCCACGCGGCTGCGACACGAACTATCTCCCATTTCAGTCCGCCAAGCCAGTTGACCTTGGCGGATCCGCTCACATTCCTCACGGGAATGAGCCGGGGACTAACCCGCATAACCGGAATATAAATGTCCGACTTGGCCTACCTACGCCAAGTAAAACATATCTAAATCCACTACAGTTACATTAATACAATCAATCCATTCTGATAAGGATGACGGACTCCCTTAAACTCTTTCAATTAATGGTCTTGGTTAAAAACTTACATTTAAAGAAAAACCGTTTGATTTTGATAGGGTTCGCTAAAAATTATTTCAGGTCACAATACGTCCTTCACTTGAAACTATCTTTTGTTGGTTGCTGATCAAGATATATTTTACGTATAGGTATAGACATCCAAATGAATCTCATTTACACTTTTATAAATCCCTTAGTTGACTTTTATTCTGATGGTTATTATCAACCTAGATGGAGTTGACTCAAGTGTAATTAGCATGTGGAGTGCTAGATTAAAACTAGATCATGGCATCGAACGCCCATATCAAAATTTCTATTTTAATGGGTTCAAATTCACTATTGTAGTTTTCAAATAACTGTGAAAACCACAGTATTGATACTCCTGCTCTTATTCCCGGTTTTCTGTCAGGTCATTGAGTTATCGTATTGGCTAGCCATTGGAACCACACATTGTGACGTACCTATTGGTCAAATCAAACGTTGCTTATATCTCAGGCAATATGTTGGATATCTTACAGGTCACTCTACTTGGGCCTAGTGGCTGACGCACTTGAGAAGGACGTTTTAATAATCACCCTCCATTAATAAATTTATTGCAGAAAGCAAAATTAATTACCACTGCCATATAAGACGTGAATCCCCAACAACACAAAGATGATCCACCGAAGCTGGTAAAAAGCTATAGCCAAGAAGTCACAGTTAGGATGGAAATGAGAAGATGACGGGATTTTGTCTGAATAAAGCATCTGGTGCTTTGGTTTGGTCATCTTAGGAGTTACCTACATGAAATGAGAAGGAATTAAATTGCCAAACTGAAAATGTTGGTAACTTGAAAAAAACTTGTTTCTAAACTGTAACTCTACTCACCTTTTTGACCTAAAACTATATATATTCTGTCCATCATGTGCCATGCGGGATGTATTTATCCCGAAGCTATTAATGTAGTTTCTAGTTGAGGTAATATTTAGCATAGGTAGATAGGTGAGTAGTATTTACTTACAAAATATTCTTGTTAGTTTTAGTCTGACAATTTGTTGTGATTTTATTAAAGGTCTACATAGTGCTGATCGATCTGAATGTTCCTACCATAAGTTTGAGATCTCAATCACTTCAACATACATGAGTTGAAATTGACGCTGGATTTAGGTATATGAAAACCTTCTTGTGACAATACCTTCTCGTTAGAGAATTTAATTGGAAGTCGGTAAGTGTGGTGAGTTTCAAGTAGTAGATACCTACCTATGCAGTAGGAAGTTATTTTGTGTGCATGTAAATGTTCGTAGCCGTACACAACTTTGTGTCTAATAATAGCTTTTTTTGGCCATCCCCTGGATCATGGCTAGGTCAAAGGACCGGGTGTTTCCACTGGCCACAGAATGTGACCCGAACATGAGGTTTAATACAGCGTGCTGGTGCTCACGTACTAGTACGGTGCAGTCACTCTGCACAGGCTGTGTGGCGTTCCAGTGTAGGTTGGTGAGTTCTTGTAATGTGTTGACCCTGCAGTGTCCCAGCTGCCAGGAGTTCTTGAGCTGGGTCATTAACTTCTTGCTTTGAAACGAAAGCAGGGTTGTGAACTGAGCACTAAAAAGATAACTTCGCTGAGATCCTCCATGTTCTCTTGACCACTCTGGAACAAACCTATGAAATGGAACATACGCATGCAATGTAACAAACCCTTTATATCCTGTTAAGTCCTTCCTAAAATTTCTATGCCCTACTCTCAGTTCCCATCAAATTCCATTGTTTTCAGGTTGTGTGATGATTCCAAAGTTACGCTAATGTAAGCCTTCTCTCATGGATATTCTTTAGATTTAAAGTATCCTTGTGGAACTATCTCTGAGTTTTTTCCCCTCTAAGAGAAAAAAGGATTCACAAGAAAATATACCGTTTTTGCGTTAGGCCTTTTTCTATTAAAATCGTTCCCAGGAATGAGGTTCCCTTGCCTCTTATAATATTTGTTTTTCTTAACATTTTGCACTACTTGCGCTTCTATGGAGGGACAGGTTGAGCCAATTGTCGTCGGATTCCAATACCAAAGCGATTGACTAGTTATCATTTCAATCGTCTCCCTGTAAGGTTGCTGTTTTTGGGCTGCCCAGGTAGAGGTCGTTCACTATAACTTGGCGCGTTTCTCCGAGAGGGGCTTCGAAGAGCAGGGCTGCGCAGTGGGACCCTTCCCCCACCCAACCTACAGTCCTTCTCCATCTGAACCATTCCCGTCTTTTGTGCGGGTTTCCCAGGGAGCTTATACCTCGGATGGGGTGGGCTACAAGGTAATAGGTTGGTAAGAGAGGGGACGTGAAAACTTCAGTTTAGCTGCGCGAACTTTTGCTGGACGGTTTGGAGAAATGCGCCAACTTATAGTGAACGACCTCTTCATGCTGATAGTGGGCACTAGTTGTTGTTGCCCATGACACATGATTTTGTGCTAAGCATTTATGCCGTCCCTTGACATGAACAGAACTGCTACTTCTCTGGACACACCCTGACCTGAATCAGTTCAAGTCAGTTAGTATAAATTTTGAAGTTATCTATCGGGGCTTACAATCCAGTATTGAGAACTCGATTGCAGCCAATTAGCATACTGCCAATCTTCAAATGCAAGGGGCGTCTGGGAAGTAAAATTACAGCCCCCCCCCCCTCCCCCAAATGGCCATAAGGATTTTGTTTTTCCGATTTTAGGCGTTATTGCCACATTGGGGTAGATGTAACATCTCTGTCCGTGTGTGAGAGGTTTTTACTACGGTCAAGTCGTCACAAGCTACCTCCACCACCTCTATCACTGAATATTCGAAGTGTGAAATGAGGTGTTTTTCGTTTTCTTGCCCATGAAGGAGTCTGAAATTGATCATTGACTTGTACAGGTATATGGACCAGATGTGTGGGAAGGACGAGTGTGTGCACTGAGGAGAGTAGTGGCTAGCCGTTTAAGGTGACTGAAGATTTTGTTCAAAGAGAAGAAACAATTCATCCATGAGGATCGTCACTAGATTCTCAATAGGCTTTCTTGATCCTTTCTGCTGCGGCCACCACAACTATTCCCCTCATACCTATTGCCGGGTGGGGTGGGGATAAAGAGGTAGGCCCAGAGCTTTCTTCTCTGTTGTCAGCCTGGTGACCATTCTAGGCCTTTAAGGGTTTTGACCATAATGGTACTGTAAGTGGGTGGGGCTCTAGGCTTCGCTTGTGAGCTGGCCTAGCCTGCCCCCCTGGTTTTGTGGGGATGGTGGTTTCACGCCCATTTGTTGTCTTCCTGGATTTTTCCCTGGAAGTGGCGGCTAGGAGGAAGTGGATGGAGCCTTGGTGGGGTGCAGGTCCCTCACCTTGGTGGAGTCCCCCTCTCTCAACAGGTGGTCTGTTAACGGGCCCCAATGTCTATACGGTATCCAGTACGACTCTGATCCTTTCTGCTCTAAGTGATCACGGAACGACTTGATCACAGGAAACTGTGTGCTCGAAAAGAATTGATCGACTTTTTAGAGAAAATCGTTAGTGCTCCCTCATTCTGCACTCTCTTCTTCATTCTTCGTACCTATTTGGCGGTTCATAACATGGTCCATATGCCTGGCTGGACATGTCAGTGATGGATTTTAGAGGGAATGTTTCCTTCGTAGGCGAGAAAACGAATCACACATTAGGTCACACTTCGAATTCAGTAATGGATGTGGTGGGAGTGAATGTTGACTCTCCATCGTGAAAACCTCTCACAGTCAGAGAAACAGTTTTTTTCTTGATTTGACTGTTACATCAAGCCAAACGTCGTAATCCAGACATGCCTTGTACTGCATTTGAGTTTAAATGTTCGGCCGCTTCACAGTATGCCCAGACTTAGAGCTCATACTTATAGCGAAATATAATTAGAAAAATGTTTTAACCAATATTATATACTTGAACCCATTAGTGGGTGTCGTGGCCCGACTTTTGTTATTCACATTTTGTGTAGATTCACCAAATAAAGCTCAAAAACAGGGTGCGTTGCTCCAGCCTTGCCCAGCCAGCGCCATCCCATAACAGATGGTTTCTCTTCACCCTCCCTTGACTTGACACCTATACATGTGGGAGCTTAACTTACCCTATAGAAGACAGGAGAAGCACACCCTCGGTATCATTTGAATATTCAAACTTGCCTCTTCCTTTGCTCTCAAAGCCACTCACCAAATCTTCCATCTTCACCTCTTCAATTGAAGGTTTCATTACCGGGTCGAAGTCTCTCTCTACATCTTTTTACTCCTTCAAGTACCAGGTGATAAACTCCTTTTTACCAACGGTTTCAGTGCCTAATGGGTAGAAGCTCCTGTAATAGCCAACATTTCCAGGCTGAAAATCTCATTTTCCTTCCTCTATATCAAAAGTACATAGATTTTAGCGAATTTGTAAAAAATGAAGCTATTGCAATGGCTCCAAAACGATTCCTGGAATTCGAAACCTTTTCATTTGTACCTGTGTTACTCTCAGAATTTAGGGGAAAAATCAGGTATTAAAAAAAAGCATTATTAGAGAAAGGATGAACTCAACAGCATCTCAAAAATAATAATAATTAAATTGTCAAATGAAAAAAAACTTTAAAACCACTGAAAACGGCTTGAAACTTTAAATTCACATTTCCCAGCAAAACATTACTGAGAAAAGGTTTCGCAACTATCAACCAGAACTTTCAGAAATTTGACCACCGAATGTACCTACCAGGAAGATGCATTTGAATTTCATAAAAATATGTTAGTTAATAATCTATCTAAACTGCAAAAAATTGTTAAAGGCCCCAAAATCAAAATAGCCAAATTTTATCAGATAAAATGTTATTGTCTTACATTTTAGAATCAACAGTTTTTGTGGACACAAAGTGCTCATTAAAAAAAAAGTGAGAATTTGTGTAAAATTAAGAAAATTTGCTGACTGCATGACTGGAACTTTTTTGTTAATGAATAAACGAACGGCGTGAACGAGTGTGGTAATTGTTCTCGGATAACTCACTCGAATTCATGGTTCATGACAAAATTTGTTTCTTGAGACTGATATTGTTCATTATATTTTCTTGCCAGTAAAATAAATGATAACTTTGTACTGTGACATACTCAATTTTTGAAAAAATTAACTTAAATTGTTGAGGGGCATTTACAAGTGGCTCAAGGTGCATCCGTAGGTGGCTCTAGGTACCTACACGCATGTTTGTCCCTTGAGCCAGTTTCGAAGGGTTCGGTAAAATGGTCGCTGTATGTAGAGAAACGCAGAGAGAAGAATTTTAATGACGATAATGAAGAATTTTAAATTTAAAACTAATACAAATATGAAAAAATTAAATGAATAAAAACTACGAAATTTTGCTCATGCGGACATTCTGTATGACTGCATTTTTTTTTCTTCCGTTTCGCTGCTCCAGATGCTCATTTTGAAAGGAACTCATGAGAATCTTAGATTTACAGTGGTGGGATAAATTAATTTTTGCCTTCGCGATTTTTCAAGGGAGAAACGTGCAGTTTCGGAAGCAAGTACCTATTGTATTTCAAAAATGGATGGTTGAGTTGAATTAACAAAATTAAAATTCGTTCAAATTAAAAGGGGCGAAATGGTACGAAACTAAAATATTTGCACCCAAGGTGGACACACCCCCTTCACTACCACAAAATCTTATCGCTAAAGATTATTCAATGATCTATAAAATTTTGCGAAGGCGTGTAATACAACAGGCGTTGCCTCACCCGCACAAAAGGTTTTTTTTCCATTGACGGTTATTTTTTGTTATCTTCGATGTGAAAATCTGTAAGATCGATTGCATATCAATATCAGGAATATATAACATTCATTTTCATCTTGACGTTTGACCAAGCCTCTGAAAATGGATCTGGCCAATCTCACGGATTATTGTCTTAATTCCATTGCCACCTGGATTAGTGAATGAAATGCCTAATGCTCGTAAGTGGCTATCGAAATCCAAGCTAAGTTGAGAAATAAACAAAAAAAGTAATTGTTTCCATCCCGAAATATGTCTTGATAATCCAATTTATGGAAATGTCTTGATAATGTTAATCCAACAACAAGTAGATTGTTGTGAAACAAATAGATTGGTGTGAAGCCATCGCGCACGAAAAATTTATAACCACTCCTGGATAAAGAGCGATTCTTGTGGTTCTGAAAACACCAAGTTTTTTTCCTTGCTTGTTTCCAGTATGAATAGTAAATACTGCAAGTAGGTCTACAACACAAGCATAATCAAACCTATTGGACCATTTTCAAAACAAACAAAAAAATCTTACGAAATTTATACATTGACCTCCGCCAAAAGACATATCAATGTCAAGAAGGCGTTAAGATTTGCACCGGACAGATTGTTTGAAGAGTTTAAAGTTTTAGATGGAGATAAACCAATTGACAAAAATCAACTGACTCCGCGTGTAGGTACCACAAATAATGTGACGGTATTGTCCGAATTTTTGTAACGTAAATAATTGTACGACTCATGATTTCTTTAGTTCATATGCGAAACTGAGTGATATCCTAGACATTAAAATGGTTTTCGAAGAAACAATCAGCTCCAAAGGTTGATTACAAAAGAATTTGGCCTCAGCGGTCCCTCTGCCGATCAGTGCGCTTCCATATTTAGGTAGGTTCTTACCTTGTTATCGTATTTTAGGAGTCCCAAAGGCGCACCATTCCAACTTTCAGGTCGTAGATCGATTAGGAAGGAAAGAAGTCAAAAGTGCTCTTTTCCAAATTTCAGCTCCGTGGGTCGATTGGGGAAGAAATTATCCTCAGGGGTCCTTCAGCTGATAAGTGCTCCTTCCAAAATTGTAATTGTATATCATAAGTCCCAGAGACTATCCATTCCAAATTTCAGCACTGTAGGTAGGTAGTTTAGGAAAGAAATTATCCTCATCTGATCAGTTAGCCTCGTTATCTTGTACCTATTTAATGACATTGGTAGGTACGTAGGTATTAGGTGTCCCGAAAGCTTATACCTACCTTCCTTCCCACCTACCTTCTACCTACTTAAATACTCGAACTACTAATTCTAATTAGGTATTGATGGTTGACGAAAACAGAACGAAATATCTGATGAAGGTGTAGGTAAATATCACCTTTGCGACTAGGTAGGTGCCTACCTCGCTTTATCGGTTGCGTGACGAGTTTTTTGAGTTCGAGACATGAAAATATCAAAATCGGCGGAGGAAAGGGTGAGTGAGGGCAGGAGACTGCATTAACGCAAATGTGAGGTAAACGTACACAGTGTTTGATTGGAGATAATTTATTGAAAGATTTTGAGGGTATTAGGTAAGCACGAACTCACCATAAATATTAATTTGCTTTGATTTATTTTGAGATGTTAATATGAATGAGGTGGTCTTACTATCGCAAGTGTATATGATCCCTGACAATACCCAAAAAAAGTACAACGTTAATTCGGTTCTCACAGATTTATCACTTATTTCTCATGATTTACTGCGTGTTTTGTTTGTTCAGCTCGTATTTACAAATCGGTGGAAAATCTCGTAGATTTATGCCTACTCAACACCCTCCGTTGCGTGTCTGATAAGGACATCCTTTCTTTATGCAATTTGTTTACATATTTTCCTGTAAAGTCGGTTACCTTTTCCTGTTTCTATTTCTATTACATTAAAAATCAACAATGAAATAAATTATTCAGAAATCTGTGCACGCATTTCATTAAAATGTGATTCAAATCGATAAAAACGGGAACATTTCTTTAAAATTAAATGTTATAGCAGTATATTCTCTATTAAAACTTCTAGTTGAAGTGCATTATATTAAATTAATATAATGATATTTTTAAGAGCTTTTTGGCCATAAATTGACAATTTGCGGAAAAAAGGCTCACATTTTAGGGAAAATTGACATTGGTAACCAAATGATTTATTTATTTATTATTATTTTTTAAGCGAATCTCGTAGAAAATTAAACTATTGCCACGGCTCCATTGGATTAAAATAAAAAAATTCGAAAATTGTCTTTATTGAAATCCGTTTTGAGTCATTATGGAACAAATCCTAGAGTTAACGCTTTTGCATACGTTTCGTTGAATTTCGTCTTTGAATCGTTAAATTTATATTTTTTAGCTGAATTTTAGTCAAAAGAAGTTTATCAACGATGATCTAGAACATTAAAAAATGTATGCTCAAAATTATGGTGAATAATGTACTTGAATTTCAATATTTGCTTAAAAAAAAAAAAAAACTAGAAAAAACTGCATATAAAAGCTAAAAATCAAAAACCTATTTTGAATCACAGAATATTGCCTATTTAAAAACAAGTTTTTGGTAGTAAAAATGGCAGTGAACAATTTTTTGCTCTCAAAGTGCTCAAATTTCAAAATAGTGTACTTTAATATGAAACGACAATTTCGTCCACACAATCATGCTCCATGACTGGAACTTTTTAAAATGTATTTCTACCTACTTCTACCAGTTCTCCTCAGTCAATTTTGATGAAATTTGAGACATGGGCTACATTTGACCTGATTTGCCTTTGGGGGTTTCGGAGCCGCTACTGCCAAATCCCCTGTTTACTCTAGTAAGTTGAAATTTTGAAATTTGATCGGGAGCCAGGTCAGTCTTTCAAACTATGACATAGGCCTGTCAACGCCAAGTTAATCATCGTTGTCATTAAGCGACAATCCCGATTCAGCGATTTTTTGTTCAGCCAAATCTGATTAAGTTTCACTAATTGATCGAAATAGCTTATAGAAGGTTTCCTACAAGTTTCGTTTTGACATATATACGTAGGTACAGGTAAGTAAATATCAATGCTCAAGTCAGGTCAATTCTTTTCGACTGTTTTGGTGACATAAGAAAAAAAAGCTCCGGGCCCGCTTCGGTTCGGGACTACTTTTCCTTTGTAACCAACCCTTTGAACAAGCCACTGTAAAAGTTTAGTTAGCCCCCTGAGGTGTTATGATTATGATTTAACGTATAGATATGTATATATAGGGTGTCCAAAAGCCACAGAGGAGGGGGGGGGGGGTTCCCCTTCTAATTTTTCTTCGTGATTCAATTTTTGAGATATCAAACTGAAACTTTGAATGCGTTTTTGAGATACCTGATAGGTACCAAGTTTTGATCAATCAAAAATCAGTTTAAAAAATTCAAAAGTGTATGGACTACCCAAAGGGGCATGGGCACCTACTTGGTATTTTTCATTATTTTATTTTATTGCTTTCTCAGTACCGAAGGTAGGGAAGCTTTGTGTTCGTGATTGGAGTCGAAAAAAGTTTCAGAATCAAAATTCCTCTTTGTATTTTGCGTTTCAGAGTGTCTATGGTAAATCCTTGTCAAGCTCAAAACTATACCAAGTTTCGATTCCGATGAAATTTTCAGGAATTGTGCGAATTAGCTCCTAGACCTCCCAATAATTTTCAAGCCGTCGAATCAACAGTAGCCTTTGCGCATGCGCAAACGTGAATTTCGCATAACGTCGATTTCTTGACATCTCCGATTTCGTTCAAATTCGGTAGGTAATTGGGTACTATGTTCTAGAAAAATGCCCTATAAATTATATTGCGACTGGTAGAGAAATAACCAATGAGCAAGCGGGAGACTAATATTAATTAATACAGGCGAAATTCCGAGTCTAATCAATCGATTTTGATGACATTTCCAGGGATTATGCGGGAGAACCTCTATATTGTCCCTGTCCCCTATAACTTTCATTTTCATCACATTGATTGCGCATACGTTAATTTATTATAACGTCGATTCCTTATCATCTATTTGTCCGATTTGGTTCAAACTCGGGGAGTAGATAGATACATGTTCAAGGAATATTCCCTATGAATTATATCGATGTTGAAGTAATAATTATAGCGCATGCGCAAAAATAAAATTGATCGACACAAACAAAACTCCGAGACCAATGAACCGATTTTCATTAAATTTCCAAGGATTGTGCGGCTTAGCTCCTAGACGTTCCCCTATAAATTTCATTGCTCTTGGAGTAATATTAGTTTGTGCGCATGCGCAAATGTTAATTTCTTATAACGTCGACTCATCAATCATTTCGAGTCATTCTTTGTTCTGTGAGGAAGCTATACTGCCCATCCAACTGGGCAGAATTTTTTTCCATCTTTTGCTGAGTGACACATAATTTCAAACACTTTTACTGCTGAACACGATGATGATGCCAGAATTGTGGTATCTTATTCCGTTCTCGGATCAGGTTTAAAAATGTATTTACATTTCATGAGAACGTACCATTTTGGTCCGTTTTAACTTTGAACTTAGTGGTATATTCTTCAATTAATTTTATTTCCTCAAAATAAAATTCACCATCCAACCCAGTGCGAAAAAATACAAAAGAAAACACTCCTAGGATCCCCCCCCCCCCTCCAATAACTAACCGTTTTGCAACAGTGTGTCAATGCCGCAAAGACGTGTGATCTAAGCCGATGGAGGTATCTCACAGCTTGTAATTTCTTACACATTATTCTAATATATTTAGATGGTATCTAGATTCTTACAGCTGTTTTTATGCTACCCGCTAGTCGTTGAAGTTAATCATTGAAACATTCAGTACTTACATATACCTTCCTAATTTTTTCTTAAACAAGGTATAAAAATAGGGATTGAGATGTTACCTGCGTTAAATAAATTGCCCGGCGCAATATTTGTGTTTTTTTTCTATTATAGAAAAAATAAGTAAGTATCTATGATAAATATTATAATGACTTTATTAGATAACCGTTGTGCATACACCGGAGTTGTAAGCTGTTTTTCAGTTGAAAATGGAAACTACACGCGCTCGATAATTCCCGTGATTTTATTTGGATTGACAACATTCTGAGCCACATCGAATCTCCGATCAAATATAATTATCAAACTGATTGAACTGTTTACCCGGGTATGGAAAAGTTATAACGATAGCCGCCGGAATACCAACAAAGTTTCACATAATGAACTTGCGTAACAAATACTTCTGTAGGATAGGATGTGTATTTGGATTTAAATTACACGAAGAATATTTTCAATATTAATAAAAATATCAGTTCTGTTATAACATGCACATCATGAATACGATTTTGGTTCATTCTTTCCAATATTACTTTTGGTGTAGGTAACCCATATATTTAGCTTCTGAGACAAACGATTGGTAGCGGAAGCTTTTTATAACTTTCTGAAGGTGAAAAAAATAATTTGTACAATATCAAAATGCCTCCATCTATTTTACGATTCGTTTTCCGATTTACGATCGTCCTTCACAATCGTAGCTCCGAGTCTGCCTGTGTGCCCGCTAATCACAGGAAAAACAGCGACAGGAAAAACTCCACTAAATTTCCAGAGCGACATTGAAGAAATTTTCAGGGATTGAGAGGGTCAAATCCTACGTGGTCAATTCCGATTTTTTTTTTTTCTTTTTTTTTCTTCATTTGGCATTAGCTTTGACAGCCATGAAGCATTTTATTGCATATAAATTAAATTACAAAAAAAAAAAAAAAGAAAAAATACATACCTACTACATTTTTGTTTAACATCCTTTTTTTCGAAATAATAAAATCAACTTCTTTATAAAACTTGAATTTTTACATTAATTTTGTTAATGAAAGCACATAGTTCCTTGTGAATTGGTAGGATTTACGAGTGTACAAGTTGGGCAAAGTGTAGGGGAGTAACCGTGCGACGAGAAATGGGGTCGAGCATGTCTTGCTGAAATGTCCTCCACGAAATTTTGCATACAACTGTTCAGAGAAAGCAGCTGAGACTTCCAGAGGTCCGCCAAATCTATCCACATCAATGATTGTGTACCGAATACGGCACTGAAACAACGCGTAATCGCACCGAAATACGGCTGGGGCATGACTCGCATCAATCAGTTCACTGGATCAGCGGTCGCAGCGAAAGCAGAGGGTAATGGCGGTGATGTGCGCTTCAGCCAGAAATCGCAAATCAAGTCGTGCTAACCATCCTTCTTAGTTTCCCAAGCAATTCTGCGGGGAGTGCACGCACACGTAGCAAGAACCGATTGGACAGCAACTTTCGTCTCAGACAAAGAGGAGGCTCATTACATTCTCGCTGCATGATCACAATATGGGTTGACTAGGATACCCGACTGATATTCTTAGGCATTTTGATTGTATTTTATCTAGAACACTTAAATCGTTGTTCCCTGGTCATGCAGTGAACAGCCATACATATATACAATGAACAACCATTACGAATTCATTGTCCTTGGATCAATGTTTTGTCTTCGCCCTTGTGCAAACATGAAATCCTTGTATCAATCTTGACTATTCATCCGATGTAGAATGAATTCCCATAGGTCTAATGCCATAGGTTCCCATAGGTTCCGGTACCACGTTTTCTATACCTAGGTATTTTGAAAAATTTCCTTATTTAGATCCGTTTTGGGGCATTCTGAAACGAATTCTAGAGTTTAACGCTTTTTCATGATGTATGTGTAGGTAACTATATATGCGTATGTATGCGCGCGCGCGCGTGTGTCATTCCAGACGATAACTCTCCTTAGGAATAAAATAGAAATTCCATGATTGCGCCAAAAGCTGAGAGGATCAAATGAAAGGATGAGTTCGTTGGCCAGCATTTTTTGAGTACATTAAATTGGCAAGATTTCAAAAAATGTGAACTTCGTAAATTTTGAATTTAATGACGGAAGGGAAAAAATAAAAGGGGCAATATTGAAAAATCGTGTTTTTTTCCCGACATATGTTCTCAACATTGCCGAAGCTATTTAATTCCAGACCGACTTTAGTGATTCTTACAATGATCCAAATTTTAGTCTACTTTTGCAGCAAACCTCGGAAAATTCGAATTTTGACGTTGGGAGGGAGTAATTACAAATCGTGATGTTTTCACTATTCTCATAAGTATGATTTTCGTGACTGTTTCCTCGTTCGATCCAGGTTTCAGTTCAGTTATCCAACACCATGGGAGTTTCAAATTTATTATGAGTGGGGCATTTACAATAAAACAAGAAGTTTTCATTTTCTCATCTGTTTTAGTTTAGAAGTGAAGAAATCGGGGATTTGCATGATGATGGATTGTCTGTGAAGAGGAGTAGGCAGGTAATGAAGGTAGATATGAACTATTTACACTTTTCAACGTATTGTCATGATTATATACCTATTAGTTTTTCTATTTTTCACACTGTTTTCTATTTTTCTCGAAGTATCGAAGTATTTTGACACTGTGAAACTATTCTTAGCAGGTTAAGTAATTAAAATTTCATAATAATGGCGGAAGTACCTACATCAGTAAAATCATGATCTATTCCCTATTTTCAGGACGTCTCTGTACTGTATGCAATACTTACCAATATTTTCAAGAGTATTTTCGCTAATGTTTCAAGCTGATGTTATCTGTATAATGTTTTTAAAAGCTAGATATTTCTTTTCCTTGTCTTTTTAGATGAGTTGTTGGTTTCGTTGATAGTATCATTTATCCCAATAAATCTGAATAGTGACACACGATACCGCCCCGCATCCGTATTTCATGTTTTGTAGATAAAAAAGTTGCCGCTTTATCTCGAGAAATAGCTGAGAAAAACTAACGTTGTTTATCCAAGCGGGATCTTCCAACGGAGGTGGCAGTTGTGCAGTGGTGGAGAGTAGGAGGAAGGTCAACTACTCATCTGAGCGATTTATCTGTCGAACCTCCTTATATTATCTCAATCCCAGCTCATAATCCCCCCGGGTCCAAGTCGAAAGACATCAGCCGCCTTTACATCTCTTATCTTCACCGATAAATACAACCCCCGCCCGATCGGTCATCCGTAGTCCGCCTTATTCAACGGCTAAGTAAAGGTGTCCTGGTCTCACTCGTCCCTCGGTGCCGATCGCGTACACTACTGTCCCCTGCTGATTCTTCGCTTCTGCTATTTGCTGCTGATTGCAGATCTCTCTTCCAGACTCATCAGGCCGCCAATGATGTGGTGGTTGGGTATTGCGATTCCTCTACTGTCATTCGCAGTGGGGCCTTGCATATCTGCACCTCCTTCCCCGCCGTCTTGTGGTTATGAGGTCCGTTACCTTTATTTTTTTAAATTATTTTAATATCAATTCTACCGAGATCGGTTGTAAATAATTAATACCGGTTGTAATATCATATTGAATCAATATTTTCCAAAATCACACCATATATTTTAGTATTGAAACATAAGTTACATTGAACCCAACCCAATTCTTTCTAAATAAATTTTTGTTTTTGTTTGTACTTTTCAATATGAAACCAGAACAAACTGCAACTATTTTCCAACATTACTGTAAATTTACAGCTGAAATAGGTATACCGTTACTTTTTAGGACGTCTCTCAGGAGCTTTTTCTTATAGACGAGGCTTCATATCGTAAGAGGGACGGCCTATTGGAATTGATTCAAGGAGGTTTGGGACAACCCAAGCGTGAGAAAAAAAAAACCGCATACCTACATCAAATCTGTTTCAGACTATTCCAAGACCGAATCCGTGAAAAATCATGTATGTGTGTGTGTGAGAGAGAGAGATAAATATTTTGTCGGAGCTACCCAGGCTACAATTCCCAGTCTATTTTCGTGATTTTTTTTTCTTTTTCGTTTATTAAATTTTAAGAATTTGGTCTAGTTTTGGAACATACTTCGTCCAGAGTTTCAAATTTCAATATAGAAAGAAGTGAATGTGGGGGGGTAATAATGATGAACGGTCATGTTTACACCATTCTCATCTGATTTTTGAGGTTCGCTTCTTGTTGAAATCAATTCGGTCTAGGTTTCTCATAATATTCTCCTACGTTCTTCCTTCAGAGTTAACGCAGGTTGTGGAATCCCCTCGATTGAAATGTTCAGAATTTGAATTCCTTTCCAGAATTCAGTTTAGACTTCAACAATTCTTCGTCTCACAATATTCTTCTTCTAAGTTTTCCCTTCCGAGTCTAACCAGATAGTGGAGGATTATGGGAAAAAAGAAAAAAATGTTCAAGGGTTATTCACTTTGGCTTTTAGATGGTCCCCTGTTAATTCTGTAGCATTCTCAACTGCCACTGCGAATATGTCCTTAGTTGAATCTAATAACCTTCGTATCTGTATTAAAATTTTCTGAAATTTTCTGAGTTCATGGTCAACACGTGACAACTCGGTTTTTGACATTTTATGTCTTTGCTATGGCACATGAACTAAAAAAACGTCACGGAAATTGCTCACGAAAATATTCTGATGATTTCTGCTTACAACCGAGTCGTTGCTAGGGAAATGGTACCTACTTCGTCATGTTTCATCCCAAAAAATTCGTTGACCATTCTTTCGAATGCTCTCGATTTATCCAACCATACTATGCGATGCGTGGCCAACAATCTGAGTTATGAGCATGGCTATTTGAATAATTGTGTACACTCAGGTGATCATTCTCAATAATTGATATTGTGAACATGATTGCAACCGCTTGTTGATTTCTGATGATTTAATTGAGTTGTTGTTTCAATGATTTGATTCATAAGCAGGTGATCCGAATGTTGCGAGAACGGTTTGATTTGTGAAGCGGTGGTTAAATCATTTTAATAGGTAATTTTTATACTTTACACTTTAGGAAGCTGTAATTTCGTATGTAGCCTCTTTTACTTGACGATGCCCAGGGTCCGGATCAGATGAGTGGCTCTTAAAGGTAATTTCTATGCTTTACACTCTAGGAAGCTGTAATTTCGTATGTAGCCTCTTTTGGACATTTACATGCCGATGTCCAGGTTCCGGATCAGATGAGTGGCTCTTAAAGCTAATTTCTATGCTTTACACTCTAGGAAGCTGTAATTTCGTATGTAGCCTCTTTAGGACATTTACTTGACGATGCCCATGGTCCGGATCAGATGAGTGGCTCTTAAAGCTAATTTCTATGCTTTACACTCTAGGAAGCTGTAATTTCGTATGTAGCCTCTTTAGGACACATACTTGACGATGCCCAGGGTCCGGATCAGCTGAGTGGCTCTTAGAGCTTGCATACGAGTCTGCAACTAAAGACATAAAATGTCCCAATGTGTTGCAGACTCGTATGCAAGCGTTTCGTCGGGTTTGAATTTGTCACGAATTTAAAACTTATAAAACGATCCGACATAATGGAGCAGTGGCAGTGGTGGTGGTGGTGGTTATTCGTGTGTTTCACGAATGCTTCATGAAACACACATGCGACATGAAAACCCTTGATGCGAAGTATTAGCACTCTCTTGTATAATGGTAATACAGTAACATGGAGCTTCCTTGGTCATGGTATACTTGCAGAGGCAATTAAAATTGCACTAACCAAACTTATGTCCAAACGTAGGCAGGTATCTACTTTGGCCTCTTCAGCAAAATGAGTTTTTGTGGAGTTCTTGATTCTGAATGCCCCAGTCAATCCTAAACTATTATGGAGCTTTGGGAGCACATCTTAGTTATTATTGTTTCTTTACTATAAATTTCAATAATTGGAGGCTTAGCTATCAGGGAATTGTTTAGAAATTTGGGATATTCTAATGGCTTAATAGAATATACATAGGTATATGGAATATTTCATATATAAAACGTTTAAATGAGCTATAAACTCGAAGGGTTTGCAACAACAACATAAAAATATTAAAAATTGACTAAAAGTACAAAAATCTGTTATAAGTAATTTCTTGAATCAGCTGATAAACGTACCTATAGCTTAATATTAGTTAGAAAACGGGTTTTACCACAAATTTGAACCAGAAATATTTTTTCATAGAAATTTTCCATGAGTTTTCACTGCGCATGCCCTAACAATATCTATTAAACGCCATTTCCTTATAGCTTAATCCTCCGATTTTGCACAAATTTGAAGGGAAGATGGGAAATGCCGATGTGATTACCCAATATTAGTTTCGTCTCGATCGTATCAATATTCGTGGATCTCAAACCCTTGTAACGAAAATGGCTCCTACAGTTTTCATCTGATACGGTCAAATTTTCAGGGATAGAATGGTTCATCATTCAAGAATAGTTAGAACATTTCAATAAAATGAAATCGTTTATTTGAATAATCCCATCGGAAAAGGAATTAATGCATTTTTCGGTCATATCGAATGTGACAACTGAAACGTAGAATTCGAAATAAACTCTGAAGTTTCTCCCTTGACGGGAGATCAAAAGATCTGGTTGTACATGAAGAAAAACAATATGGGAAACTCTAGAAGCTAAACCGCACAATCCTTGAAAATTTCAAAAAAGTCAGTCCATTAGTCTCGTAATTTACTCTGTGTCGAACAATTTAAGTTTTGCGCATGCGCAATAGTTATTACCCACTCTACCAATCGCGATATAATTCATAGGGAATTTTCCTGGAACATACCTATACCCATCTTCTCCCCGCGTTTGAACGAAATCGGACCAATAGATAATAAGAAATCGACGAGCTTGCTTATGCGGACATACTACTATTTTTTGAGATGACAATGAAAGTTATAGGGGACCTTCAAGAAGCTATCCCGCACACCCCGAAAATGAAAATGTCATCAAAATTGTTCCATTAGATATGAGTTTTGCCTGTGTCAATTGATATTAGTTTCGCGCATGCGCAATAGTTATTTTTCTACCAATCACGCTATAATTTATAGAGCATTTTTCTAGAACATATTCCCAATTACCTGCCGATTTTGAACGGAATCGGACCAACAGACGATAAAAAATCGACGTTATGAGAAATTCACGTTTGCGCATGCGCACAGGCTACAGTTGATTCGACAGCATTGAAAATTATAGGTGACCGTCTAGGAGCTAAGCCTCACAATCCCTGAAAATTTAATCGGAATTGGACTGAAACTTGGTATAGTTTTGGGCGTGAAAAGGGTTTACCACAGACAGACACAGAACCGAAATTGATCAGCAAGCTCGGAAACACAAAAAGTAACTGGAAATTTTGATTTTGAAGGACAAACATTTTTTCGACTTCTATCACAAGTACAAAATTTCCCTACCTTTGGTAGTGAGGAAGCAAAATACGGGAGTTAGTAAAAACCTTGTATATTTCCTCGAAGAATAAAGAGTTACAATGTTGAATGGATTTCGTCGGTTAGATCATCATCAGTAACAAACAATAACTTATTGTTAATGTGATGTTATTGTTAAATCGATTTCGATGGTTAGGTCATCTGTTATTGTTGTTACTGATGATCTAACCGACTAAATCGATTTAACATTGTAACTCTTTATTTTTCGGGGAAATAGGTACATATACAACGTTTTTTACTAACTTCCGTTTTGAAATAGGTTTCCACAACTTGGTCGCGAGTGATTTAGTTCGTGTACGTAAAGATCTGGGGTGTTTTGTTTGTTTGTACTTTTCGTGTGAAAAACATTTGACGCAATTTTTGGATGACCCCCTCCAATAAAGACATAGGTATCCACGTCAAAAAGATTACTAAATCACAGTCCATTTATTGATATTCATTTTCATCTGAGTATCTGCAAAATATTAGCTTAATGTAAAACATTTCAATGGTATATTTCTCTATTTACCTAAGTCATGCAACGGCTATCTGCCACACCCAACTTGACAGATTTTTCTTACAATACCTACATTAGAGAGTGTTTACTCTGGGAGAATCCCGAAATTTCCGCTGAAAACATCCAAATTTGAACTATTTAGGTAGGTACCTATTTGTAAAATACTCGTAAACAAGTTTTTATTTAACACATTTTAGTTTACATGAATATTTTATATTGGTCCGAAAATTGCTGGATGGTACAAGCATTTTTCCTGTTTGCAGAGTTGTCCCAAGCCCAAGGATGGCTTCATCAATCTCCACTTGGTTCCCCACACACATGATGATGTTGGGTGGCTGAAGACAGTTGATGAATACTACTATGGAAGTACGTTTTCAGCTTTTCCTCTATTAATTTCCTTATCTTGTAATAGTCAAAGTTTATATTTATTTATTACACAATGACCACACTAAAAATGCCTTCAAACTATCAAATTAATAAATAGTACGTAAACCTGTGCTTTAGGTCGTAACACGATTCAACAAGCAGGTGTGCAGTATATTTTAGACAGCGTCATTAAAGAGTTGGCTCATGACCCTAAAAAGAGGTAAGATAGCATGTTCCTACGTGTTATACATTCCAGATTTGTATTTTTACAGCAGATATATATTTAATATTCAATAACACAAGTTTTTACTTGTACGAAAAATAATCAATATTTACTGATGGATTAGACAATTCTACCGTTTTATTCTGGGTATCTTTAATTTTTGGAGCTTATAGGAAAACCACATCATTTTTCTTTTTTAAATTCTAAATAATCAATTATTTATGAAAAAGAGGAGAAAAATGAAATGTTTTGTTTCAACCTTTTGTTTCTTGTAAGGTTGCCACATTTTCACGTTTGTTTAAACCAACCAGAGTAAAATACATGTTTTTAATTTATTTTGTCGATTAGAAAGCGTTATTGAAAATGAGAAAAAGAAGAATTTATATTGAGACCTCGCCGCTCCGATCCTCGAATCAAGGGGACTGTGACAAAAACTAATTACAGTAGGTAGGTAATTTGTTTCGGTTTGCCATTTTCAATAAAAAATCTTTGTAATAAAAAATAAAAATCGTTTGTGAACCTTTTCATATGAAATCACATTTTGGGTCTAGTTGGTCCTAAATCGTAGGTCGGCATTAGCTTTGATCCACTCTAAGGACCTTCGTTGGTCCTTCTGGAATCAAAGGGCTGAAAATTTAAAAAAAAATCAAGATCTTGAAAACTTTGGAAATTAGTTCACCTATAGTGTTTTAGATTGTTGAAGATAACCACGTAAATGAATTGAATAAGCGCACCCAACGAGTCGGTTTAGAATGGTCAGATACGGATTTGTATTCAGTTATTTAGTTACGAATCCCCTGATGAAACTCCTGTCCGGACGAATGCGACAGATGCACTATCTCGTCTCGAAGATAACACCGACTCACAGGGGGATGCGGTTCTCTGAGCACGAAACATGTTTTTCGATTACAATCAACACCAATTCATCACTATTACGAGTACTTGACACAAAACGCAACTCCCGGTAGATTCTCGACTTATTTTTGAAAAAACCGAAGGATACTGGATTGGATACTGATTGGCGTCAGAGCGCAATGGTCCACCAGCCAGGCCCTAATGACGGGGGTTGGCAGGCGAAGTCTGCAAGGGAAGTCTGCAAGATGTTATACACCTACATTTCACTAGTCCCCCTGATCTAAGTACAACGACATTTAAGTAGATAGGAAAATTGATGAAATATTTATAACCTTAGTATCTTACTACTTTTTTTCCTCAATCGACATTAGCCGGAAACCATAGTCTTGAAGAAGATTCATAAACTTTTGTCCAGTATTTTTGAAGAAAAGTTCTAGACTAAAAAAACACTGGCGGCGTACGGTTTTTTTTACATTTTTTATTTATTATTTTTTTCCTAATTAGAATCTTGAGTTCTACTCATTTTGAAACGTAAACCAACTCATTTTGAGGGGGTTAAATAATTTTTTTTTTTCTTGGTCAATTCCAAAAATTTATTATTAAAAATAAATAATAAACCAAAATACATTTCATGAAAAATTGTACACTATGAACCTTCAACAAGGATTTTCATTGCTTTCCATCTGATTAAGTAGATTTAATTGAACCGACCTTTTCTTGTTCATAGATTTATCTACGTCGAAACCGCTTTCTTCTATAAATGGTGGCAGGAACAAGACGACACGATGCGCCATCAAGTCAAAAAACTCGTTAACCAAGGACGACTTGAGTTTATCGGTAAGATTCATCATATCATCGTCATAGGTAATTTATCGATGTTTGTTGTAAGTTAAGGGTGAAAAGTGTAAGGCAGATAGATAGCTGTATCATCGATTAGTAGTATCGAATAATAAAATAGATAGATAAGTAATCGAGTACCTATCTTCACAAATTCTGCTCTAGGTACAATATGCTGCTGTCTAGACACGTATTTTTACTGCCTATAGGTACCCGAAGGCTCCAAGGAAAATTGTTTTCAGTTGGTATGAAAATATTTTGAATAATACATTTAGGACTCAACTTTCATACTACTCGTACTTGAACGATTTCGATTAAATTCATACTTTAGTTACACGGTTCTTTAGATGCGCTAGGTCAAATAATATCCGATACCTACCTTCCATTTAGGTAAATCAATTAAAAATAGCAATTTTAATGTTTTTCCCCCTATTAATACAACAGTACTGTAGAGGATCAACTCAATGAATGCCTACTCAGGAGTTCAGATGATGGTATGCTTTATTAGGTAGGACTTGCCTTGTCCCTTATATATACAAGTGGCTGGAGATTGAGGCATATCTCGTCTCCAGGCCCAGGAGAGTACTGCAACAACATACATTGAAGAATTTCTCTTCACTTCTGTCAACACTTCTCTTAAAGGCAAGGAAAATGATATTTAATGCCTCTCTTGGCTCCTGAAACCTACTGCAGGGAATCGGGAAACTTGAGAAGTATCGTTAATGTTTTTATTTTTATGATCGTAGACAGAGAGTATCACTAACACCTTTGAAAACATTGAATAGGCATAATTTATACCATGTTGGAAAATTAGTTCAAAACCAGACCAGTGGCGTCTCCTGCCCTGAAACTAAGGGGGTGCACAGAGATCAACAGGAACCATATGCATATTGGATTACCTTTTGGGTTCCGCAGAGAGATTCTCATTTATATTTGATCTACCGTCGTACATTCCTTCTTCTTTCTTTTTCCTTTTCTATATGTGTACAAATTGTTCGTTTAATTGTTTAAATTGGGTTTTCAGGAGGAGGGTGGTCTATGAATGATGAGGCTGCCACACACTATCAATCAATCGTTGACCAATTTACTTGGGGTTTCAGGTTAGTAAATTGATTTTTAATGATTATTTCATGAAGTACCATATTTTGTGGCTACCTAACCTATTTATTTGTGGGGTTAGAGTGAATAATCATTATTGTACTATCGCTGAACATGGTAAGGTTAGGTGGAAATCTCTAGCTCCAGAAAAAGGGCATTAAGCTATTGAGGAAGATAGTTGAAAATGCATTCCAATTACACATGATTACTTACATTATTATAGTAGCCAACAGTGATAATGGAGAACATGTTTTTTGGATGCATAGTGAGGGCACGAGGCAACATTGCCACACCAACATTTCCGTTTTTCGTATCATGTAATTTATCTTTGAAAAACTGGGTTAGTGACATTGCATGAAATGTGCTGTTGCGATTATTATTTTCCTGGTTACCCTGATATAATTCCTCATTGCCCATTCGTACACTAATCAAAAGAAGTGGGCACCTACTGTAATCGTTTTTAGTTACCTAATTATTTTAAAGAAACCACCAGAAATCAGTTAACACACACCACAAATGCTATTTTTACTTAACATGTTTCATTGGGGAGCGTGCTAAGAATTATGTACTTACCATGAAGTTCTGAGTTCGATCCTGGATGCTCAAAAACAGATTTCCATGAAAAGACAGTTTCTAGTGCTAGAGATGAATTGTGTGACCCATGTTTCACAAGAATGATACACACATGTCAGGATTTATCTTCAACAGATCACGACTACTATTAGGCTCCTGCTATCCTTTAATTTCTTAATACAAAAACTAACTGTTTCGAGCAACCGTTTTTTATTAATTGTTTTGTAACACCTTTCGTGGCGTTACAAATTTATTTCCCTGACCTCTAGTCAAACACCATCCATGTCATAAGTTTTGTACTGTGCTACTTACCTGTGCGTTCTGATTGACAATGTTTGCAGGCGTCTCGGTGACCTGTTTGGTGATTGCGGCCGTCCAAGGATCGGGTGGCAAATCGATCCATTCGGACATTCAAGAGAAGATGCGGCTATTATGGCTCGCATGGGGTTCGATGGTCTTTTTCTGGGCAGGATTGACTGGGAAGACAAATCCTGGCGGATGAAGAACAAAACCATGGAAATGATCTGGCACACTTCAGAGAATGATGACAGTAAGTATAGATAGACTTTTTAGCTTACCGATGCACGATTTCCATAGGGACTGGTCTTAACGCAGTAAAGCAAGCACTCCCAACCAAAGCTCATTCATTGTCCCCACGGGCGTTTGGGGTAGTGATCTTCGCATTTTCTTCGTTCAATCAAACTTCCAAGCAGAATATATTATGATAATCTTTCAAGAAGTTTTTCTCTCGAAAATACAAAGTTATATAAGCAATGAAAAGATGATTGCACGTCTGTGAATTACTTGGAAGGTTCAGTTCTACTTATAACCATGATTTTGTTTTCCTAATGCACCTAAGTGTACAATAGAACCTATATCTAGCTAGTAGGTAAAAATTGTACCAAGAGGGACCCTTGGCGTGAATGATCTAAAGACCTTTTTGTGAATGAAAGTCCGATTATTACCCTTATTTCTAGACACCTGACCATGATGGCTTGAAATACAGAAGGTAAAGGAAAAGGGAGCTGGAAGAACCTGATTCCGCTTTTTATTGGTGTTATTGAAACTAATTACGAAAATAGATACTTAGTATGGAGAATAATATCCAAGTCTTACTTCATAATGGGTGTCTTTGAAACGAATTTCCACAAGTAACAACAGATAGTACTATATGTAAAAATATGATACTCAGAAACACGGGCTTCTGTCCCACAGGTATTTTAGTTCGTACCATTAAACAGCTGGCTTTGGCTTTATGAGAGATAAAACTGTTTGGATTAGTATAACTTAGAGGTAGATATTTTTATATTGAACAAAACTAATATCAATCAAATCCACGAACCGAATAGAATAAATCAAGATTGCATATCAACACTGGTTTCTAAGTCAACATATATGTTATATTACGTACACTAGCCTCTATACAAAAACTTTCAAAAAATGCGGGTTTCGGAGCTAAAAGGTTAATTTGACGTACCTACTTAATAACTTATTTCCTGTTACTCCTGAGAGGTGCAAAGGGCAGCTACAAAACTCCACCATTCTTCCCGGTTGTTTGCTGGAGCCTTGACCTCCTGCCTCTTTTCTATTCCCTCAGATTCCTCCTCCACAGACCACCTCCAAGTCGCACGTGCCCACGCCCACCTGTGAGGTGTGGGGTTCGTTCCTCCTATAGCCCTGAGTATTCCAGTCCAGAGCTATTTGTTCAATGGTAGGCTGATAGTTTAAAAGTTTGTGCCCAATCCTTTAGTTTCTTAATCTCAGATGAGATAGGCTTTTGATCGGTTCTTTCTAGAAGCTCAACCTTGGGTATGAAATCCTACCAAAACACATCAAGGATCCATCTCTGGCATCGATTAACGAACATTTGCAGCTTCCAAGTAAGTTAGCTCTTCCTTTCCAGATCTCGCATCCATAGGGGTGGACTGACTTCACATTTGTGCAGAAGAGACAGAGTTTTGTTCTGAGAGAAATATGTCTACTTCTCCATAACAGATGTAACTGAACAATAGCGCCCTTGGCCTTCCTGATCTGCCTCTTCAAAACTTCTCAGCTCTGCTGGGATACAGGAAAGAGTCTACACACTCCACAACTTCACCATTCACCTCTAGGTTGTCCCTAAGGCTGTGTTGACTCGGATCTTCTTGATCTTCTTTACGTTAATTTTGAGGCTTGACATGTGCCTACCTCACTGGTTTTGTCGAGCTTGAAACTCATGTCGCCCAGTCGCTTTTTCAGCATGCAGACATCGTCTGTATAGTCAAGATCCTCCAGCCCCTCCCTCAGCCCTTATCAAATACTTCTCTAAATGCCTCCAAGGGTTTTTCTCATCAAGAGATCCAACTCTAACAGAATGAGGGTTGAGGAGAGTACACAGCCCTGTTGACACCCAGCAGACGTTGGTATTGGAAAAGAGCACCATCATGAGCAGGTACAAGCCGCAAGATTTTCCCCAGGAATGCTATGTGCTTGAAGGCCTCCATATCGCTTTTCGTTGTATCGATTCAGTTGCCTTTTGAAAATCAACCCAACTGTGTTTCCTGAAACTGGTTTATTGGCCATCGTGGGAAGGGTGGGAGAGGCCTATCCTCCATTTGTCGCACTTGTTTGGGTTTTGGAGAGCTTTATAATGAGATCTTTCTTAAATTCAGCCCTGGTAACGTCCTCAATCCACATTTTCTGGATAACTATATATATATATATATATATATATATATATATATATATATATATATATGTATATATATTAGTAGTAAGTGGGTACGTTGAGGACACTTTCACTTGAGCTCTGATGTTTTTACTTTCGACTTCAATCTCTGTTAAAAATGATTCCGACTTCAATCTCTGTTAAAACTGATTTTGTGATAAACCCTGTTAAAACTAATTTTGTGTTAAATCCTGTTGAAAATGCTTTTCTGTTAGACCCCTGATAAAATTTTTCAACACAAAACATCAGAACATATTTTTTAACACAAAACATCAGAACCAGTGACTTTTTCATTTTTGGGCGGTAAGTTAAAAGGATCTCTCCAATAAAAATAAAAATGTCTCATCCATTTTTACAATTTTCACTTAAGCATATCGAATTCATTGAATGTTTCGCGTATATCGATAGAGATAGAGATATGAAAGTATACAGGTTTATTGAGCAACTAGTATACGGAGAAATCTCAGCTGATAAAATTGCAAATTTTAAAACACAGTTGAAAAATGTAGGGGTTGAAAAATTCGTAAATACCGTTAAGAAAACAATACCAGTATCTCCGAAAAAAGACATGAAATATAAAAGGAAAAATATCAAAGAAAATATGTTGGAGAATTACGTTATTCGTAATAATCGAGATAAGAAATTTCTACAAGAGTTGAACGTAAAGATTTTTTTAAAGATGATCCCAGATAAAAATATAATTGTGGACGATGGTAATATTATCGATATAATATTACCTTGATTTCGTATTCACCTTTTGCAACACCGTCAGTTCGTAGTATTCTGAGGGGTAAGTTAAAAGGATCTCTACTATAAATAAAATGGAATACTTTAAAGCGTTAAGAGAACTCGAAGATGGAAATTGTCTTTCCAAGAGCGAGTGGCAGGCAGTATCTAAATCTGGAGAACTGACTGATTATTTCGTGAGGAAGTATCATAAGTTTTTGGATTTACCAACTGTGAAACGTAACTTTCTCAATGGAAAAAATAAACTAACTGAAAACATTCTAAATTTTACTCCTTTCAAAAATATTAACGTTTGCAAAAATTGTGGTGTTAGAGTACTAAATGGTAATATTTGTTTTGAATGCATCGAAGAGGATAATCAAAATATGCTAAAGAGTGTGCACAGTATATTTACATTTGTAAGAGAATCTGTAGTAAGAGGAGAGATGGAAAAGGAGATGGAAAAATATTAGGTTTTTATAAGAATCCCTTATAAAAATTATAATTTAGTATTTACTTTCTCGTTTTGTGTAGTTCGTAGTATTCTGAGGGGTAAGTTAAAAGAATAACATTTATAATAAAAATGAGTACAAGCGTACAAAAACTTAATTTTGATAGTGGAAATTTTTGTCAAAATTGTGAAAACGACGATACATTTCTACTAGAAAACGACATTTTAATTTGCAAAGTATGTTTTTCAGAAGTTATACAAACGACTTATTTTAATAATAGATCTTATAACGTCGTAGTACCAAAATACAAATATGATCGTGTTAGTCACTTTAAAAAATGTATTCAAAAGTATCAAGGAAAGCAATATACTTTTATAAACCCCACTATTTATTCAGACCTCGAGCGCTTATTGATATTTCATGGAATAATTAAAGACGAGCAAGAATCTAGGTCTAAAAAATTTGCAAACGTAAAAAAATCTCATATTATACATTTCTTAAAAGAACTCGGATATACTAAACATTATGACGATTATGTACTTATACACGCAAATTTAACTGGTCAAAAATTAAACGACATAAGTCATCTGGAAAACATTCTAGTCAAAGATTTTGAAAAATTTTCTGAAAAATATTCGTCTATATTTACAAACTCTGAAAGAAAAATTTTTATAAGTACAAAGTTTATTTTATACAGACTGTTATTGAGACACAACCATAAATTAGACGAAGGAGATTTTCTTACAGTAAAATCTCTTGATCGTAAAAATGAAACAGACAGAATTTGTAAAGCTATATTCGACTCTTTAGGGTGGGAATACAAAACTAAGTAATTTTTTAATGAACACTGCTCATTAAAAAATAAAATATCCTTCCCCCAGCATTCTGAGCTTTTAGCAAGCGTAAAAATTATCCTCAAACTGCTGCTTCAGTATAGCTTTATACACAGTGTAAGCCACTAATCTAAGTTGATGTTCAGTGACATTTTTAACCTTAATATTTTTTTTATTAAGGAATGCCAAAACTTGCTCCTTTGTACGTATTGGTGGTTTACCATCGACACCAAATAAACCTTCTTTAAGCATCAATTTACTAAATCTATACTCCTTCAATTCATGTAAAATATTCCCTAGTGCGTAAACGTTTTTTTCATAAAATTGAAATTCAGGTGTCTTTACAAACTTCCAGAAACCTCCATTTTCTTTACATAAATTTAATGCTTCGTCGTCTACACCCATACCTCTTTATTTATTATAGAAAATATTTTTTTCGAACCCACCTTTAAGAATTCATTGACAATGAGGGGTAAGTTAAAAGAAAGAAAAATAAACAATAATAAACATTTTATTTTACATCATAAAAGAATAACTAGAAACGCAGAGTCTTTTCAAGGTTTACACTCGAATCTTGAGACAGCTGGTTCATCCTCTTCAGAGTGTTTCTGTAGATAAGGCGTTCTTCGAAGAGCGCTTTTGGAGGGGGAAATCACGTCACAGCGAGTAGTTTCATAAAAAAGAATAGCTAGAAACGAATGCGATCGTTGAGGACCGTTCCTGTAGATAAGGCGCTCTTCGAAGAGCGCTTTTGGAGGGGGAAATCACGTCACATCGAGTAGTTTTATAAAAGAATAAAACTAGATCCAGGCGTTCTTTGAAGAGCGTTTTTGGAGGGGGAACTCATATTTTTAATCAGGCACATTTTATCTGTGATTCAAACTGGAGACCGAGGCGCTATTATCACGTCAGAGGATTACGTCACACCGTCCCGCGCTCCTGTAGATAAGGCGTTCTTTGAGGAGCGGATTGGGTGGGAGAACACGACCTTCTGGTTCAGATGCATTTCATTCCATCTCCCAAAATGTTTTATACTCAGGAATCTTTAACATGGTTTCCACTCGTAAAATAATTTTATAAAATGATGAGAAGTAAATGGAGAGTTTCTTCAGCTTTGGGTATTTATAAACCATTTTGCCAACTGCCCTGAGTTTTCTTGCATATCCTTCAGAAATATTAAATTTTGCTTGCAAGTGTTCTTTCCAGGTGGTTGCAGAAGTATTTTTCTTGAAGTTCTCGAAATATTCATTGAGAAAGTAGCCGTATGCTGAATACAAATAAAAGAGCTTCGTCTTTTGCTTTTTTATGACAACATGAAGTTTAAGTAAATAATCTTCAACTTCACCAATGTTCGTCTTATCAGGAGGTCGTAAGTCTTCAGTATTTCGATCTGGTACGAGATGATTAAGTAAAAAAATATGCGTTTTTTCAGGAGGAATAGTCTTAAATGTTCTTGGAAGTTTTAATAATTCTTTATAATTAATACGCTTTACCACTGGCACTTGAATGTTTCCAACTGTTATCAATGTTCTTGCTGCTTCCAAACTTTCACAATTTTCCACTTTCTTGATAAAGTCTATACACTCACTGTGATACTTTTTATGACTCTGAAGTTCAAAAAAAAAATCCTCTTCATCACCAAATGCAAACCTCATATAATCTTTAGGTTGAGACATTGTACACACCGCGTCACTTCTGAATGAGAACTGCGTATCGCCTCTTCATTGACTCATATCGGTTATGTAACCAGTTCATGATAATTTAGATTCACCGAACAACCGATAGATTGTGTTTGCAGTTCTAATTCTTTAGTGCCTCGTTATTCGGAGTAGTTTTTATTGAGAATTCTCAATAAAAACATATTCACCCTACCCTAAACAAGTTTAAAATTCCTCTCGAATTATATTCTTCAACGGAATGTAGTTCAGAGTAACTTCTGAAACCAAAATTACGTAAGCAAAAGTGTTTTCTGGTGCATCATTTTCAAAATCCGCTCGTAAAACTATATTATTTTTTTGTCCAGTTATGGACTGTGGTTGTCTAGTCATATTCACACTGAATACTGGATAGCTCTCTTTGAAGAACTGAGGCTCATAATATGGATGGGATGAGTCATCTTTACATATTATTCTCTTGAAATCTGTAAACATGTCGTAAGCTAAGTTATATTGATCTGAACTCCAATCTAAATTCAAAGGTTCTCGAGGAAAAATTTTCCCTGCTACTTCAAAACTAATATTTTTTACACTCAAATGATCAAATTTGGAATTATTTTTCTTTTGATTATTTTTTCTGTCAGTTTGGAAGACAACAAACCCCCAGATCGGATTCTGTAAATTTCTATAAATATCGGTAATATTATAAGTGATATAATTTTTAATGACACGTTTTTCAATACATTGCAATTTTTTAAAGTGAAACAAATAAGGAGCGGTACTAAGTTCCGCAATTAATTTATTTTTGGATTCACCCGTATATTCGATTATCGGGACTCGCAGGTAGAAAGTTTTAATTTCCACTTTTCCCTCCACAGCTTCAACAGAAGCTGGATCGGAAGGTTTCTTGTAACGGAAGAGCACATTATCATCAGAATTTCTAGTGAATGTAATTTCAAAACCTCCCCTGTAAATTGGAAGTGTTGAATCACTGAAGAACCCAAGGCCTAAATCACCCAATTTACCGCTTGCACTGAAATTTCCACCTCCTATAGCTTTCGTATTAAAACCTGAATTTATTACTTTACCATTATAGTTTGCAGGGCCTGGGAAAGAAGCTATACCCATCACTGTACTAGCAATACCTGGATGATCAATTTCATCAATAAGCGTATTGTGTTTTCTTAGTTCAATTTTGGAAAAAAGATGTGCTACAAAATTGTTTATCATCATTACACTATCATTTGTTCCATATGCTTTTGTGGTATCTTTAGGAATGTATTTTCCATCAATGTAATATTTAATATTGCTGCTAATAAACTCATCGTTTAGAAGCAACTTGAAAACGGTTCTTTTGTTCTCAGAGTTAAATTCCAAATTATTTTCAGGATTATAGTTTTGATACTCAATACTTGTGATTTCAGAATCGTATTTCGAGTAAATTGCTTTAATTTCATTCATACTTATTTATTATAGGAAAAAAGTTTTTATAGAATCGAAATTCTATAAAAATATCGAGATATCGGAATAATTAAAGGGGAATCCCTATAAAAACTGACTTAAAATCCAGTTCTGAAAACTTCCCCATGTTTCAAAAGTGATAGTTTGAAAGGGTCCGCACTTTTAATTTCTTTCTTATTTTTATTATATTGATTTAGAATATTATTTTTCATATTTATATAATTTTTTATTTCTTGTTCAATATCATTGAACTCTTCATCAGATATTTTACCGTCTTTAATCGCTTTTATGAACTTTTCTTCAATCGAATTTAATTTAGCTTTTGCCAAAAGCGCAATTTCAGAGTGTTTAGTAATTTTTTTATTGACAAATCCGCTTGAAGTCCTTAATATTACTGATAAGGTTGTCAAGCCTACAGAAATTGGAACACTGAATGGAATTATTATTGGTAATGTTATAGAAGCACCAGTCAGCCCGAGTTCTGAGAGGGCAAATAAAAATTCAGTACCGTAAAGAGTACTGGATAGTTTTCCATATTTTTTACTCAAACCATTTCTCATTTTCTCTTCATCTTCTAAAAATTTGTATTGAGTGATAATTCGATTGATTCTATAATTGTTCTCATTAAACTCGGAAAAACTTATTTTTTTCAGGGTAAATTCTTCAGGGGCTGAAGGTGTTTCATTATTTGTGTACATCATTTTATTATAGGAAAAAAGTTTTTTTATAGAATCGAAATTCTATAAAAATATCAAGACTATAAAATTTAATAAAAGAAATTAAGATTTTTCTTCAATGTTCTCACGCTATTTTCAAAATCGTGTCCTTCTGATAGCTTTTTCAAAATTAATAAACATAAATGTCCACAGATAGGAGGATCATATTGGCTTTGGATTTGTTCCTCATTATAAAATAAATTTTCTGAACCTAAATATTGAACAAGTTCTCTTGGTGGTGGTGCATTACCATACGAATCAAAATAATATTTTAAATTGTTATTTTTATAAAATGCAGTCCAGTGGCTTCCAGCCTCATCAGAATTTTCTAGATTTATAATTCCACATTCCGTGTGGTTCACTTTCTCTGGTAAATCATCCTTCATGAAAACTCCTTTGAAATTTTTAATTTTCATTTCTTTCGATAATCTTTCAATATCAAAATTGGTAAGAGGTTGGAAGCTATTTAGTTTTTTGATTTGGTAGGTTTCTTTTTAGGTTTCTTTTTAGGTTTCTTTTTAGGTTTTGAAATAGCTTTTTTCTTCTTCAATCCAGAACCGATACTTAAACTTTTTGCGTTTTGTGCTAATCTCTCCATTTCCAAGTTATGGCGTTTGATTTCTGCTTCTTCAGCAGATTTATGCTTAGAATCAATAACGCTAGAAGCTACTGCAGCTCCACCACCCAATAATGCCCCAAGAGCGCCAATTCCTGCAAAAAGTAAGGGTAAAAATCCCCCTGAATGATTTATTTGCAACTGATCATAATTCATTTCCAATTCCAACCCTTTTTTGTTTTTGATACATTTATCTATCTTTTTTTTCTGAGTTTCATTTAACAGGATTCTATGATTTCCTTTTCCACTAATATCTGCAAAAGTCAGTCGTACTTTTACTGGAACACGTTTTTTATAAGCAGATCTTATTTTTTTCATTTGTATTTCTGACAAATTTATTTGATGTGTAATCATTTTATTATAGGAAAAAAGTTTTTTTATAGAACGAAATTCTATAAAAACAATCATAATAACTAATTAGTATACACCCATCCCAAAGTGTCTTTTGATTTTCATACCACCTACCACAGTAGCAGCTCCCAATTTTTCACCGATATTTGTTGAACTTTTCATAATTTTATAAGCTTCTGTTTCTAGTTGTTTATCAGCAAGATGCCTATCACTTGTTTTTTCATGATCCCTATAAAAAATGTCGTGTTGTTTACAAGCTTTATCAAGGCTATTTATACCTTCATCACCTCTATTTAATCTCTTATCCAATTTAGTAAACGGTCCACAATATTGATAACCACCTGGGAGATGCATTTCAGGTACGAAACCGTCTAGTTTGTTCAACAAAGTATTGAAAATACCAGAACCGTTTTTTATCATATTTTTGGGTAAATTATTAATAATTTTAATCAAGTATTCAGTTCCCTTGGGATTATCAATATATTTCTCCAGTTGATCTTTAATGAAATTTATAATTCCCAATTTTTCATTGTGAAAATTATTATTTCCTGCCTGCTCTTGCGCATGCAAATAGTATAGTCTTTGTTGAATTTGATTCAAATTATCTATATATTTAAATTCTACGGGATTTTCATTATATTTAATCAACCCGGTACCGATCTTTTTCTTTTTACTATACTCCCAGATTGGTTTTATGATTTCTTTCCATTTTTTACTAACACTTGATTTTGGTTGTTTAGATTCGGGATTATTATTTTGAAACATGCTATTTGTTTGAATGAGGATTCTTGCATAAGCTTTAAAGTCTTCATTAGTGTATTCATCTTTGGATGGAATATCAGAAGCTATGGGTTTTGTTAAGAGCTTCCATAAGCCTTCAGTACCGGAATATTTCATTTTTTCTATTTCAATATCATTGCCATTTACCCGTATCTGTTTATTTCCAATAAATATATGATTTTTTAAAGGATATATTCCAAATTGCCTATCAGGATGAAGAATATATAATTCTGCAATTGGTCCAATACCTAAAGGGCCTACAGAAGAGTTTGGTAATTTAAAACTTTTTTGTAATATTAATTCCATTTCATCATCCCTATCTGCATTTTCACTTGAAAAGCTTTGATTTAATGTATCTTCAGTATCATTATCAATACCTTGAACCTCGCCATCAACATCTTGAAAAGAAACTTTTTTAGGTGAACTGATAGCCAAGGGGTTAAATGTTTTTATTGCAGGAAGGAGTTCTAATTTTTTACCAAGATCTTCATCAGTTTGTTTCACTGCTTTTTCTACCTTATCTAATCGTGAAGTTATAGGTTCATAAGCCTTTTCTTTTGTCTCCTTATCAGATGCTTGGTTAATCCTTTCTTGTCTCGCTAATTTTTGTAAATATTTTCTAAGTTTAATCGATTTATCAGCTTCAGCTACGCTCATGGGTTTACGGTTTGGTTTTGTGAAAAATATTTGTTCATCTTTTTCGGGAGGTTTATCAATCTTTTTTATTTCTCTAAGTTTGGCTTCTTTTTCCTTCATAATTTCAAGTTGCGCTTCTTTGTATTTCTGTCTAAGCGCTTGTTCTAAAGTAATTTTAGTCATGTTTTTATTATAGGAAAAAAGTTGTTTTAAAAATCGGTCAAACGTTAAAACGCTTAAACGTTAAAACGTTCAAACGCTTAAACGCTCAAACGTTAAAACGCTCAAACGCTTAAACGCTCAAACGCTTAAACGCTTAGGAACGCTATTTTTGCGTTTTTAAGCGTTTCCCAATGCGTTTTTTGAAGCGTTTCCCAATGCGTTTTTATAGGGATTCTCTATAAAAACAAAACTTAAAATCTAAAATATTTCGCCAAATTTCTTTCGGTAACGTCCGTCATTGCGTTTCTTTGTTAGATCAATCGTTAGAAAACCAAAGTCCTCATCCCAACAAGAATAGCATAATTCTTTGAATTGATCATAAGTTAAATCAGTTCCCACATATTCATCATAAATATCTCGCATGTATCTTGGTCCTTGTCTAAATACACATAAAAAATTAATATTGTTTCTAATGAGTTGTTTATCAACTTTTGACCATGATTGTGTCAAGTAAACGCACGAAATTTTCTTATGACGTCCTCTCACAAAATAATCTTTGATTTCTCTCTGATGTTGAATGTTTACACAATCATCAAAAATAATAAGACTTTTTTCTTCACATGCGTCCAGGGTTATAAGTTCGTCACAATTACTGAAAAACTGCGCTATTTCCACACCATCTTTTGCAGAAATTTTTTCATAATTGCTTCTCAAAATCTCATATGCATTCTGATCCAGAGATTTTGAAAAAATATATAGATGATTAAAGGGGATTCCCCATGGCTTTGTGATGAGATTATAGAGAAGTGTTGTTTTCCCACAACCAGAAGTTCCTACTATTAATGATCTTAAAGGTAATGGTAAAATTCCTTTTCTAGCCTCTTTTTTATCATGCAAAATTGGATCAATCTCGTATTTACTCATATTTATTATACGAAAAACTTTTTACCTATAATAAAAGCATGACTCTAATAAAGATTTCTGATAAACACAAAGATCTAAAAATAAATTTTGATCCAGAAATTGTTCTAAATCCCAATAAAAATTATAAACTCGGATTAGTAAAGTTATTATTTACTTCACCTTCTCTTTCATTTCAAGTAAAAAATGTATTGATATCATTAAAAATGTTTATTATAGATGGATGGTATCATACCGAGCATGTGTTAGATGGCACATTTACTGTTGAGACGTTTAAAAGAGAATTATATTTAAAAATAAAAAATTATATAACTGAACTCATGAAGAAATTTGAGGAGAATAAAACACTTTATAAATCACAAATTGACACATTAAAAAAAACAAAACCTGAAAGTTTGGTTTTTAAAGTAGACTACGGTCCAAATTGTAATAGATTTTATCTTAAATCTCCTGTTGTTATCGGGTTTATAAGGTATGGAAATTTCTGCGAACTGTTCGATTTTAAACAGTGTAAAACACCTGGGGATTATTTTGATGCTAATAAGGAATATTATTCAGAAGACAATCCAAAATTAATCAAACCTATTTCATTAATTGAATGGCATTGCAATATTACCGATTATAGCTTCGCTAATCATGATGAACATTCACATCGCCATAGTGTACATGAATTACTCCATGTATCTTTGATAGAGAAAACGATTCTCCCAAATACTACTTATATGGAAACGAATAAGAAAATTCTCTACAGTTCTCTACGAAAAGGAATTAGTGAAATTAAAGAAATTGAACTATTATGTAGAAATGAAAATGGAGATGAGCTGCAATTTGAAAATGTTACAGTTTATTTGCATTTGATTGAAGAGTGAGGAGTTTCTTTTTTATGAGAAATATCTCATAAAAAACCTTTTTTCCTATAATAAAATAAATAATGTACAACGAAATTTATTGCTGTAAGTGTAAGAAAAAAACGAAAAATATAAACGTGAAAATTGTACAAACTGTGAACGGAAGGTGGAGAATTTCAGCTAAATGTGTTAAATGCAGAACTCATAAGAGCAAATTCATTCAAGATCCTAACGGAGAAAAAGCACCAATTCGTGCCATTTTTGATTGGGCTATAGAAGGCAAGGTACCGGACACATTAAAAAAACCTGTTTTCCTATAATAAAAATGGATAATGATTTAACTGATCCTATTTACTGTCACAAGTGTAAGAAGAGAACCAATAATATTGATGCAGAAAAAATACAAACTGCAAACGGGAGATGGAGAGTGGCTGCAAAATGTGTTAAATGCAGAACTCATAAGAGTAAGTTTATCACTTCCCCCGAGAGAGAAAATTCTGAAGAACCAACTGTAGTAGAAGATCTGAATGTTGATGAAAAATTATCTCTCGCTAAAGAATTACACAAGCCGATAAGAAATAAATTTCAAAAAAGGACAATATTTACTAAAGGTATTGATGATTTGTGGGCTGCTGATTTGATAATCATGAAAAATTATGAAAAAGAGAATGATGGATACGGTTATATGCTTAATGTTATCGATACATTTTCAAAATTTGCATGGGTCTTACCCTTGAAGAAAAAGGATGGAAAAAGCGTAACAAAAGCTTTTGAGAAAATCATAGAAAAGGCCAAATCACAAAATCATAAAGCTCCTAATTTACTACATACCGATAAAGGATTGGAATTCGAAAATAAAATGTTTAAAGAATTTCTGAAAAGTCACCAAATAAAAATGTATCATACACAGAATGAAGAAAAATCGGCAATCATAGAAAGATTTAATAGAACTTTAAACGAAAAAATGAAAATCCATTTTGAAGTACGAAATAATAAGAAATGGATCGATATTCTAGAGGATTTGATTCATGAATACAATTTTAAAGATTTCCATAGATCGATTGGGATGATACCTGTACAAGTTAATAAAAATAACGAAGATGAAGTGTTAGTTAGATTGTTTAGGAACCAAAAAGCCTCACAAAAAGTAAAGTTTTCTCTTGGAGATCGAGTTCGAATAACAAGATTTAAGAAAACATTTGGGAATAAATATGATGCTAAATGGACTAGAGAAATTTTTGTGGTTTCTGGAATTCTACCAACAAATCCAATTACTTACAAAATAAAAGATTTAAACGACGAAGAGATTGAAGGATCTTTCTATGCTCAAGAACTACAAAAAACAGAATTCTAGAAAAAACTTATTGGTTCAGGCTCGAAAGAACCAAACAATTGTTAACCGAGATCAAAATTTATGGCTCACATGTGAGCCATAAAATTTCGTATGAAATGAAAAAGCCGCGGCTTGAATTCCAGCCGCGGCTTTTTTAGTCAATTGACTTGTATTCGACTTTAACGTTAAAGAGGGGGAGCGATTTGCTCCCCCTCTTTAAGAATTTTAAAATCTTTTTTAAATGTTCTCGACTTGTATTCGACTTTAACGTTAAAGAGGGGTGACCAATTTGGTCACCCCACTTTAAGAGTTTTCAAAACTCTTCTTTAAATGTTCTCGACTTGTATTCGACTTTACATAGGACCCCCCGTCGATTCGACGGGTCCTACTTATTTACTGTTAAAAATCAAATTGACTTGTATTCGCCTTTAAAGTTAAAGAGGGGGCGCGATTCGCGACCCCTCTTTAAGAGTTTTAAAAATCAAAATTGACTTGTATTCTACTTTAACGTTAAAGAGGGGAGGCGAATCGCCTCCCCTCTTTAAGGAATTGTGTTTTAAAAGAATATATTCTATAATAAATAAATAGAAATGAATAGGGAGCAGCTATTGAAAAAACTTAATTTTGAAAACAACACAAACAAACTTTCCGAACTAGAAATCGGAAAACCTTACAAAATTATAAACTTTGAATTTGTGTCAACGAAATACTCGTGGGAGGCTGTTATAGCCAATCTAGGAGAATTTAGAGTGTTCATACCAGAAAGATGTATTCAAAAATTTGATAAAAATGAACTCCAAGCTCTAGTTGAGTACGGTGTTTGCTTAGTGTACCATGGAATCACCAAATCAATAAATGGGAGAGACATGTATAACATCAAGTTTGTTTAAAACCCAATCTATTAAAGGTGGGGGCGAATCGCCCCCCACCTTTAAATATTAATAAAAACGTTTTAATGGAAATTTTCCATTAAAACAACAATATTATACTAAATAGTATCCATACAAGAAAAAGCGGGTGGATAATATAAAAATTGAGGGATTAGTTAAAAGAATCTCTTTTCTAATAAAAATGAACGATACGAAAAAAAATGAAGGGTTAGTTAAAAGAACCCCTACTATAATAAAAATGCAAGATACTATTAAAAAACGATATGCAGATAAAATCTGTGAAAAATGTGATCGAAAAATCACATATAAAAACTGGGCTCGTCATTTAAAAGCCCCATTCCATCTAAAAAATGACCCTAACCAAACTCTTAAACCTCAACAAAGAGTCGTTGAGAAAGGATTCAGAGTTAAAGATTTGAGAAATGAAGCGAAAGATTACAATTTAAAAGGTGGTTATAAAATGAAGAAAAATAATCTTATTACAGCTTTAAATGATATTAAAAATGTATACTTTAAGAAAAGTGATCTAGAAAAACTAACTGTTAAAGAACTACGCGAAATAGCTAAAGAAAAACATATTAAAATTAAAAAACCGAATAAAAAAATCAATATCATCGAACATCTAATGCACCCACAAGGGCATGCATTTAAAGTAAAAACAGGAAAAATGTTCAATTTCGACGATGACTTGGTTAATGAAAACAAAGAAAAACGAAAATCTCCTTTTACTATTATAGAAACTAAATCTCGATACATTAAAAAATTTAAAACTACAGAAATCGATTATTGTATAAAATTATCTAATATCATACAAGTCGAAAAAGCTGTATTTGCTATGTTAAATTTGGCTAAAGAAAAATCTAATTTCCAAACCGGGGATAAAATTATGATCGTTGCCCAAAACCCTCATTTTCACCATGATATATCGAAAGATTTAAGTAGTAAATCAAACGTTTTATCTCGTATACAAGCTAAAGAATTTATCCAACACGTAAGCAACATTATTAGTTCAAACGAACACGTTGACATAACAAATACTACGTTTCACATTAAAATCATTAATTTACCGAGAGGAGCAAAAGGTGTCAAAATATTAAATTTGGCTGAGAGTAAACACACAAAACAATGTATCACTAAAATTAAAAATGTCGATAACTTATGCTGCCCAAGAGCCATAATTACCGCGTTAACTTATCATACTAATAAAATCATGGGTAGACAGTTTACTGGAAACGAACTAGTTTATATTCGGAAGGGAAGGGCACTCCAAACGACACTTGCAAAAAAGCTGTGTGAAAAAATGGGTTCATACACCGAGGAAGGTTTCACATTGCAAGATATCAAAGTTGTTGAAGAATTAATAGACATTCAAGTTAAAGTTATCTGCGCCGAAAATTTCAATACCGTTATTTACGAAGGAGAAAAGAAAGATACTATAATTTATCTTTATAAAGACGGAAATCATTTTGACGTGATTAATAGTGTAGCAGCCTTTTACGCCTCCGTATATTACTGTAAAAATTGTGATATTCCCTATAATAATAAAGAGAAACATGAATGCAAAAAGACTAGAAATAAAGATGTCTGTCCTCTCTGTAAACAAATACAACACGATGAAAAAGATAAAAATAAAATATTCTGTAACGATTGTAACCGTTATTGTTATAATGATAATTGCTTTAAAAATCATAAAGAAGTTTGTAAAATAATCTATAAATGTTTAAACTGCGGGAAAATTTGCAAAAGAACCGACGAACATAGATGTGGTTCTGGAAAATGTCGAAACTGTCAAGAAATATTCGACGATATAGGTGGTCATGAATGTTTTATGTTAGCAAGACGATCAAACGGTGGGTATTGTACAGTACCTTGTACTTGTAATAATCGTTCTGATATCACAGCAGAAAAATGTACTTACACCGAAAAATACATAACATTTGATTATGAAGCAATGCAGGAAACAGGAACCCATGAAGCAAATCTTGTTATAGCTCACTACCACGATGGTACTAAATTCGTATTCAAAACTAATGAGGAATTTTGCGAGTGGTTGATTTCAAGTAAACACAAAGGGTACACTGCCATAGCACATTATGCAAAAGGATATGATTCTCAATTCATTCTGAAATACTGCGTCGAAAATACTCTGAAACCTTACACTATTTATAATGGAACTAAACTAATGTTATTAGAAATTAAAGGAATAATAAGAATAATCGATAGTTCTAACTTCGTTGCATCTCCGTTATCTGCTTTTCCAAAAACGTTCGGATTAACAGAACTAAAAAAAGGATATTTCCCCCATTATTTCAATACTCGAGATAATCAAAATTACGTTGGTCCAATTCCTGATACTAAATTTTATGGGGCTGATTCAATGAAACCCGAAGTAAGAAAAGCATTTTTGAAATGGCACGCTGAAAAAGTAAAGGAAAATTATATATTCGACTTTCAGAAAGAAATATTAGAATATTGTGAATCAGATGTCGATATTTTGCGAAGGGGTTGTATTGAATTTAGGAAGCAATTTTTAGACATAGCTAATATCGATCCTTTCCAATATTTAACTATAGCGAGTGTTTGCATGGCCATTTTTCGGTCCTTATATTTACAGGAAAATACGATAGCAAGTATCAAAGAGGACAGAAAGGAAATGTTTAGCAAAGGATCTATCACTTGGCTGAATACTTTTAAAAATGTACAGCACGCATTGAATGGAGGGGAAGTAACTGTTTGTGGTGCCAAAGTTGATGGTTTTGATCAAATTACTAACACGGTTTATCAGTATCACGGGTGTTTTTGGCACGGCTGTCCTACATGTTTTCATGAAAATACTCCCAATAATGTAAATCATCTATCTATGGGAGACTTGTATGAAAAAACGAAGGAAAGGAGTAAACAAATCATTGACGCTGGATACCAATTAGTAGAAATGTGGGAATGTAACTGGATTAAATCGAAAGAGGGTAAAGCAGCAGTAAAAAGTAGTGGAAACGTAATAGTGGAACCATTAAATCCTAGAGACGCATTTTTTGGTGGCAGAACCAATGCTAGTAAATTGAAAGTCGTAAATAAAAAATTAAGATATATCGATGTTTGTAGTTTGTATCCAACAGTTCAATATTTCGATTATTATCCCTTAGGTCATCCAACAAAAATTCATAAACCTGAGAAATATGATGAAAATTGGTACGGTTTAATCAAATGTAAGATATTACCTCCTAAAAAATTATATCACCCAGTTCTACCGATCAAAAGAGATAAACTTTTATTTATTTTATGCGAAAAATGTTTTGTAGATAAATGTAATACTTGTTCACACGATGAAAATGAAAGAGCTCTGGTTGATACTTGGACTACAGATGAAGTAAATAAAGCTATTGAAAAAGGTTATAAGATTCAAGAAATTTACGAAGTATGGCATTTCAAAGAAAAAAGTAATGAATTGTTCAAAGAATATGTAAAAACATTTATGAAAATAAAACTAGAGACTAGTCCGTGGGAAAGCGACTTTGGAACTATTGAAGAATATATAAAAAGCGTTAAAGGAAGTCTCGATATAGATTTAGAAAAAGAAAGTATTAAACCAAATCCTGGACGAAGAGCAGTAGCAAAGATTTGTTTGAATTCTTTGTGGGGAAAGTTTGGGCAAAGATTGAACATGTCACAATCTGAATATGTTGTTGATATAACAAGATGGTACGATATACTTTTAGATGACAGACTAGAAATTGGTTCATGCCAATTTCTGAATGACAATATCGTGCAAATATCTTATAAATTTTTGAATCAATACATCGAAGATAGTTTTTCAACTAACGTTTTTGTAGCTGCTTTTACCACTTCCAATGCAAGATTAAGATTATATGATATGCTTGATAAAATAGGAAAGAATGTTGTTTATTATGATACAGATAGTATTGTTTATATTGATGATGGGAAAAATTCTGTAAAAACTGGCTGTATGTTGGGTGAGTGGACTGATGAATTGGGAAAAAATAATCACATTGTAGAATGGATTAGTACGGGCCCCAAGAGTTACGCTTATATAACCAATCAAGGAAAAGAAACTATGAAAGTTAAAGGATTTACTTTGAATTATCAAAACGGTAAATCATTAAATAGAGAAGCTATGAATAAAGTTTTAACGAAAGAAATAAACAACGTTAAGCTTAAATATAACATGATTACGCGAAATGTAAAAGATAAAACATTAGTAAACAAAGAAGTGGAAAAAGAGTTTAAATTTCTGTATGATAAACGAAATATAATTAAAAACAAAGAAACCGATATTATTGATACTTTACCTTGGGGATATTAAACGTAAACATTTAAGAAACTCTTTATATAAAAATCAGTAGTAAGTGGGTACGTTGAGGACATTAACAGGGATTCAAGTCGTTAAATGAAAAAGTCACTGGTTCTGATGTTTTGGTGGCAACTTTTAAAATTGAAACGATGAGTTAAAGGAATGGGGTTTTATAATAAAAGATGGCCGATAACTTTTTGGATAGAATCAACGCTAGGAGTCAAGCTAAATTTAGTACGTTTAATGATTTGAAACGTAACAAACCTTATGTGATCCTTAAAGCGGAAAAGGTGGACACTAATTTTGGTGAAACTATAGCGGTAGACTTGGAGGGTGGCTTCAAGAACATATTGCTACCGAGTCATTTTTTAAAAAATAGGTTTAACCAAGAGGGTGATTTGGAAACTCTAGTGAAAGGCAAATATAAATTGATTTATAAAGGTAAAGTGGCACTTAAAAGTGGTAACAAAATGCATAGTATCGAGTTTACAAAATGAGCCTATAATTAATAATTTTTAATGATACCCGTCATTAAAAATTGAAACCTACTGTAATTTTTAGAGTTTTCACTAAAGTTTCTAATGGGAAAAAAATATTCTTTTAACTTACCGCCCAAAAATGAAAAAGTCACTGGTTCTGATGTTTTGTGTTAAAAAATATGTTCTGATGTTTTGTGTTGAAAAATTTTATCAGGGGTCTAACAGAAAAGCATTTTCAACAGGATTTAACACAAAATTAGTTTTAACAGGGTTTATCACAAAATCAGTTTTAACAGAGATTGAAGTCGGAATCATTTTTAACAGAGATTGAAGTCGAAAGTAAAAACATCAGAGCTCAAGTGAAAGTGTCCTCAACGTACCCACTTACTACTTATATATATACATATATATATATATATATATATATATATATATATATATATATATATATTTGTTGTTGTTGTTGTTGTTGTTATAGTAGGATATCTACCTACTCTCTACATTCACAATATGTGTAGGGCTTACGGGAAAAACAAAAAGTAGCATCCATGTGAATTGAATATGATTACATGTTGATAAATTGTATTAAGCCTCTATCAGGTGCTGTTTTCCAGTTAAAAAATAATTAAAATTTTTAATGATAATGAATCAAAGCTATTGCGATGACAATTGCTCGAAAATATTTTTGTAGGTACCTACTTAGCAGACTGTTTTGTGGGTTAAATTAGAAATTTGTGACTTATTTTAACATTTTCTCTCTTCCTTTCCTTTAAAGTTAGGCTGGACAGTCTTTGAAAGGAAAATTTCATTTTACTCTTGCTTACATATCTGTTGAAAAATATTGTTAGGGTTCTGTTCACCACGAGCTCGAATGTTTGCAGGTGAGGACAGCAGGCTGTTCACAGGTGTCATGTACAACACGTACAGCCCCCCGAATGGATTCTGTTTCGATGTTTACTGTTCGGACGAGCCCATGATTGACAACCCCAAGTCTATCAAGTACAATGCGAACAGGAGGGTACGTATTTTTCAATCCACTCCAGTAGAAATGAAGATACTCGGTAGTATTTTTCCTAGCCAATTAAACCCGCGAAAGCTCTCCTGTAAAATTATTGCAAACTAATGATGATTTAGTTCGTTTGATGTTCCTACCATTTGACGGTGTTCACATAGTACCTACTCTGGAAAAAGAAGTCTCCCTCTATTTTTGGCCGTTACATTTGGCACTTGACAGTAGGACGCTGACTTAACGCAATCCCTATCGAGCCAGATTGTAAACATCACATTCCCAGATGAAAATCTTTTACTTCCTCGCTCACTCGAGTCACAACTCGACTTCTAGCGAGCATCTGCTGAGTTCTCCGACCCCCCCAAACCAGCCAAGACGGCTGATATTTGACTCCGGAGGAAATGTTACGTGAAAGGAAAACTCCTTTAAAGTGAGTTTGATTAAATCTGACTCAGTAGTGCTGTTGGTGTCCGGCTGTTCCAACAACTCCCTGTAATAAATGAAAGTGGGTACCTCGGCATTTATGTAGGTTGTTGAAGAGTTTCCTCCGTCTTTCTCTGTATTGAAAGGATAAGCAGGTGTAGACTCTGGGCAGCAAAGAGAGCGTAGAACTTTACAAAAGTGGCGGACTGTAGGCAGTATGGCTGACAAATGGGCCTTCGTCCAATATTCAATTGTCCACCACTAGCGCCTGCTGCCAGAACGACGTCCTCAGCTGCAATACTTCTTCCTCTGATACGATCCGTATTTTGTCCAAGTTGGAATCATGAATACCTAACTGGATTGGAGATTGCTATCAGTTGGTAAAAGAGCACATCTCTAGCTTCACTCGCAAAGAAGATGAAGGCATGAGCGGACCCTGTCAAGGTACCAAATATTTGTGGGCCATTACACTGATATTCCATATACTTAATTTCAAAAATATCCTGTTGTTTAAACATGAACCACATGTACCAGATGTATTGTTCAAGTCTAAACGCAAACTTCCTTTCTCATATGGATATCATCTGACCGTTGAACCTGCTTATTTAAAAATATCGTGGAAACTGTAGAGAGGTACACCTTGCCTTGAAAATAGTCTTCCCCATCACTTGTGGGAATTTAAGTGCTTAGATACCTAGGTATCATAATTCGTAACGTATTCATGATTTAAATTTTTAGGAGTGTATACTGGCTATTAAGTGAAACATTAGCTCAATTGGCATTTCTCAAATTTTAGGTAAGTGACTTCCTGCAGCAGATGGTCCAATACTCGAAGGCCTATAGAACTAAAAACGTCATTGTTACTATGGGTAACGATTTCAACTACCAGGATGCTCATTTCAACTTCAAGAACATGGACAAACTCATCAAGTATGTCCCAAAAAACTGTTCTCTACGTTTCTATCGGTAGTTGGGGCTATAGTTCCTATATTACATAGAATGGCATGACATCATCTGCTGTAAGTAATCTCTTTGAATATCATCAAGCCTTTGATGTTCATTTTCTGTATAGGTAGGTACTTGGATGATGGAGGTGAAAAGGTGAATTTGACAGCATAGCTCATTTCTACCTAGCTAGAAATATGTCTAAGTAGGCATCACAAATAGTCTCTGCAAATAATGAGCATCCTTCCTTAAGGACAACACGTGAGGAGGACTGATTGCTAGCAAATTTTATCACACCTGGCATTGATTTTGTTACTGGCGTGTCGCAAAAATAGAAAACAGAGGTTTTCTCTTAAGTTTACCAAGATCTCTGCTTCCTATTGATTTTCCAACATCGGGGTATCCATTAGTAGCTAGTCTCCATGAGTCAGCCCACTGCAAGGAGATGGGTTTCAACAAAGTATGTTAACAGAGTGGCTTAGAGGGAACAAGAGCGACAGAGGCAACTGTTTGCACTATAGGGCGCCTCCTGTCCAGTGGTATTATTTTGTGCTCTTCCATTTTTCTCGTACACTTGTTCCTGTAGAGTATTGATGTTCGTAGGTATCTACATATGAAAAAATATTAATTAGATATTGAAATCGTTTCAGAATACCTCCAAATAGATTTCCATGTAAACAATTTTGTTATATTCAATTTTTTAAAATTTTGGAGCCATAATAGCTTCTTTTTTTTAGGAAATTCGCTAAAACGTGCATGTTTGGGCTTTGAAGCTTCGAAGGGTCATAATGTGGTCATGAGACGCAATTGTACTTTGGTTAGCCATTTGTAATCTTTGATTTGTCGTAATGGGCTGACTCCAAGGAAGGATGTTCATTCTGCGTATTATACAAATCCATTAGGATCAAGCTGCTTAGACGTTCCAACCTAAACATTCTTACACACGATCGTTCTGCGGTAATATGATAGGTACCTACAGCAGAAAATCAAATCTTTACCAATAATATTATAGCCTAGTTTTAGTTTTCTAGTATAGATCCGATGGTCCTTACTGTAATCAGGACATGTAGAATGATTGGAAACGGCAGATCACTAAGGATGATTTGAAATGTGTAGGGGAAGTTGCTCGTTTCACTCACCCGGTATTACTGTATATATGTAGGAAAAACCTCATCTATTATTCTGTTGAAATGTCTTTCGAACGGAAAAGTTCCTTCCTTCAAGAAGTTCCCCTTCACGTAAGAAGGGCCTGCACGCTGATTCCTTTGGGCTCAATTAACTTCTCATTTTAATCGCTTCACCTCCCTTCCCCTCGCATTTTACCAACTTCCCGTCACTTTTTTCCATATCCGATTTCGGGTTCAGATTCAGCGGAATCAAACCTGTATTTCACTCTCAAACACCGTCCCGAAAAACGTACCTTTATGGGGTATATTTTAATGAGAACTAAACGAAGTTTTTCGTCGGAATTTTCGAGAAAACGGGTCCGTACTCTTTCATTTTTTGAAGCATTCCCCGATACTTTTTCCGCGATCCGATCGTGCCATCGTCTTCCTCGTACAAAAACCTACGAAACCAGTATTTTTCCAGAATTTTTTATGGCCGTTTAGAGGGGTAGGGGAAGCGGGGAAGTTGAAAAGAAGGGCATTAAAACGGGCTCCCTCCCACCTCTCGCCCTAAAGCCCATGGTTTGGGCGGGATTAGAAAATTTTAAAATCGCTTATACACTATTCCAGAAAATCCCGAAAAGATCCCTCCACTCTTTCTCCAGCCACTCAGCCGTTTGGCCTTTCATAGCACGGACAAACAGACTGGCAAACAAACAAACAGACGGAGTTTCATTTTTATAAAAAAGTATTGATAGAGATTACCGGTAAAGATTTGATTTTATGCTGTAGTTACTAGTATGATTTCAAAAATTTGCTTATGTTATTTCCAGACATATAAATGCCATTCAAGGTGAAGGTCTTCCATTCAATGCATTCTATTCTACTCCATCCTGTTACCTGAAAGCTGTTCACGACTCAGGAATCCCTCTTCCATCTAAGTCAGATGATTTCTTCCCTTACTCGAGTGATGCTGATGCTTTTTGGACTGGTTACTTTACTTCAAGGTTAACATCCATTTAATCAATATTTACAATAACAGTTTTAATGAGTTTTGATAGCGTTTGAGAAATTTCTTTTTGTGCTTGTCATTGAACACATTCTTGATTTTTCAGACCAGCTATCAAGAGATTTGAACGACTTGGAAACAATTACAATCAAGTAAGTGCCCGTTTTATGTGTAATATGCCACATTTAACACGGCAAACCATCCGGTTTTATAGTGGATTTTTCTATGTGTGCAGTAATTGCCTGAGTAATTGTGTTTTATTTTTCATTTTGAATTACATAATAGCTGAAAGAGTAATTTGTTTGCTTAGGTATGCAAACAGTTATTCACTTTGGGGGGAGTGACCCGCGATGAAAGAGCTGATCTGATAGCTATGAGAGAAGCAATGGGGATCATGCAACACCACGATGCTGTGACGGGAACTGAGCAGCAGCATGTTGCTGATGATTACGCTCGTGTGCTGAACATAGGATTTAAGGACTGTGACGACATCACTTCCTTGGCGCTCAGGTATGTCTCTTTGATGGATATGCAAACACTAAAACCACAAATCTAAGTCTCTCAACTATCTTTTGATTTTTTCCACAGTAAGCTGATGGGGTCTGCAGAACCTATTCAGCTGACTAACTGCATGCTCCTCAACGTAAGTTCATGTGCAGTCACAGAGGACAGTAATGACTTTGTCGTCACCATCTATAATCCCCTAAGCAGAGTAGTTAGACCTCTTGTTCGATTACCCGTCGCCTCTGCCTCATCACAGTACTCTGTTAAATGTCCACTAGGTAACCTGTTTTTTCATATTACAATCGATTTGTGTTATGACGTTACCTACCTACCTATTATCTTAAAGATGAGGATTTCTTCAAAATGGTTTGCTTCTTCAAAGTATGGTACTTTACTATATTTTCTGTGCAGGTTTAGAGCAACCAACACAAGTTAGTGCTCTCCCTGCAGAAGTTCTGACGATCCCTGGTAGAACTGGTCATGCGCTAGGTGAGCTCACCTTCCTCTCAGGACACCTCCCTCCTTTGGGCTACAAATCGTTTTACGTTTCCAAGACATCTAACAAAGCTAGACGCAACAAACCTCGAATATTTTCTCCCAAGGTCCCAACGTCTTTGGGTTATGATGGGGTGAGTTTATTACATTTCATCTCCTAATTATGAATAGTAAATTAGTAATGATCAATATTTAGTGATCTGTTTACGAACAGTACATTATACTTTTAATGCCTTCTAATCATTACATCGGTAACAAAAGCCAAATAGATTCAATCACGTTACATTATCATTTTCAGCGATATATTAATCTTGACGCAAAAGGCATCCTTCGATCTATCACCATTGATGGCAAAACAGAACCTGTAGAAATCAATTTTGGATACTACATTGGAGCTGTTGGTAACAATGAGGTTTTCGGAGTCCACTCGAATCGCTCTTCTGGAGCTTATATTTTTAGACCTAATGGCACCATCAACGTTTTTTCTGAAATCCCTACAGTAACCATTGTACAAGGTAAATCAATCTTGTTATAGCCATTAAGGTCAGTAATGTGTTAGTATTTCCCTATTTGGTTGCTAAAATGGTTGAATCTCACACACCATGGATCACTATGATTCTCCCCCACGTCAAAAATGTTTTACCTAGGTACCTATGGATATCATAAACCCCAAAAAATGTATATTTTCACTTTTTTCGATTAAAAGACGTTTCAATTTTAATTTATATTGATTAACCAGCTGTGATTTAAAATCTAGTTTGGTCAATAGTTTGTGAAGTATCGCGGTTATAAACTTGGACCAGTTTCCTCAAAATGAAACATTTTTGAGTTGCAATGTGTGTTTTTCTTAATAGAATTTCCCTGTCCACAAGTTCTAAACTCTTACTAAATCACTCCCAGTAAACTTAATGACAAACATGTGCTCCTGTTCTCAACTGAACCTAATTCATGTTATCTAATGAATACATTTAGATGTGAATAACTTTCTGTGATTAACTTGTAAGTTCTAACTTGTTAAAAACCCAAGGTCAGGAAATTTCGAACAAACAGCTAAAACTTCGAAAAAAGAAGAATTCAGCTACAATGCTAAATTTCAGCTAAAAGGGAAAGCTAAAATTTTGAAGAAAAAGAATTCATTAAATTTCTACTCTACATAATTTGTGGCCATAATCGTGAATACCTACGAATTTGAATGTATTCACAGAAAACCCATTCTGAGAATTCCAATACGAGTGTATTCATATTACGGACATGGGAATACGGGAATATTTAGTTATATTCATCAATACAAATGAATTTGTATTCGTATTTATGAAATAGGGGGGCCACCACCTGTGGGCTTTGCCAGCCAACCCTCGCCATTGCAGCCTAAAGGGCAACCAGTTTTGGCCTGACAGGCCGAACATTGCGGAGTAGGAGGCGGGCGGAGAAGGTTTCGAAAATCCCTCTCTTCAAACAAAGAAGGCCACCCTTTGATTTTTGATCTAACCACGTTTTGACACACTTTAACAATTTAAACGAAAATGAGTCGAAATGTTGGAAAACTAAGGTTTTTACGCACTAGTCAGGAGATCCAGAGCTTGAATTTGAGTACCAATGTGTTAGGGTTCTGTTGAGCCGAAATGGGCGATCTTTTTGATCCTCCTCATCACCATTTTCGTTGTGGAGTTTTATTATGTATTGAAAGTGAATAACTCTGTATTTACAACTGAATACGAATAAACTTGTCGGTACGTATTCGTGTAAATATAAAAATACGAACCCAAGTGTATTCTTAATTCTCGTGTGAGAAACCGCGAATATTTTAATATTTTTCAATACGAATACCCTTGTATTCGCATTTGTGAGTATGAATAATGCAATCCTGAGCTTGAATTTGAGTTCCAATATGTTAGGGTGTTAGAGTTTTTCTGTGAATATATTCGTATTCATATTCTCGATTACGAATATGCCTGTCTCTACTCTGTGGTAATTTATTCGTTTATTACACATATCCCTAATAAATTCAAGCATAAGTTGTACTTAAATTTACAGGTGATGTGGTCAGTGAAGTGCGGTATAAATACAGTAGCTGGGTCAGCTCAGTGCTTAGGATCTACAGGGGTGCTGAGCCGTTCCATGTTGAACACGAATGGCTGGTTGGTCCAGTTCCTTTAGTGTAAGTCGTTTTTCACGATGCAATTCATCTACCTTACATATGTCAAGATTCCTTCAAGTAGGTCCACATCATACATATAACGTAAGAGTAAATTTGAATGTGTATTTGGATTTGCAACCCTAAAACTTCTGGATGTATTTTTTTTAAAATCACTAATCATATAATTTAAAAAGACGCATTTGAACTTATGGTACTCAGACTTTACGATCTTTACGCATGCCTCTTAGTCTGATACAAAAGTACCTAATTACTGCTGCTCTATAATTAAGTGATCCCCATGAAGTAAAAAGCTAATCGAATTTCTGGATTAGTAGCTAAATATTATACTGTTGGAACAAATCACCGATTTAAAAAATACACATTCTAAAAAAGAGGTTGGAGACCATTTTTTGCCAACCTTAGCAAAAATATCACTCATTCACATTGAAGATACGGAATTCGAAAATAGAAACATACCCTAAGAGTACCTATTTCTTAGTACCTACCTACCAACCTGCCTGACGAATTCCCAAGAAGTATTGATGGTGGGTAGAAAGCTCGTCCCTTCCTGCAGAATACGAAAGAAAAAAGTTCAAAATTTTCAAGCTTTTTATACTAAAAAATCATCGGAAGAATCGTTTTTAGCGAATTTTCTTAGAAAATGAAGCTATTGCAATGGCTCCAAAAATTTTAAAATACAAATTTTCGAACATTTTCTTTATTAAAATCTGTTTTGTGACATTCTGAAACGATTTCTAGGTTTTAACACTTTTCATGTGTGTGTAAATTTGTGTGTGTGTGTCATTCCTAACGATAAGGATCTGTTTACCGATCCTCAAGGATCCAAACGAAATTGCTGTGAACGTACCGATGGTATTTTTGAATTGGATCGGCCTGAAATCGAACTTCATTTCATTTGTGGTTTATTTCAACTTGTCTGTATGTAAATACGACTGTCAAGTATGAAGAATGCGACTCCCTGATTGATATTGATGTGAAATATTTTGCCATAATGAGCTTTACGTTTATTCCATCACATATTTGTTAGTTGAAACATAGTCATGTTAATAGGTCTTGGACCGTGGCTGGGGATTGCTATGAGATTGCAATGCTTGGTGTTTCAGCAATGGGTTTGGTAAGGAAGTCGTCATCAGATACCACATTAAGGACCTGCACAACAACGGAGAGTTCCTTACAGATTCAAACGGCCGGGAAATGCTGAAACGTAGGTTGAACTACAGGCCGACTTGGAACATCGATTTGGATGAGAAGATTTCAGGAAACTATTACCCTGTTACAACGCGCATTGCCGTTGAAGATGGCGATAACATTTGGTCCGTAGCGACTGACAGGTCTCAAGGAGGCTCCAGTCTGGAAGATGGAACCATGGAGCTCATGGTATCTATATCACAATTCTACAAATAATTAAGAAAAACTCATACTCTGGCTGGGTTATCTCGACCACTGAGTTAAATGTAAAATGTTTTGGGTTTCTCGAGGGTTGGTCAATGAAAAGTCTATATTCTAGGCTGACGTTTCGAAATATTTATATTTCATCTTCAGGACTTGGAAAACTGTATTTGTACGCTCATTTCATATCCTCGTCATAGAACTTTAGTAGGTAGCTATCTACTTAAACAACATCTTTGGGTATACTGAGGAAAAAAACTTTAAGGTATACTGAGAAAACATTATTTAAGTCATATTGAACAGAGACTAAAATCGAAGTTATGAGGTAAGTAACAGCAACATGGACAAAAATAATATCAATAATGTGATTTTATTGACGAAAATATTGTGATATGTGATTTATTAACGAAAATAATGTGATATTATTTTCGTCTACGTTGCTGTGTTGCGTCCACGTGCTTATAACTTCAATTTTATTTCTGTTCAATATAACTTAAATAATGTTTTCTCAGTATACCTTAAAGTTTTTCTCAGTATACCCAAAGATATTGTTTAAGTAGATAGCTACCTACTATAGCTCACACGGTCGGCCTACAGGCCGACTTGGAACATCGATTTGGATGAGAAGATTTCAGGAAACTATTACCCTGTTACAACGCGCATTGCCGTTGAAGATGGCGATAACATTTGGTCGGTAGCGACTGACAGGTCTCAAGGAGGCTCCAGTCTGGAAGATGGAACCATGGAGCTCATGGTATCTATATCACAATTCTACAAATAATTAAGAAAAACTCATACTCTGGCTGGGTTATCTCGACCACTGAGTTAAATGTAAAATGTTTCGGGTTTCTCGAGGGTTGGTCAATGAAAAGTCTATATTCTAGGCTGACGTTTCGAAATATTTATATTTCATCTTCAGGGCTTGGAAAACTGTATTTGTACGCTCATTTCATATCCTCGTCATAGAACCTTAGTAGGTAGCTATCTACTTAAACAACATCTTTGGGTATACTGAGAAAAAAAACTTTAAGGTATACTGAGAAAACATTATTTAAGTTATATTGAACAGAGACTAAAATCGAAGTTATGAGGTAAGTAACAGCAGCATGGACGAAAATAATATCAATAATGTGATTTTATTGACGAAAATATTGTGATATGTGATTTATTAACGAAAATATTGTGATATTATTTTCGTCTACGTTGCTGTGTTGCGTCCACGTGCTTATAACTTCAATTTTATTTCTGTTCAATATAACTTAAATAATGTTTTCTCAGTATACCTTAAAGTTTTTCTCAGTATACCCAAAGATATTGTTTAAGTAGATAGCTACCTACTAAAGCTCAATGACGAGGATATGAAATAAGCGTACAATTTCCAAGCCCTGAAGATGAAATATAAATATTTCGAAACGTCGGCCTAGAATATAGACTTTTCATTGACCGAACCCTCGAGAAACCCGAAACATTTTACAAAAAACTCATACATCATTCGTTGATCATTCATATGGAAAGTGATCAATGGTCGTGTTATGACTTCACTAAACAGGCTGTCTCACTAATTATTCACCAGCTGCTTATCTCCGTCAATATATGAGTTAAAAAAAGAAGAAGAAAGTGGCATCCCCATAATTTTTAGCAAGGAATTCAAACATAACAGTTTCGCGCACTGCGCAATCAAGACTAACTTTTTTAAATGGGAACCCAGTTTATTGTGGATTTGAATTCTACGTAGAATTTCATGAAAAATGACCCATCACTCGAAAGTTTAAGAGCGCAAAAACGAGCATAAAGAAGTAATCGAGTAAAATTATCGAGTTTTGAAGATGTCAAATTTCCACGTGATATATATGACTTTGGGGCGTTTTTTCTTGCTGAATTGCGTAATGATTTTCATTTATTGATGTACGTAACACCAACTTGAAAAAACTTGAAAAAATGTAGGTACCTACGTTTTGTGCTGTATGGAAATCAGTTGGCAAATGTGTAGTTCTGACCGTATTTTGTAATTTTTTCAATTTGATATTACGAATATCGATAAATGAATATCACTACGATTTTGTGTGAAAAAATACCCAAAAACTTACTTGTTTTTTCAACTATATTGACTAACTCATATAGGTATTATGTTGATCGAGATAAGCCAATAGCGCATAATTGGTGAGACATATATAAAAAAATTAAATATATATTCACAATTTAAAACCCAATTTAAGAAAAAACGTGAACACTTATGTGAAACAACTATAGGTATTTCATAATGATTAGAATATCACTTTATCAGTCCTATTCTTTTAAGAATTTCCAAAATTCTAAAAAAAGGAAACTCACAAACAACAAAGTAGGTACCTACCTGCTAAACGTTCTCTTTACTGGGAAATGCTTTAGATTATGGATATTCGATTTATAAAAAAAATATATATATATAAATAAGTAATAATAATAAAGTTCAAGTACCTACAACAATATTTCTTGTGGTAGGTAATACGGTTCCTTGTGGTTTTCTGAAAGTGTTTGAAAAGTGTTTCCTTTGACCAAGTAACCAAATCAACCAGCTATAATATTCCTACCTCTAGTACCTGTAAATGCATTGTGGAGCTATACAGCACCGTATATTTGTCTTGATAGGTCCATAGGCGACTAACGCATGATGACGCATTTGGCGTCGGCGAAGCGCTGAATGAAACTGCTTTTGGAAAGGGCTTGGTGGTGCGAGGCATCCATTACCTTATTCCTGGAAGCCACGCTAACGCAAGGAAGGTCGTACAGAACAAAGTTCTCCACCCCTGGTACTTCCTCTCGTCTGCTGACAATGTGCCCTTTGAAGACTGGCGAACCAGATACCGCATGGCGGTGAGTAAATACTAATTTTCGTCTTTATTTTTTGTTACATACCTATATAAACCCTAAGTAGGTACTTCCTTTTTGATAATATAAACACATCTTATAGGTATATTTAAAAAATGTACGATATCTAATGGCAATTAGTACGGCCGTTCTATCCGACCGATTTCCTTAATTTTTTTAATGAAAGGCATTTTTGCATAGATTTGTCATCAAGTATTGAAAATCAGGTAACGCAAATTTTTATAGATTTGTCCCTTGGTATCTCAGGTTCTAATTGAGATACATTGTTCGTTCTGGTCTAGGAACACTCAGTGAATCATGTACTTTCATTTGGTTGAGTTTCAACTTAATTGGTTGAGTTTGAAAGGATTTATGCGTGGAAAAACATATTCGTTTAAATTGTGAAAGTGTGTCAAAAAAAGTGGTTAGATCAAAAATCAAAGGGTGGCCCCCTTCCACCCCCTTCGCCCGCCGTTTGTTGCAGTTACAGATTTAGACATTTAGCTAATGTCGATCTTCTCTTTTTTCTACAATTTTAATAACTTTAAGATGATCGAGTTTTCTTCCTGCACTTGCAAGCAGGAGATAATGAATTTCCAGCCATCTGAGGGATGATTGTTATGATCTGAGTTACAGTTGCTAGCCTCATAAAATAAACAACTATAGCCCAGATGAGGGCTATAGAAGTGACTATTAAGCTTGAAAAAATAAAAAATATCAAGAAAAAAGTTGCAAATGGACGACATTTATAAATGACAAAATTTTCCAGATTGAAAATGGACTTCCAGTTAGCTCTCTCTTCACTTGGGGGAAGATATTAACGAGATTTTGTAAAACATAAAGAATTGGATTATTGAAGTTGATTATCTATGTTACTTAGGTACCTACTGGAAATACTCGGTAATTGAATGGGGCCTTTTGGACAGGGTTAGCAATACTAGGTCCCTACTATTCAAAATAAGTCGAATTCACTCCTTTTCAAAATACAAAGTAGAGTACAATTAAAGCAAACTGAAAAGTTCTATTTGATGAGGCAAAAGAAAGTTAAATGTCAAGATTACTTCCTGCAGTTTGAACAATAAAAGGGTAAAATGTAAGAAGAACAAGTCGAATGCGTTTTGAACTAACTTCAACGAATAAAGAAGTTCTCTGTTTCACCAATATAAGGAGGACTTGTGAACATTTTGAATGCTCTTAGTTAAATTTCTTGAATTATTTTATTTCAGTTGGATGGATTGAAGAATAGCCTGGACGATCGAGTGCAAGTCCTAACGCTGGAGCCTTGGAGAGGCGATGGAACTCACGTCCTACGTCTCGAGAACATCATGGAGATTGATGATGATCCCAACCGAAATGATCCTGTTACCGTCGACTTAAATGTAAGTTGATGCATTTATAATTTGATTAGTTTGACTTTTATTTTAAAATATACTTAATGGAAAAATGATTTACAAGTCTTAGTACAAAGGTGTAACATTGTTCCGACTTCAACGCTGCTTCCCTGTCACCTGCTCATTTGCCGCTGACATTGTGTTGGTCTAGGAAATTACTTGTCCCAACAAGCGTCGCAAATTTTTTGTCATTGTAAAATCATTTCTAAGAACATATAGGTACGTACTTCATTCATAATTACAATTCCCGCATCAAATTATAAATGTGATTTAATTTTTTAAAATCACTCAAAAACCAGCTGATCAGTGTGAAGCCATTTCGCTCTTAAGGTTGAGTTCTTTTCAAACCCAGTGCGATGGTGATGGCATGGATAGTTCAACAAGCTGAACTAGCTTTAATAGCCCTCCATCTGATTTATACCAACGCTGTAAGCAGACGTACCTATAAGTTGGATCAATCTCATAAGTTACCAGCAACGCACTTCACTGGCTCATCCAAGTAATGCCCTGTTCAGGTAATGGGATATATAATGCGAGTTGGTGTAGGTAATTTCCTGTCTATGTGCCTACTCCCAGTACTTGCCGGTCTATTTTGATCCCATCAGCTAATCAGATGGTTTAATTTTTGTTTAGCTAGCTAAGCCTACTTTTATCAAAATTTTGAAACGTTTAGACTCGAAAAGGTTGCAAATTAACAGAGTTTACCACTCAGTCTTTCACGAGAGCACTGTGTGAGTTTACACTCCCGAAATACTACATATTAACCTTGCCAATCTCTGTAAACTATTATATCAATATGATAGTCTAGCTTCGTTTGTATATAATTGTGATTTCAGTAAACATATCCTCTGTGAATGCCCTGCTTTTGCATCTATAAGATTCTGGCACTTTGGAAAGGGTCCCTCAACGCCCATCGATATTGCTTAGGAAAATCTTGAAAACCTCCTTCACTTTGTGATTGAAGATATTATTAACTAAGTTCTGATAATGATAATAGAGAGTTCCTAAACGATAAGTCAAATGAGATAAGGTGCTTGGGGATTTTATCATCTGGGGCGAGCCACAGCGTATGCTGACCTGATAAAGTCAAGAGGGTCGAATTAGTGTTTTATCTTAAAGTGACGCTACTTACCTTCAAGTAACGCTGAACCACCAAGGGGATTTTCCCGCCTATCCCGTGTGTTCAGTTTCCAGCATTTCTAAGTTTCCTAGTTCTTTTCTTATTCGTGAAAAGGTTTTGCAATGGCAGATTTTGAAAATTTATGAACAAGAAAATGAATATAACTTTCATATCATGAATACAAACAAGAAATGAATATCACTGTTGTCGGTGTGTACGGTTACTTTGTGATAGGGAGGAAGAGATGAGATAGGTTGTTTCGGGATAAAGTGTCTTATGTTTAGGTGAAATAAATTTGTCTTATTGAAGATGAGGCGCCTCATCTCCCCGCACAGAGGGCGTAGTGTTTTCTGTTCACGATAAGGCGCCTCATCTCTACCTCCCTATCACTTTAAGAACTCTCTAATGTTCAATAGATCTTATAGGTCTCAGTGACGAAGGCTCCTCCTATCCATTTTCAGGGGAGAAAAAAAAAGTATAGACTGGTTCAGGTCCACTGCTATGCTATGCCTTCTTTCTTGCGAGCAGGTCTGCCTGTTTTTCACCTTCTACTCTTGTGTTCCCCAGTACCCAATCCTAGATAACCTTATTGTTTTTAGGTGTACCTACAATACTTCACAGCAAGTCCTGGTCTGGATGGCTGTAAGTGCTTCAAGGGCTGGTTATTCGCAAAAAATAAGTTCAGATACTCCTCCCTCTTAGTTTTGCCTTAGATTTTCTGTCACGCGTTCCTTGAATGCTGAAAGTTCTGCCTGTAGAGAAAACTATGCCTCCGGGTTTGCTCTCTCATCAAATATAACAGCCCCCTGACCTTTTCCGCCATTCTGGGATCATCTGTGTGCATAAACACATCTCTTGAATAGTGAAGGTTCTCGTTCATTATTTTCTGTGTTTTAGGTCGATCAGGACACAATTCAGCTAATAAAGGTGGTTCTGCACTTGTATTTACATGTTACTCTATCCATCGTATCTGACTTACCCATTGTAATGTTACATAATAATAATAGACGTACTGATAGGAAAATGGAGTTACAATAATTCTAACATCTGTAATTCTTTTCAGAATTTGTTCGCAAACTGGACTGTGCTTGAAGCCAAGGAAATGATGTTGGGGGCCAACATTCCAAGGTCTGAAGTCCAACGTTTGAAATGGACTGAACTCGGAAATCTCGCATCTTCGCCTTCTGGTGGCCCGGAGCCGGAGCCTGGCCTAGTTATCACACTCAAACCCATGGAGATCAGGACATTCATTGTCAAACTGCAACAGGCTTGAATACTGTAACAAGCATTTGTAAATATTCCTTTCACTTTTTTAAAGCTATTTTTTAAATAAAGACTGATAAATAATATTTCTCCTATTCTCTGTGGAGCTTATGAGAAACCCATTTCCAAAAGGGATGCAGGTACTACGGGTATCATTTTTTTTTCTCCAATTTCGAACGATATGCACAAAGATACCTTAAACTCTAACTTCAGATATAGCTGTGAAAAAAGAGAAACTTTGGGATATAGGTTTTTAGGACTGAAAAAACCCCCGGGGTAATAAAGTCGCCTTCTCCAAACTATCATCCAAATTTAAGCAAAATCGAACGACTAGCTTGTCTAAAAATGGAGTATAACGGAAATTACTTTTGCGCATGCGCAAAGTGAAGTATTGATTTGGCAACAATGAAACTGATAGGGGATCATCTGCAACCTAACCCGCATATTGCCTGACAATTTCATCAAAATCTGATGAAAACAGAGGAAATTAAGGTCGTTACAAGGATTTCACAAAGGCGTATGCGCAGTAGCTATTAATGATAGAATCATGTTGAAATTGATATGAGATGATCAAATCGTTATCCCCCAACTACTTATTATCCAAATTTGAGCGAGATCAAACGACTTGGGCGTGAAAAAATGGTGCTTGATGGGATTTACGTTTGCGCATGCGCAGAGTGGAGTATAAGTCAGAAACAATGAAACTGGTAGGGGACCGACTACATCCCAGCCCGCACATTCCTTGAAAAGTCCATCTAAATCGGAGAAATACTGTGGAAGATAAGCTTGTTACAAGGATTTCACGTTGTCGCATGCGCAGTAGCCATTAATGATATAATCATGCTGCAATTGATGTGAGATGATCAAATCGTTATCCCCCAACTATCTATCTCCCAAATTTGGGCGAGATCGGAAAACTAGGGTCTGAGATAATAATGCTTGGTATAATTTACGTTTGCGCCTGCGCAGAGTGAAGTATTGAGCCACAAATGATGAAACTGATATGGAACCGTTTCAACTGCACTCAAATCTTGAACTGTAAGGTCCGTTGCCCCCCAGCGCTTCTAGCGGCTGTTATATGTTTACGATGCCTTGCCTATCTGACATAGCTTCAGAGGTACATACGACCTAAAAACATTTCTATGGTATTACTCATATCATAATCATTCTATAGTACTACATACAATTCCATACAATTCTACGGTATTGCGTCGTTCAAGAACCATCATGCGTGGCATACCCTCGTAGGTAACTAAATTCTCCTAGGTTTCTCGAAGACTGAAAAAACGTTCTCATTTCCATGAGATTTCCAGTAGTGCTTTGCTCGTGATTCTGGCGGTATTAGTGTTTTTAGTGGTTAAATCGAAAAGCCAACAGCACCAATCCATTTGGTGCAAAATTCTGTGCCGAATGAGAAACATATACCTAGGTAAGTGCTAATGCATTACAGGGACGTCCCCGTATAACGATTTTATATGATCCCCCCCCTCAACCTCCTCCACCGACAGCAAATCCGAAATTCGTAAGGTTTGTTGCCCAACTAGACTACAATTGGGTTCGAACAAAGAAAGAATCTCAAAAATCGGTTGAGAATTGTGACCTGGGCAGCGTCGAAAAAAATTTCTCACTCACAGACACACACCTAAGTTTTTCTCACGGAATCGGTCTTGCAATGGTCTGAAACGGATTTGCATGCGGTTATTTTTTTCTCATGCTTGGGTTGTCCCCCACCCCCCTGGATCAATTCCAATAGGCTTCCCTCTTATTTACGAAGCCTTGCCTATAAAATAGTGAGAGGGACGTCCTAAAAATCTGAAAATGTGAAATTGTTAGTTATGTCGTGGTGGTTCTTAAATTATGCTCATTCATCAGGAACTGCCAATAGCGCTCATGCAGATTGAATACGATATAGGTAATGGCTAGGTAATGGTGTGATGACTCCAACTACTAGTACGTACCATGAACTGTTATATTATTAATGTGATTTTTACCTATAGCGATTCTATCCCTACTTCTGGGTATTAGGTACACAACTTTAATAAATAGTAGGTGTGATGTCGAAATATTTAGGAAATTGCGGGATGTTTGTAGCTCGATTATTCATTTTCTGTTAATTATTCTTGACTTTGCTATCTATAGAATAAATTATTCAAGACCAATTAACGTAGTTTTTTCGTTGTTTGCTAACCGGAACGAATTAGAAGCGACGAAAATAATGGGACAACCGTAAAGTGTTCGTAGGTGATGGAATGGACCAAGAAATCGGCCGTGAGATAGTAGTTGGCCCACCTACGTATGTTCCAATACTTTTGGTTCATTTCATACCTACGTGCAATTATGAATCTTTGCAATCGCCTAAGGGAAGAAAGTTGCAAATTATTACACAACGGTTCAATTGTTTCACTAGTAGATATCCCTTCTTCACATATCACTGGTATATATGTACGTACTATGCACAGCAGAGCTAATAGTACACAAGTTATATTTCTGCATAATCCTGTGCGCTTATTTTTTAATGTTCTAGTTTGTACTTCATAATGTTTTTCTCATTAATATACTCCAAAAAAAGTTGAACGTATTTTAGCCATTTTTAGTGATGGACCGGTATGGAGTATTTTAAGATTATTTACATTTCAATTATGTACCTCCTATAGGTACATTACCTATGTTACCTAGACGAAGAAGCTATGCGCCACACCTAATTCCCCCTACATATTGGTAGCGGAAGCATTATTCTCACTTTCGGGAGGTGAACTTTTTGTTGTTGTCTCGGTAGTCAAAATTCCCTCTCACATCTTACCTACGTTTCAGACCATTCTAACAACTTTCGTTACGTCCCAATATCTGTGTGTCCGCAGATCCTTATAACAAGCTTAATTTCCACAGTTTTCGTCCAATTTTGAAGAAATTTTGAGAGAATGTGAAGGTTAGAGTGTAGCATATCCCTTATCAGTTTCAATATACCTACTCGAAGCAATAATTTCCTCTGCGCATGAGGAAATGTAAATTCCGTCAAGCATAATAAATTTTTTCACGCCCTAACCGTCCGATCTCTCCCGGATTCGGAGGATAGTTGGAAGAAGACGATTTTATCATTCCATATCAATTTCAATAAATATGACTGTAACATTAGTTGCTGCTGCGCATGCGCAAATGTGAAATCCTCGTAACAAGCTTAATTTTCACAGTTTTTAACAGGTTTTGTTGAAATTTTTAGGGAATGTTCGGGTTAGGCTGTAGATACTCCCCATTCAGTTTCAGAGTTCTCAAACCATTATTTCACCCTGCGCATGCGCAAAAGTAAATTACATCAAGCGTTATTTTCTCGTTTCGTAATTGACCAATTTTGCCGTTTTACGCTCCATCTTAATTTACTATTTCTCGATATTAAATTTTTTAAGATCAATCAAACATTTCAATGATCTATTTTCTTGTTACTGAGACGAGGAAGCTATGTGCCATTCCTACCTAACTTGGCTGAATTTTTCGGTGAGTCACGCGCCTTCGGTGAGTTTTCATGACGGACATCCTTCTTTAGGTTTCGAGTTTCCTTTAATCTTAATATGAGTGTGTAAGTCATAATAATAATAAATTCGACTAAGGAACAATCAGGTTATCTTGTCGATCTAGAGGCTGACCGCTGTCCGCTTGGCCAAACTTCAGATTCCCATCTCTCTGATCAATTCCGCAATGGGGCAAACGCCTAAGTAATTATCGATAAATGATGATAGGAGATAAGTACGTACGAAAACGCGATTTCACATGCACGCAGACATACTATTAAGCGTAATAAGCCGGTAACGGCTATTCAATCGCAACCTTGTTAGTTTTGGGCCCTACCTTTTGATATAAACACACCTTTCGGCGTTTTTAACCTCTACGCTCTGCTGCTCTCGCCGAAAGTTCCTTCCGCCACGACTCTCAAACCGTGACTGAATAACATTAACAAATCACCAAAACTCGCAGAAGATAGCATTCCTTTCGCCGTGTTTAACGAGGAGGACATTATTTATTGGAACCGAAATGTAAATGATTGAACTTCTATTCAATATATTCTAATGGGATGCTGATGCGGAAAGCTCTTTCTTCATACGGGTCGGTTGATAAGCATTTTGCCACCCAATTAAATATTTTCTTTTTAATTTAGAGTTTTTTTTTCGTTTAAATTATATGTGTTTTATTTAAACTAATTTTTTTAATCTAATTATAATTTATACCGTTTGCAGCTGTTAGTTCGGAGAGCCGGCAGAGCTTTGACTCTTCATATTTCTTTCACGCCTATATGGTGAATTCACTAATGACATGTTGATGAGCTTTTAAGAGGGATTTTTCATGTCTTTAACCTAAATTCTCGAAAAAGTCAGGAAACTATCCGATTGGCAATTTAATACTCATCCCAACGGTATCCTCAAATGTACACAGCAAATTGAGGGAGTTATGACCGATATAGTGAAGTAAGGTCAATAGCACGAAAACAATTTAAAACTAGAAAAACTCGTTATTTAAGCGGGTTAAAAAAATTGTTAAGGGAGAAAAGTTGTTGCAAATTAGTTGCAGAATCGACTCTAGCAGTTTGGTAGATCTGTTTTTTGTAATATTTCCAAAGTACTGTATTTTTTCGAGATTTTGTACAAAAATACTTCATATTGCCTGTGCAAATGTGGCAACTCAACGTCTACATCGGTTTACAGTCGTAGCAGTATGATTGGAACTTTTTTTCCGGAGACCCGCCCTAATATCCGCTCAAAATGCCTACTTCACATTTTGAATGGTTCCTTTAGAGTTATTATCCTGTCGAATTATTTCTCATCGTAATAATAGGTTAGTGTATAATAGGTAATAACTGTAAAATATAATACAAACCTTTGAGGCGTACAATCTTCTGTATAACTTAAGCAATTTTCTGAAGAAACAATCGCTTAGAGACAACTTGTTTCACCCATCATCTCAACAATAGTTTTTTTGTTAGTGTGATCCATAAAGCTCAAAAAGTATGAACTTTTTCGAAAGAGTTGAGAACGTAATGGTAAATAGGTACTTCAGCGCAATGTTTTTTCATTTACTCCCAGATTGGGAACAGTTCCTGGATTTAACTGAGAAGAAATTCTTTGGTTCTTGGTTGTCTCATTCTAGCTTAAAAATAATTTTTACTCGTCGGTTACCACAAGACGTATTATACCACAGCGAATTTCAGAGTGGTGAGTTACCTACTCATCAAAATAGACGTAACCTGTGCGTAACAAATAAATTTGAAAAAATATGTGATAAATGATTAAATCAGTTGTTACTCTGTTACTGAGGCTAAAATGTGTCAAGATGTATGTACCTACAGGGTAGAGGCCAAACCGGTCTTGTATGCATTAATGTATTACGATACATTTTTAACCTTCCGTTAGTGGCATCTCTATTCTAACAAGATTGGTAGCATGTTTGTCTCACAAACACTACACTTTTTTGGACATATAAGGATAGAAAAAACCATTTTTTCACGGTCAGGGTTGTGTAAACAAGGCACGCAACCGATCAGTAAACAGTTTGGTGCTGTTTCGGGATGTGTTGTACCGTCGCGTTTCTGCTTCGGTATGCGTTCTACCCACTGGGTTCTCACCTTATTGCTGTGTGGTCCTTATGTCCTCCAACATAGCCAAAAAGAGGTCGGAGGCGTCTTTTCGGTGCACTTTCCAACAGTAATGATCAAGGTGGGACTGAAAGTGTTGCTGTAGAACTCCCCGCATTTTCTTCAAAATCATAATCTTGACGTCCGACCACGGCCTCTCAATCCCCTGAGTATGGGCCCCAGTGGCAGGATTAACGGCTGGTGGAACGCTTATCGAAACAGCACCATCAGTTTTGTATTTTGAAAAGAAAAAAAAATGCAAAAATCAAAAATATGTATCTAAAAATATTTCCAGTTTATGTATCACAGTTCCCAAGGTTGAATAGGGCTGACTATGCAATTTTTACATACAACGACAAACCTTTTAGTGTGTCACAGCTTCGAAACTTTTGTCAGCTGAACTTACACACTCATGTTTGCAAAAAAAAAAAAAAAAAAAAAAATCCAACTCCCAAAAAAACTAGCCAAGTCCCGAAATTCAGGCAGCTGGGTAGTTTGACAACTTACTGTTTCCTCGGTTCTGGTTCCCAGAACAATGGATCAAAAACAATTGAGGGACTCTTCACGTTACTAGAAGAGAATAGAAAAGGGGGGCACCTACCACCATTGAGTATATAATGAATGAATTAGAATAGAATGCATTTCTTTCTATTCTCTCTGCCTACCACCCACACTTGGGTGACGCTTGACCGGCAATTAAATAGCGACATGTATGTCTCACATACACGCCACTAACGGAAGGTTAAATGTCACCAATTCAGCACATCAAAGTGTAAGTAAAAACAGTCCTGTAACAAGATAGCATGAGCGAATTTTCGTAAAAAAATCTTATAATTTTATTGCAATACCTTGTTTTGAAATTGCTAACTACCAACATTAACTACCAATAGCAAACAAAATCATTCTAAATGATATTCCGTGATTCGAAATAAGATTTAAATTTCTCCTTTTTGGCAGTTGTTATCAGTTTTTCAGCAAATATTAATGAAATTTAAATACATTTTTCAGCATAATTGTGCGCATAAATTTTTTAATGGCCCAGCTTATTGTTGATGAATTTCTTTTGACTAACATTCTGCTAAGAAATGCAAATATAACAATTTCAGTAGTTTTTAGTATTTTTTTCTGATTTTTTAGTAAGCAGGTACATTTTTTGAAATCTGAGCTATTTAATGTGCAAGCCAATGAACACGTCGCTTGATTTATTGGCGTAAGAACCGATTTTTATCTCAATCCTAAGGAGAGTTATCGTCAGAAATCGTTCCACGATGGCACAAAACGGATTTCAGTGAAGAAACTTTTCAACAAAATTCATTTTAACATTTTCGGTGCCGTTGCAATAGCTTAATTTTCTACGAAAATTCACTAAAAGGTGATGCACCTATTGAAAATAACAATCGTCATAATTGAATCGTGTTTTCATCATAACGTTTATCAACTACACTATCTTATAATAATAGGTACCTACCTACTTACTCATTATTCAATATTTACATTCTTAATACACATTACTAGTCTATTGTCGTCATGCCAACGATATAGCTGTACATTACTCAAGTCAATAGTCACTGGAAGTCGCAATTTATGTAAAACCCGTAAAGTACTGTCAAGCCCCCATAAATTAACGCTGACTGACAAGGTTAGGTAATCCTAACTACCAAAAGGTTGGTTCTTAATAACGAGCATTTCCATTCAGACCTTGTTGTCATTTCCTCTTCGAGCCTACACCGCCTATGTTATGCTACCTGCTGCTGCTAAGAAAATTTTGGGACATCGATGTGGGGCACTGAAATATCGCTTAAGAAACTACCTCCAATCCTACCCCGTCCATATTTGGAAAAATCTGAGGATTAGGCGCAACACGCATACAGGGCAAATAGACAAAAAAAAAGTTTTATTATAGAAAATGGCAAACCAATACATGAGATGCAGTGAGTTGAGAATTTGCGGTGTTGGTCTCATTAGGCTCAAAAATATTGGTTAGTAATGCATGCATTACAGGTACGTCCCTATGTATGGACTGTAGGTACATAATTTTGGTGAGAGATAAAATAAGAGAAAAAACAATATCATGACTTCTCGGAACTCCCTCAAAAGGACAAGTTTGTACCTGTTATTTCGCCACTTTTCGAGGTATAACCCCTTTTGCTTTTACCTTTTAGTCTTCCAGTGGCTAACCTCTCATTTCTCAAGTAGAAGTTTTGAAGTTATGTTGAAAGATTCCAACGGTAGAAAGGTGTAAACATTGAGTTGACGAAGCAATGGGTGGATATATCTAATACACAAGAGAATAAATAACAGGAGCCTCCATGCCGAAATCTCCATACGGAACATTCAGTAGGTACATGCCTCCGTACTGCACTCTACCTCCTTGCTTCTCATATTCGGAGTCCTATTATCACAAGTGTCGCAGAGTAAATAGCGTTTTTACATTGGTGGCGATAAGTCACTCCTTCCGTGACGCGGGCGCGGTCATAACGACAGCCCACAGGGGACGTAGGTAGGTAGGTATAATGTAGGTACAATCTATAGTAGGTTAAGGGGTGTAGGTTAGGGTGAGTAGGTTAAGGAGCGGGGACGTGAAGCTGAAGATCCCGCCCTACCACTTCCTCCGTTCAAGGAAACGGGTCGCCTTCCCCCGAGGACCCGAGGGTTATTCACAATCGGAGCTCCGACACCCCGGCGTCGCCAACCCCCAGCGGACCGACTGAGCGACTCACCGACTACAGGCCCGCAGGCCCTTCCAGCCCTATTGGATATTAACACCGGTAACTAGGTAATTACCTCACCTAATATATCTATATAAACCTACATATATCTACATTACCAAGTACAGTGTTTCTCAAAGTGGGGTACATGTACCCCTGCGACAAAATCCAGGGGGTACTCGAGAAGCTCTGTGTATTGCGGGGTTTTAAATCTACAATGCATCACAAAAAAAAAAAAAAATAAAAATAATAATAATAATAATAAATAAATAAAATAAATAATAATAATAGTAATATAAAAAGATAACAACAAATAAAATAAAATGCGTCAGCCATGGTTATTTTCCAGGGCAATGATGTAGATGTTGAATTCGAGGTTTCCCAAACGAAGTAAAATTGGCTTCTCAGAGGGCTTTTTCATGTTTCAAACATTAATTCTACAATGCTGCAAATTATTACGTAGTGGTTTATTATTTCTGTGTTAGATAGCCCTTCTACGCAGAACATTGGTCAACAATTATTAAACCCCTTATGTAATATATGATCAGAACTTGGCGCATCGTACCTCACAGCATCACAGTAAATGTTAAAAAAAGGGTCGGTAGGCAAGGAAAGAGTAGGTTAGGTTCAGGAAATTGGTTCAGAGGCTGCTCTACTGATCAGTGTGCCTCCATACCTCGTCATTGTGTACGAGGAGTCCCAAAGGAGCTCCATCTAAATAATAGCACCGTGAGTCAATTAAGAAAGAAATTAGCCACAGAGGTTCTGAAGCTAATCTGAGTCCCTCCATACTTTCCAGATCTCCAAAAAAAGGAGCTACATTTCAGGTTTCAGTAGTATAAGCCGATTAAAAGCAATTTAGGCCCCACAGCTGATCAGTGTGCACTGATATTAAGTACGTCGTCGTGTGCTTTGATATTACAAAGGAGGTCCATTTCAAATTGCAGATCCGTAGGTTGACACCAATATGTCTGCGTGGATGTGGGCACCTGCCGAGGGAAAATTAATGCAATTAATTAAAACATCTACATTTTACTATTCCACCTGTTCTTGGTATAACGATATTTATGTAGGCAGGTACCAACCACCTGAAAATCAAATAGATGTGTAGATCACTGAAATATTTTTAATAATCATTAAAAACTCCTTAGCGGAATATAGTCAATCAAGATGTAGGTAAGGTAAAGTTTCAAAATCGGTCATTTAGGAAACGGGAGAATGATGCTTGAAGTAATTTACGTTAGCGCATGCGCAGAATGGATTAATGATTTTAGAAAAAATGAAATTGGTAGAGGACAATCTACAGCCTAACCCGCACATTCCGAGAAAATGTAATCAAAATCTGATAAAAACAAGAAAATTATCTTGTTACTGGGGTTTCACTTTTGTGCAGGAGCTAAATGATGCAATAATGTTGAAATTAATATGGAATAATCAAACCATTGTTCCCCAACGATGCACCAAAATCGAGCGAGAGTGTACGACTAGGGCGTGAAAAAATGATGCTTGAAGTAATTTACGTTTGCGCATGTGCAGAATGAAGTAATGATTTGAAAAGTATGAAAACAGGACCATTTCGCACATTGCTTGAAAATTCCATCAAAATCGGATGAAAACTGTTGAGATTAGGCTCGTTAAAAGGAATAAACTTTCACACACGCACAGAAGCTACTAATGATAGGATTATGTTGAAATTTCTAGACAACGCTCAAATTAATCTCTTCCAACTATCCTCCAAATTTGAGCGAGATCGGACGACGGAGGCATGAGAAAATAATGCTTGATAGAATTTACGTTTGCGCATGCGCTGAGTCTAGTATTGATTTGGAATCAACGAAACTGATAGAGCACCATCCACGCCCTAACCCGCACATTCCATGAACAGTTCATAAAAATCGGTTGAATATTGTGGAGATTAAGCTTGTTACAAGGATTTGAGAATACACGGCAGACACACACCACACACTGAAAGACATGGAGCGAAAGTTTTTCAGAATGGTCTAAAACGTAAAATGCGAGAGAAAATAACAACCGTTTGATTTTCTGGAGTCTAAAACTTTTCCATCTCTCAAAAGTGAAAACAATGCTTCCGCTACCTATAGGTAGACTTGGGAGCAATTTAAGAGATAAAATTAAGCATCTAGGTACCAATGATTCACTAGATGGTACTTCCACACAGTCAATAATAGGTTAATAAACTCGAATTCGCAAAGTTAGAATAAATCCATTGGAACCTGACATATCCATTATAGGCATTATTTGAGTTGGTATGCATAAGGCAATTTCTTCGCCCACTATTTAGCGATCGTTCATGGAATTTAGAGCTTGCCTGTCTAATCAACAGATACGCTAGCAGCGCGAGATTTCTCTATCTTCTCGCGCTTAGAAATTCGAAGGTTTTTTTTTCGATGTTCAAGCCCTTAGGGAAAGTGAACCGTTCTATGTACAGCGTTGCGGGTGGTTTTAATCGATTCTTTGGGATTGAATTTATCATTGACAAGCAAAAAATTGTTACTGTTACCTACCTAGAAAGTTTTCGAGATCTCGATTTTTGAATGTTTAGCCCTTTAATAAAACCCTTTAGGGTTGATAAAAATTGTTGCCGAGCTTCTAGGACCATCTAGACCCCAAATGTGATTTTTAACACAAGTTTCACATAGTTTGGTCAAGTATCTCAGGAGAAAAGCCGCGGACGGCGGACGGACAGATTTTTTTTTTTTTTTTTCAATTTTTGGATTCTACGCACCTTGAAACGAAAACAAAAAATTTTCAGGGGGTGTTGAAAAAAAAATTTTCTTGGTCGATTGCAAAGGTTCATTATTGAAAATAATAAACCAAAAAAGTCAGGGATCTATCCGATAGGAAATATTCCAACTGTATCCTCAAAGTTGGATTTACACAGCAAATTAAGGAAGTTATGACCAATTTAGTGACAAAAGGTCAAAATCACGAGAAATTTAATCGGCGGCATTCTAAGATCTATTAATCCATTTTCTAGATGTTCTTTACGCGTAAACCCACCCCATCCACATTTGACATGAAAAGTTCGACGCATATCCAGTTTTCAGGACGTCCCTCTGGTAAATAAGGGGGACGCCTATTGGAATCGATTCAAGGGGGTGGGGACAACGCAAGTATGAAAACAAAATAACCGAATACAAATCCATTTCAGACCATTCTAAGACCAAATCCGTGAAAAAACCCATATGTATATGAACCGATTTTCGAGATTTTTTCTTTGTTCGATCCCAATTTTAGTTTAGTTGTGTAAAAAACCTTGGAAATTTTCAATTTCAATATGGAAGAGGGAGATGGAGGGGATAACGCCAAAAAACGAGGTTTTCTTCGACAAATGTTGTCGAACCCTGGGGCTACAATTCTCAACCGATTTTCATGATTTTTATTTGATCCGATGCCACTCTTAGTCTGGTTGTGCAAAAAACCTTGGGAATTTTGGAATTACTGTCGAGTGGGGGGGTGGAGGGGATAATTACCGTTCTTTCAAACTCAAGCGCTTCCCAAGCAACAAATCTCAACCGTTTTTCGTGATTCTTATTTTATTCCATTACGAATTTGCTACAGTTTTGGGGCGTAAATGAAGGCTTTTGTTTCCGAGTGTTGACATCCTGGTGCGCTCATTTCAAAAGTATGTAGAGACTAGCAAGTAGATCAAAATCATGTCTGCGCTCAATGTTAAACCAAAAACGTTGAAATTCTAAAAACATCCAAGAGCTCAATCTTGTTTTTGCGATTCTATGACATTGTTTTATTCGTCGCCCATTTGTGGATACGTCAGGCGAAGACAAGAAACTAGGTATTTAAAATAGATTTACCTTATAATTTAATAGCTGTTAACTGTAATGTAGATCATTAAAAATCGTATAAAACTAAGATATTCAAAAGTAGATTAACCTTCTATTGAACCCCATTGGATGACGCCTCTTGAACAGTTAGATGAAATGACAATTCTGTTCACTCGTTATTATAACATAGCACATAACAATTATAACATAATTGACAGAGACCATTGCCAACTCGTACCGATTTCCGTACCAATCTCATTTTAAGATGAATAGCGAGTGTGATGAAAATCACATAGCTTTGTTTTGGTTAATTACATGCAATAATAAATCTTGGTAATCGACCTAAAAAAAAAAAAAAAAAAATTGTACCCCCTCCCTCCCATCTCTAACCACCAAATTTGTCGTTTTATTTTTTAAGGTAAGTAGATTTCAAAAATCGATTAAAGCTACAGTCATGCAGCAATACCATATGAGAAAATTATCGCAGTTTTTCTCATATTTGTCAAATTATTTTGAAATTTGAGTATTTTGGGTGCACTCATAGTCAAACCTTACTAACAAATGAATATTGTGATTCTTGTTTTGGACTACTGAAAATCTTGTTCATTTTAAAATTAACTCCTAACTTCATGCCCTAAAATTATACTAGGAAGATAATTTTGTATGCCAACAGAAATGATATATTTTTTTCTAAATTTTGACCTAGTAGCATGGCTAATAATGCGAATTCACAAAGACAATTTGGGCATAAAATTAAATCAGGCACTTAAATTCTGATTTTCGAAGCTAACCATGTCCTGAATAAAACTGAGAGGACAGCCGTGTGGCGTCATTACAGAGGATGTTTCAGGGCACGCAGCACAATTCGCAAACTACAAAATGTTAATCAATAATGGAGAGTTTTCACCTAAATATCGATTTTTCTAACTTATTTGTGAATCTTAAAGATCTGGGTGCTGTCGCAAAACACTCAGCGCTGAAAAATACTTCGAATGTGACACCCCCACATGCCCTATTATCCAAAACCGATATTTTAGCATTTTTCGGGCCACTAAATTGTAAATTTGAACTTGAAATTCTGGAGAGATCAGACTGGCCAACGAACTTAACCGGTTTTTTTGCCAAGACGGATTTTTCTGCGTTAGAAAGAAATTTTTAGGACGTCCTGGAGAATGATACAAGCCTGCTCCTCAGTTTTATCTGATTTACTAATGAGAAAAATAGCTTTGTGCTTTTAATAATAACCGGAAGATTTATCCAGGTAATTTACACTTTCTCCAAGTTTCGAATAATGACAATAATTTATTATGGTCTTAGCCTAAAACTAATATTGCGGTCTTACTACAAATGGTGTTATAAAATTTTCGTATAACAACTCACATGAAAATGATCATTTTACAGTTATTATTGGGGTTTCTGCACCGATTGCATTGTGTTTAATCCTGTATATTAAACCTTTGTAGATTGGCGATCGCAGACTCCTTTCTTGTGGTGGTTCTACTGAAAGGTTTTGGAACTTGGTGGTGGTGATACCATGGACGTCTTGGAACATCCGGCTGTATTTTCTTATAAAACTGTCCTTTTTTGCCGGCTATAAACATTTGTTGCCATTCTGTTCGAATGTTGCTGTTTATCCAGGGATTGAAGTATGAGCTCGGAATGGTGTTGAGCTCGCTGTTCTATAGAGCTGCTCTTTTCACAGCCCTTTGCCCTCCATGTCCTATGCCCTTTGCCCTCCATGTCCTAATTAAAATGAATTTAATTCCGGCCGTTTGTCCTTGGGATAGAAGGCTCAACAGTTGTCTTATCAGGGAGGTTGCCTACTCTTTCTACTTTACAGGAACCAATTTTCTTTAAAATGCTCATTGAATCCGTAAGTATTGTCCATGTGGTGTTGTTGCTGAATTGCTGCGATATGATGTGGGCCTTTATAATAGCAATAGCTTCAGCACTGAAGCTCGAAGTTTGTTTGGGTAGTCTGTAGGTCATTTGAGTTCCGTCACATGGTATACCTATAGAATGCACATCCCACACTTTCTCCGTTTTTTGATCCGTCTGTGTACACGCTGGTACTTTGGGGCCATCTAGTTTGGATATTATATTCTAGAGCGGCTTCCATTCCCGTGATATCCTCCGTCTGCGGTTGGAAATAGTGAGTACTAAAAGGCAAGATTAACTCTGAAAATTGAATTTGATATCTTGGTGCAATTAGTTGGTTGGTGTCATATTCAATGCAGCTGGTAACTAGTGAGAGCTGGGTTTTATGGTCCCATCCCTCACTTGTCAGGACTTTGAGACTTCGACTACAAAACTACAATATGTTTATCTCCTATGCTAAAATACCTGGAGACAGACCTCGAAATTTGCCCCTCAGGCAACCAGTCGCACCTTGCTGGGGCAAAGTACCTATCGAATTGTACTCAAGGACTATCCGATGATCTATTAGTGCCCTGATTTCAAGAAAATTCAATTTGTTATTTTTCGACTTTTTATAAATGCCCGCAGCACTGAGTGTACTAAGGAAGCAAAACTATACTCTCGCCCTTGCGTGATGACATATATTATATGTTACCGGAACAGGTATTTATGTAGACCGCTAGCTAACCTTACACTCCTCTTTGAAACTAGATAGGTAAATTAACCAAGGTCGGTTTAATGCACAGCCTCAATGCCAGGACCTTTTAATCGATTCCGATCCGAGACGCCCACTTCCACTTTGTCGTGTTGCCGGGTTCTTGTACTAGATACTCGGTTGACCGATATTTCAGATCAAATAAAATAATTTATTTGCACAAACTCATGAGGCATTGCAAAGAGGAATCAATTGAGTAGATTTCAAGGTGAAATTTTTCAAAATTTTCATTTAAAATTTTCCGAGCCATTGCAATAGTTCGTTTTCTACGAAAATTCGCTAAAAGTACTTAACTAACGAAATAATTCGCTATTAAGATTACCTATATTGGCGGTCTGGTTTTTTATATTTTGAGTTAATTTTTAGAAATCTGAACAATATTCTGGGCTCAAAAAGTACCGTCCAACGATCCCGTGTTTTCTTTTTGTTTAATTGATACATAATTTCCAAAAGAACGGATTTAAAAAAATATCAAACAACACATCCGGACGCACTAGTTCTACTCGTTCTCTGGACTTTAAAGAGCGTTGACCGATATCCATTCAAAGTTACATCGCGAGAGCTTCGAAATCAAGTTCCCGAAGGAACCCATGTGACGTAATGTGTGGCCCTTACGGTGTCAGTTGGGTTCATTCGATATATTTATGCAATCATCATGCCAGTTGGACTTTCATGTAACTCCGAAAATCGGGCCAAAATCACATGAACTTGACCTAAAACGTATTTTGTGCATTGGAAGAACCTAGTTTATTACAGAGATGGCCCAGTTCCTGGAAAGAAACGTGGTAGAATAAAAAAATGTTCATTGGTAGCTGCTGCGCATGCGCGAATGTGAGATCCTTTTGAAGCATACCTCCAGTTTTTATACGATTTTTAAAGAAAATTTCTCGGATTCTGCGGTTAGGCTGATGACCCTATGGATTTCGTCATTCAAAGGTTATTACTTTTTCACTGCGCATGAACAAACGTAAAATCCATTTGGCGTCATTTTCTCATCGCCTTTTCGTCCGATTTCGCCCAAACTCGGAGTATATTGGGGAAATGATGATTACCCCATATTAGTTTCAACACAATTTAATCAATAATTGCTAATGCGACCGTGCACGAAGCTCAAATCCTCGTACCAAGCATTATAAGTCTTCCATCCGATTGCAATGAAACTTTTATTATCATTTAAAACATTTCAATGATGATGACACCCATGTTGGCTCACTCGTTTTTGAACAATTTATACCATTTCAAGAAATTTTAGTTAGGATTTGTTTGTGCACAAATATTTTAAATTCGAAATTGGTAAAATAAATACTCATCGTTTCCTTAACGATAAGTATCTATTTTACAAATTTTGAATTTGATATTTTGAATTTTGTCTCCCTGAAGAAGCCCCAGTTCCTAGGGAGAAACGTTGGAGATTAATAAAGAACCAATTTAAGGACTAAAATATATTGTCTCATAAATAGAGCAACCAAACGTTTCATACATAAAGTTCCGTAATACTTAACAAATTTAATGGCTTTTAGAGATTGTAACTTCTGAAATTGAACGCAATTTTATGACGTATTATTGTTGACATTTTCATGTGTTGGCTTAGGTTTACATAAACTCGAAAATTGTCAGGAATCGGAGCATTACGAGAACCCACAAAAAAGCGAATTGATCGCTAAGGAATGATGTTTACAATAACTTATTGTGCAGTATCTAAACTACAGTAATTGTTATATTATTAATACTTACAGCTTCTTTATTTTTCGTCAACCGTTTAAGTAAAAGTTTAAGTAGTTTTAAGTAAAATTTTAAGTAAAAGTTTCAAGTATAATGAAAAAGAATGTCAACGTCCACAAACGTTATCACGGAAAAGCACATTGAAGGTTGACACACAAGATAATGCCTCACTGTGTTGCGGTCCTATCATCTAGTATTTTTTTTTCTACCCGTAATAACGCATATAGTTCCTTTGTTCATTATTCAAAATTCTTCCGCTCTCCACAAAAATACTTTAATGGAAACCGTAATCAAGACTACGATTTGGTTTTCTCGACGTGGGGTTAGCTAAACGTTGGTAAGGTGGGATGTAAATAAGGGGTATACGCATATGTTTTTTCAATTATATTTTTAATTACCCTGAGAATTTTGGTTCTATCCTGTGATGACTTTTTCCATGATGTTTCCAACAAATACCAGGTCACTGTGCAGGGCAGGGGGGTTCCTCGAAGGCGAGAGGGCTGCTGTGAAGTAGTAATCATTTTAAAAATTATAGAAAAAGAACTACTTATCGTATCTAAATTCTGAGGATGGGTTTCAGTTTACTTTAAATGTGAAATTGGGGGGCTTTGGCGTTGTGAGGGCTAAACCTTTTTGAGAGGCGCAATGCCTCGAGTTTATTATAATGTACCATATAAAGGGTTAATTAATGATAGACCATTGATCTGTGTAGGAGGGCTACCTAGTACAGGAGTAACAAACCTTTGTGTAATAATTTGCAGCGTTTTAATATGTTCATTCCAATTTTTACGTTCCTGTATACGGCATTGAACAAGGTGTCTAAAGGGACACTGGAAGTGGCACGATTCTAAGGGGAGCCATGTTGCCATCCTTGACTAAAAAGGAGCGCCATCATGGACTCCACAGGCAACTCGGAGGGGGAAAAAATGAGGGGTACAGTGATGACCACTGTTTAGCCCCCAAAGTGGATTAAAAAAAAATCCAAAAATAAAGTAATACAAGTAAGACTAGATGTAAAATAGGCTGGTAACTATATACATGCTACTATATACAATCAGCAAAACTACGACTAGATGTATACAAATATATCACAGATCAGATATCACAGTTCGCAGTAGAGCTCAGCAGCTCTCAGGTACAACAGGAATCGGACCTTGTCTGGTCCGGATAAAACGTCAACCCATTAAGGGGGCTGATGCTGGACTCGGAGGTCCACAAGAGCTAGACAGTCCTCCAGAAAGTGGCGGATGGACAGATCACCCCCCACCTCCCACACACAACATCTCGAGCTTCTGCACTAAGCAGGTGTCTGTAAGACGGCCAGTGCCAACCCGGTTGACCACTATTCGATCCCTCCTTGGAAGTAGGGTTACGAAAGGGCCTACCGGGCTCAAGTCCTATTTCTATAAATAAATATTATTATTATTATTACTGTTACCCATCTTTTATAATATATTTTCATTCCTTTTCTTGTCAAAGGAATTATCATGGACTACATGAAGGTGCTGATGGCGATTGCCTTTCTAGTTCATCGTACTTCTGCAGGAGAAACCAGCGATCTTGAAGATACAGGTACGAAAATGGATCCAAAAATTGCGTCATTTTATTTTCTTAATATCCAACTTGATGAATGTGTAAACCTTTCTAATACTACGGTTAAAGAGCATTTAGTTTATCAAATTGACAATGTAAAACTCAACTAGTACTATTAACTATTTTTTGTGGTGGACTTTTTTTCCAGATTGGCTGACATTGAAGAATTTGTTGCTGTTCAAAAATAGGATCATTGGTTCTGGTAGGTATTAATATCATAGTCGATTCGTTACAAAAATTACCTAATATACAGGGTGCCGCAGAACGAGCTCCCCGATAAGGAATGCTAATTTAAAAAAAAAAAAAAATAGCTAGATACACTTTTTTGTAATTTCTAAATTCTACTATAATGCAGTTTTATTTCTTTTTCAGAAATTATTATGTAATAATTGTTATTTCAGTTTTATATCTTTCACGAAAGTTCGCAATAGCCTTTTCTGGCGGAATAACGGCCACGTCAAGTGTAATCGTAGCCTTCAATTCCTCCAATGTTCTGGAACGATGTTGGTAAACTTAGGTCTTCAAATGATCACATAAAAGAAATCACATGGGGTCAAATCTGGTGAACGTGGAGACCACCCGATGTCACCGCGCATGGAAATGAGATGCCCTGGAAACATTACCAGACACTACGTACACAACATGTCCCGCTGAGAGCGCAAATAAAAATCAATTTAAACGTTTTTTATACGTTTGAAGCCAATTATGTTAACAATGACGAGCTGCGATGCCTCCAAAATGGGGTATAAGGCTGTAGGAAATGTAATGAGCGTTCATTTGAGGCTATTACATCCCCGTACAACCAATAGGACTCGAGAAAATGACTTAAAATCGAAAAAAAAGTTACCCAAATTTTGCCTTTGGATCACTAAAAAAAACTATAACTATTTTGTCTGTACATCACAATGCTTTGTTTTGTTTTATTCCGGATGGAGGGGCCCGTGATGAGTAAGTAAAATTTAGAGCTTTGGAATGCGGCCAATAAGGTGAGGAGTGGGGAAAAATAGCGATATTTCAACCTGTTTTCGGATGTTCATCGTTATTCGGCTCATCACTACCAAACTATGCATCCGAGCGGTTTGGCAACAATTACTTGTGGAATTTAGTAGGCTATGTGGGCGCGCATGACAGATGGCATCATTCTTCTTGATTTTCCACCAACACGCTCATTTGACCGAGTAATACAACACGTCACTGTCACGACACTCATTAGTACTGAAGATATTACGATTAGACATATGAACACACTTTGATTCGACCTGCACATCCTATAAGTACACACTAGCCGTAGCTTGTTCAAACCAGACACTAGGTACACAACATGTCCCGCTGAGCGCGCCCCTGCCGACCTGAATTCCAACTAGCGACAACTGGCAATGGAAATAAGCTACCTAGGTACCTTATGAGTAGCAAAGTTATGTGATTATACTGATTATACTGATTATTCATTTGTTGCTTGAGTTCTCCGTAATGTAGTGGAATGTGTATCAGATATTTAAGTAGAGGGATCCAGGTTCAATCCCAAGCTCGTTAGATTTTTTTTTTTTTTTTTTTTTTTTTTTTTTTTTTTTTTGCATTCCGATTCAACCTCTGAAACATATTTTTAAACGTCATTATTATAAATGTTATAAATTATACTTTAAAACGTCATTTTGATCTCTTTGTCTAACTAATCTGTACCTATTTTATTAAGGGTTTGACTACTTGATGTTATGTAGTTTTGAGATGCGAGCTTACGAGGATCCAGACCACCCAACTACACAAATAATTCTGATCTATTTGTCCAACTAATCTATATTTTAGCAGCGGACAGAATGTCAGTTCGCCAAATCCGATGAAGAAATGATCAGTCGAGTATTGCATGCTCTTGTTCATTAATATTTTAATTAATAGTTTTTGAGTGGTAAATACCGTATGGAATAAATATTTGATTAATTATTGAATAATTATTTTACACATTATATGCAGAATTTAGGCATTACTAAAAAAATTGTTTATCTAGCAACATCTTTTTCTTATTAGCATTCCTTATCGGAGAACTCTTTCTGCCGCACACTGTATTGCGATGATCTGAAATAGCCTGCTGATGAGCGACTCGCAAGCTTGGAAAGATATTTTTCAAGAGAACAGTAACACTAAGTAGCTGTGTGATACCTGCCAGTCTTCAGGCATCGCAAACCACATTCACTGCAACTTGCTTCTCATGTTATTATTAGGTTTTTAAATCAGTGAGATTTTACAATTATGGTTTTTTGAACACACACAATTCCTTTCAGAAGAACAAACTGGGTAATTAGGTTTCATACTCTGATATAATAATTTGATAGTTAAAAATTAAAATATCATCAGAAAAGGCCTTTTCTGTGTTCTGTGCCCATCCGTAACTGGAACTCATAACTACGTACATGAATATAATTATATATAGGTATAGGCATAATGGATGTTTTTCGGATCTCTGGAGTGTGACTGAATTTCGAGGAGGTTCTCGAAGTTTGGAAAAAATAGCAAATAATTACATCACTCATTGTGTAGATAAAATGATAACATATTATAAATATATGATAAATGATGAAATTATCCATTCAATACCAAAATTATCCACAACGGTTAAAGCATAAACATTTTACCAATATTATAATTACGGATTAATGTTCATTAATATTACTATTTAATTTAATTTAATTTTTTTCTATTTCTTCATTATCATTGCTCACGATTTCTTCATTTCAGCACAGCGGTTTTTCTCAACTCAACACGCGCTATACGGTTACGACGACGGCCCAGGTATTATACATTCTATATACTTTATACTTATGATTCGTATTTCATCTTCTATCTTTTAAGATTTATATTTTATAGATGTTATTATACATTATACAATTAGGAATTGAAATAACTCGAAATAAATGGCTCTTTTTATCCTTTAGAATTTTAAAATTTGACCAATTTACTTAGGTTTGAACGTAAGTTGTACAAATACTGGATCGTTCCAGCTTTGCAATGAGTCCTATTATGTTTGCATCCGAGTCCATCTGTGGTAGCAGAAGCTTTGTTTTCTTTTTCGAAAATTAAAAAATTGTTTGTCTCGAAAATCGAAATTTCCACTCGGATTGTACGTTTAAAACCATTTTGAACAACTTTGCGTGAAAAATCACCCCCGAACTTGACATTTCTAAATTCATTTTTCCACGGAAAAGTTATTCCAGAATTTGGACTTTTCAACGGTGTGATCAAATCAATTTGTATATATTTCGATTTCGAGAGGAAATTGTTTTTAATGGCTAAAAATCAGACATTTTCCAAGGAAATCAAGAGTTTTTTATAGAATACTCTTATCGCCAATTCCCTGAGCTAAACATGACATTTCTCTAGTTACCTTCTATGACACCAATTTGCTGTATATGGTCGCTTATCAGAGAAATCCCAAATTACTTGATGATGCACACCTAGAAATATGCGCATGCCAAAGCTAGGTTCCAGTGAACATGATGGATTTTTTACGTGACCACCGTGATTCTTTCTTATCTTACCAATTCTTTCCTATCATTTTTACTGGCAATTTATCAATGGCGATTTCCTATCACGTTATTCCAAACAACGTTCAAGACCGTGATAAAACAGTATTTCGAATAAAATATCGTTTGTTGGGTTCTACGCATCTTGAAACGTAAACCAACAAATTTAAATAAAAAATGCCCGATCGATAAAAAAAAACTAATTTTAGAGTACCTATAAAAATCGATTTTTAAAATTAAATTCCATTTTCATTCAATGAATAATGAATGATGGAGCCATTGAAGAGAGAGATGAGCTTTCTCTTTCCGAAGCTCTTGTTTTTTTTTTTTTGTTTTTTTTTTTATTATTATTTTTTAACTTTATTTTATTTTATATATATATATACATACTTTTTTTTTTTTTTTTTTAGCACATTAAGCGAACCCTAACAAATGCTAACTGTTTTTATTTCGTTTTTAAATTTCAATGCTGTTGTTGGGGTTAGTCTATAATATCAAAGTCTATATTTATAATTAGTTTTGCTTTGTATCTTGTGTTTATTTGTGTAAAATAGTGATTAATTTTTGGAAGTTTTATCCCATAGCACTCGCCTTTTCTAATCCTTATGCCCTCAAGGTATTCATCAGGTTTTTTTCTTATAAAATGAAAGATGTTTACCGGGTAAACTGATGAAAGGCCATTATGTTGCCCACACTCAACACTTTATAATTATGTAGGGTACGTCCCGGGTATTCTGAAATACTGAAATAGTGATACTGATACTACCTACTATTTCTGAAATTCTGAAATAGTAAACTTTTTTACTGCTGGCGTAGTAATAAATTTGGTTTAGTAAACAGCGTTCTATCAACTGATTGGTTGAATATTTGCGGCGGTTGTAGGAACGAGCAATTGGGGAGGAACTTGCGCTACAGGGGATTATCAGTCGCCCGTGGACTTGACGCCACACAACACCTACCGCGCCATCTCCGACCGCCTCGTGTTCTACGGGATCCACCAAGTGCCCATCACCACCAACATTACCAACAGCGGCCATTCAGGTACCTTCCCACCTACCTAAGACCTATTATCGTAGATAGACGAATTAACCAGGATTTCACCACCATTCCGAAGGGATAAAAAAGAAAAACCTTCATTGTGGAGTGTTTCGTTAGTGGTGAACCTGCCGCGAACTACGAGCACGATGAATGAGTCGGTATTGTATGTCGTTCAATAGCTCCTAAATTCTATAGGTTATGGGCCCAACACACTTCCTCGCACGTAACATCTAACTCTTCCTCTTCTTCAATCCGCGGGCTCTCCCCCAAATAACTGCCAGATGTAATTTATAAAGGCCCAATAACTTGAACTTATCACATAGTTTGGATATCAATGAAGAACATTTTCAAAGATACTTCTAGACTTGTTAGAACAGGTTGGCTAGAAAGCAGTGTGATCATTTTAGGGAGAAAAAGTTCTCTAAAATCAGAATTTCCAATTGCATTTTACGTTTTAGACCTTCCTGAACAATTCTGGCTTAGTCTGCCTAGTTCTTACGAATATACAATAATTGCAAATTTCAAACGTGCATTACATGAATCGTTAAACTTCGGTAAATATTAAACTCTTCAAAAAGCACAATTTATACGTCCGAGTCTACCTATTGGTAGTGGAAGCATTGTTTTCACGTTCTTGTTTTCATTTTTGTCTCAAATAAAAATTCCCACACGCATTTTACGTTTTAAACCATTCTGAACAACTTTCGTTCCGTGCCTTTCGGTTTTCCTGAGTATCTGTCATGTGTTTGCAAGTCGTCCTTATATATTACAACAAGCTTAATTTCTACAATTTTTAACATATTCTGAGAAATTTTCAGGAACTATGCGGGTTAGGTTGTTTATGTCCCCTACTAGTTTTATTGCTCCCTAATCAATACTTTCCTCTGCGCATGCACAAATGTTATTTCTATCATGCACAATTTTCTCTCGCCCTAGTCCCCCGATCTCGCTGAAATGTGGAGGATATTTGAGAGAAGATGATTTGATCATCCCATATCAGTTTCAGCATGCTTGTATCATTAGTTGCTGCGGCGCATGCATGAATGTATAATCCTCCTAACATGTTAATTTTCACAGTTTTGGTCCGATTTTTATTAAGTTTTCAGGGAATGTGCGGGTTAGGTTGTTGATAGTTCCCTACCATTTTAAATGTTCTCCAATCATTACATACTTCATTCTGCGCATGCACAAACTCAAATTACCTCAAACATCATTTTCCCGTTTCCTAAATGTCAGACTTTGACGTTGAACGCTACCTACACTTTGATTTATTATTCTCCGCGATGGAATTTTTCAAGATCATTCAAACATTTCAATGATAATTTATGTTACGGATACGAGGTAACACCGACACCCAACACCCAACTTAGCAGACGTTTTTCAGTCCGGGTTGTGATCGCGATGGATCCCTGTGATTAAAATATTGTTACCGGATTAGTGCAGTTACATTTATACTAGGCAGCTACACTTCGTGATGGTTGTAAGGGATGGTTCATACCACATTCTTCTGGCCCATTCGGGTTTGTTATATTGGAGTGAACCTAAATTAATCACGAAGTATCTAGTTGAAGCCAGTGATCCTCCAAAGCGAGAATAACTCAGACTTGTGTACTACTACAAACCAGACAAATTAGGGATATGAGGGCATCATCTCTTCCTCACAACCGAAAATAGGGAAGCTTTGTGTTCTAGCAAGAAGTAGAAAACATTTTTTGTTTCTTCCAAAATCAAAATTTTCAAGTAGTTAAGTACTTGCCTTTTGATTCTCAGAGTTAGCTCATCCATTCTGGCTTCTTGTGTGTCTGTCAGTTTTTCTATGCCAATTCATTTTTTCGCCCATAACTACCACGTTTTAGTCCAATTTTGATGAAATTCTCAGGGATTGTGAGGTTAGCTCCTGGATGGTCCCCTATAAATTTCATTGTCGTCGGATCAATAATGGCGTGAGTGAATGCGCAAACGTGAATTTTTTATTACGTCGATTTGTCCGATTTCGTTCAAACTGGGAGGGTAGTTGGGAATCGGTTTCAGGGAAGCGCCCTATGAGTTTTATCATGATGGATTGAGAAATAACAATATTGCACATACGCAAATCCAAAGTTTATTGACACCGTGAAACCTCGAGACTAGCGGACCAAATTTGATGATATTTTCAGGGATTATCTGGGTTTGCTTCTGGATGATAATCTAAAAATTTCATTGCCGTGGAATCAATAGTATTATGCACGCATGCGCATGTGTAACCATGAATTTATGATATCAATTTAGTCGTAGTTGGTACTTTCATCTAATTCTAAACATCCTTGTTACAATAAGTGAGAAAGTTGTACTGCCCACATGAAAATACAAATACGACTACCTATTTACTTACAATTATTTATTTATGATAATAATACGGGATTAAGCCAATTACAAAACTATGCAAACATGTCTGAATAAGTAATAACTATATACAAACATTAAATCATAAATCAACACACAAAAACAACAAACAACATTAACATTTATTACATAGGTAAGTCTGTTGATGACTTTTTATGAATAATATTGAACATAGTTTCTCTTTCCAGTGAAAATCAAGCTAAAAACTCCCAAACCGATCGCGGTGACTGGCGGCGTTTTCGGAAACCATGTCTACGAATTCCAGTCACTCCACTATCATTGGGGACGTGATGTCGAAGAGGGAAGTGAACACACTTTCAACTCGAAAAGGTCTGTTAATCGAAAAAATAATCAATAATATATTGGTTCGAGTATCTATCTAGACTATTAGACTGATACATGTACATTTTAATTTAATTAAATTCATTGGTTCGATATTAATTAATCACCAGGGTCGCGGAGCGAAAGTCCTACGGGTCCCTTTAAGGGTACTTAGTACCTATTGCAAAGAAAAACTAGATTTAATTTAGAATAAATCACTGTATTGGAGTTATTATTTAGGTACAAAATTGAAAACCATATAAAATTCTCTCAAAATCCACTGCCTCGTGTCTACATCCCCCCTCTCAGCTAACTCGTCCTGTAATTTTATTGTTTCATAGGTGGGTTATACGAATGTCAAATGAGGGGCACATTGATGACCACTGTTCAGCCCCCAAAGTGGTTGAAAATCAACTGAGGAGTGTCGCTGTTCTGTAGGAGACAGTGTTTTCGAAATCAAGCATTTTAATTTCTCCCTTGATGGGAAAAACAAAAGATCATGGATATGTCTAGTACCTACTGCTTACCAGTTGGTACCTACTACTCAATTGTATACCAACCATGTAGTGCCTTCTTTTCACAAGATTATTCCATTATGGTTACAAAACAATATTAGTTTTTAACTTAGAGTAATAAATCAGCATTCCTTGACACTACAATGGCTTAGAGGTCATGAAATGTCGTGGTAAAATGAGAGCATTCCAAAAAGTGGCGAACGATTTTCCTACTATGAAAACTATGGGGGTTACTCTTCCCTAGTAACGCCTTGGTTGTACGTGAAAATCAATAGAAAATGTGGCGGTCGGGAAAAAAAGTGTCGGTCGGGAAAAAAAAGTGTCGCAAAAAATTCCTTGACCCCAAGCCAAAAGACATATCCATGTCAAAATAATTATCAAGAGTGGTGGTTAAACGGTCAAAGAGTAACACGCAGATATATTGTGACATCGATATGTCTTTGGCTCCTAGTAGTGAACCATGTGTGGGAAACATCAACTGAGTATTGAACTAGGGAGCATACCAAGCAGAGTTTAGTGGACTGATCCATTGAGCGTCCCAACAACTAGTTTGTATACCTAACCTAGGACTTCTCAGGAAGGTTAAGGAGGGGGAAATTGGCCCGTTGAAATGTGGAGTCATGTTTAATGCTTTCCAACGAACTATTTTTTAGGGATGGGAAATCAGGAAGTTATATTCTCTCTAGCAACAATTGGTTGTAGGTGAAAAGCGAGACATTTTTTGCTGACGGTCGAAAATTTGGAATTTTTACCCCCAGAGCTAAGAAATATCCATGTAAAAAAATCAACTCTAATTATTAAAATTTCAATTTAAATTGGAACTTTAACCCATCGCTGCAGATCAAATTGAGAGACTATAAAGTATTAAATAGAAAGCCATGCAGCATGATTGACGAGTTAATTTTCGTAAATCATTTTATTGAATTTACGTTAAATTATTTTGGAATTTGTGCACTCTGAGGGCAATGAATTTAAAATATAAATTTCATGGCAAAAATCCTTTTCTGAATAATGGTCTGCTATTAAAAAAATTATTTCAGAGGTCTAGTTTTTTCTGCAGTTATATTGATTTTTTTGCACATATTATTGTAATTCAAAGACATTTTATCTGTAAAGTTTATACATTTTTGAATGTTCTAATTCATAGTTGGTGAACTTTATTTGAGTAATATTCCACTAATCGATATAAATTTGAAAATTTTTACCGTTCTTGCCATATTTGGTGCTTTTTAAGCAAAATTTTCAGAAATTTGGCCAATTTAAAGTGCTAAAAATGTGCTGTCCAACGAACTAATCCTTTTCTATGAAATAAGTACTTGATGTTTGAAGAAAGAACGGATTTTTTATATTAATCCTAAGGAGAGTTGCGTTTGGAATGACACACACTCACACATACAACCAAATTTTTTAAAAGTTCCAGTCATGCTGCATGATCGTATGAGAGAATGTTTATAAATTATCGTATTGTATTTATGCTAAAATTCTTTTGAAATTCAAGCCCCTTGAGCACTCTAAAAAAAATCGCTAAAATACTGGAGTAGGTTTTTTTTATTTTTATATTATACGATTTTCGTTTTAGAAGAATTAAATTAAAGGTGACGCGTTATACATTAAAAGTACTCAGTCATGCAGCATGGCTAGTAGAGCGAATTTTCAAAGAATAGTTGTGAATAAAACAGAGGGGACAGCCATGTGATGAAATCACAAAGAAATTTTACCACACTCAGCCGAACTTGAAAATTTGGTCAATATTATGGGCATTCTACCCAAAAATCTATTTTTCTCACTTATTTGTGAACCTTAGTGTGGTCGCAATCGAATCAGCACTGAACCACTCAACAATAAACACCATCGGATCGAGCCATACCGAGCGAGCGAAGCGAGCGAGAAAACTAGTCTAGTACATTATAATTTTCAACATTTCGCGGTCAACAAAATTCTGAACGAGGGCTAATTATAAATTTTGAACTTTGCATTTTCAGTCTACCAATGGAGGCGCATTTGGTTTTCCAGAAGAAAGGCTGCAAAGATCCAACGACTGAAAAAGATGCTTTGGCGGTCCTAGCAGTTCACTATAATGTAAGTTTTCTAAATAGGTATGACGTAGTTTCTACCACCGTCCTACACCACCACCACAGGTACATAACTAGTTATGAATGAACTGACTTCGATTGCAGAAGGGTCCCTATTACATTTCTATTAGCTGTCTGAGAAGGTATAAGTTTATATGTTTACAGAAAAATCAAAATGTCAGCTTCTTTTTGAACTTTTGTGATAGTAAATTAAATAGCTAGTAATTTTAGGAGAAGGTTTGAGACTAGATTTTGAAAATTTATTCCATTCTGAGTGAGAAAATCTTTGTCCGCCATCTCAAAATTTGTGGAATACAAAATGTAATTTTACATTGTGTAAAATCACATGAAATTCATGAGTTCTGCTGTAAGTCAATGGGGAAACGTCTCAGCTAAAATATGTCCGATATGAACTTTAGAATGAATTAAATCCTGATTGGAAAGAGCTTTAGTAGGCCGAAATCAGGCCACTAGGTGATTTTGAAGGGTAAAAGTCTAGGTGGGGGAGGAGAGACTGACCCAAAATTAGCCCGATTTTCAAATGTTTGTAATTCGCTTATTTTGAGAGATAATTCAGAGTTTTGGAATTGAATTTCGTTGTTTTATGCTCTACAACTTTGCTACGTATAAAAATGTCCGTAGGGTGTACGGTTTATGAATTATTAGAGAAAATTTTTAAATGGGCACTTTGAGCCATCTTTATGAGGCCCCAATTTCGTATTCCACCAATTTCGAGATGGCAGACAAAGATTTTCTCACTCAGAATGGAATATATTTTCAAAATCTAGTCTTAACCCTTCTCCTAAAATTACTACACCAGCCTATTTTCGCTTTGTCTCTTGGACTATGTATAAAGGTTCAGGACCACGTGTTGTAAACTGAAGTCTTCCTTCCAAATGGACGGCAGAACGTTTAGTCACAGAATTAACCCATTTTAATTATCACTCACTTGTTAGAGCTCTACAATCCATTAATTTAACGAAAATAACTAAAAACAGTAGTCTCTATTGACCCTTTCCCATGTCACATAATTATGTATAACAAATTATTTTAAATTTGGCTATGTGTGGTAATATTTAAACGTCCGATGAATTTAATGCAAAATGTACCCTTGGTTGCAGTTGAGTTGGAAGAGTAACCCAGTTTTAAGCCCGGTGATGAAGGCTTTGGTTTCGGGACGGTTGGATAAACCGCAGCAGTTTGTGTTGAAGAACGGAGGAACAGAACTGCGAGACCACCTGCCCGGAGATCTGCAGACGTATTTCGCTTACAAGGGCTCCCTCACGACTCCTCCTTGCACGGAAGGCGTCACCTGGGTCATCTTCAGCGAGAGGCAGCATATTTCTGAGCATCAAGTGAGAAGAAACCATTAGAAACTATCTCATAAGGCAGATATGAGCTTGAAACATTAAATTAATATTAAATTAATTGAATCAAAATCAAAACGTCTGTCAAGGTCGGGGTTTCACATAGTTTCTTAATATTCATAATGCAGAGGTCCCTGAAATGTAATAAACTAGTTGGTCTGCTGACTAGGTCTCTCACGAAGTTTGAAAACTGATTGTCTTGTAGCATAAGGTTTCAGTCCCCGTCCGTTAACTGTGCCCCGTCCAGCCCGGACCCACAAACCACGACGGGTCTTGTAGCGACCTGTTCTTTGATTGACAGATGACTCTTTGAATGAAGTAGAAAGTCTCTACCAGTGAGGAACTTCGTCAAGGGGTATTCCATATGGTATTCCTATGGTCGGGGGAAATAGGAAATTAAGATGAAGCGAAAATGGGCAAAATTGGTTAATTAGGCCATGAAAAATTATGCTTTATAGACGTTACCTGCGTTTGTACATGCTAGAAACTTACCTTTCAGATAGGAGTATACAATGGTCTCGAACGATTAAATGGAACGATTAAATCTTAAATTTAATCCATTAAAATAATGTAAGATTCAACATTCCCCGACTGTCCCCCAAGTTTAAGAGGGATGAGACGATTAGAACGGGTGAAAAAAAGTCTTGATGGAGTTCACATGAGTATACAATGGTCTCGAACGATTAAATGGAACGATTAAATCTTAAATTTAATCCATTAAAATAATCTAAGATTCAACATTCCCCGACTGTCCCCCAAGTTTAAGAGGGATGAGACGATTAGAACGGGTGAAAAAAAGTCTTGATGGATTTCACATTTGCCACACAAAATCCACCGGGTCGCTGTGCGTTTATCCGTTTTTTCCGTGTGTGTGTGTGTGTGTGTGTGTGTGTGTGTGTGTGTGTGTGTGTGTGTGTGTGTGTGTGTGTGTGTCGTGTGTCCGCAAATCCTTGTAACAAGCTTTATTTTCCACAGTTTTCATCCGATTTGTTTCAGGGGACGTGCGGGCAAGGAGGTAGACAGTCCCCTATCAGTTTCATTGTTCTTCACTCACTACCTCACACTGCGCATGCGCAAACGCTAATTCTACCAAGCATCATTTTCTCACGCCCTAGTCGTCCGATCTCGCTCAAATTGGGATGATAGTTGGGGGGTGACAATTTGATCATCTTATATCAATTTCAATACGGTTGTATCATTAACAGCTACTGCGCATGCGCCAATATGACATCCGTTTAACAACCTTATTTTCCACAGTTTTCATCCGATCTGGATGAAATTTTCAAGAAATGTGCGGGCTTGGGGGTAGACGGTCCCCTGTCAGTTTCATTGTTGCCAAATCAATACTTCACTCTGCGCATGCGCGAACATAAATTCCCTTATGCTCCGTTTTTTCACGCCCTAGTCTTCCGATCTCGCTCAAATGTGGATGGTAGTTGGGGGATGACGATTCGATCATCCCATATCAATTTCAACATGATTGTTTCATTAGCATCTACTGCGCATGCGCCTATGTGCAATACTTCTAACGACCTTTATTTCCACTGTTTTCATCCAATTTCGATGAAATTTTCAGAGAAGGCGCGGGTTAGATTGTAAATGGTCCCCTATCAGTTTCATTGTTGTCAAATCAATACTTCATTCTGCACATGCGCAAACGTAAATTCCATTATGCTTCATTTTTTCACACTCTAGTCGTTCGATTTCGCTTGAATTTGGATGATAGTTGGAAGATGACTTGATTAGGTACCTCATATCAATTTCAACACGATTGCATAACGATGCAATGAATAGCTACTGCGCATGCGCCAATTTGTAGGGTAAGGTCGCCTATAATCGGCCACCCCTCAGTAGTCGGGCACTAACTCAGTTTTTCCTCAAAAATAAGGATTCGGGATCAGTAATCTTTAAAAACGCGTATCCTTCGTCATCTACATCATTTATGGACCTAGTGGCAGTTTTACCAACCATTAATGACGACAAGAACAACCTGTAAAAATTTGTCAAAGTTGACACAACACTGGTGAAGTTCAAATTGCTGCAGAACGTTATTTTTTTTTTCTAAGGTAAGTGGTAATTGGATTTAAGGTTTCTAGGCTATAATTTTGACAATTTCTTCTTGAAGTTGAAATTTTCCATACATTAAGACTTCCCTTTAGGTATTACAGCAACGAAACAGGTGATTATATTTATTTTAGTTTATTTATTGGCAATGGCTAACTACTGGATAGCTGTAAAACACATTTTCCAATAGCCGGCCACGGTGGCCGACGATTGGGTGTGCTTCTCAGAGCTCAACTCCCAGTAGTCGGCCAAACAGCTATTTCATAAGAATACGGGAGTTTTGTAAGAAACTTAATTTACAATTTGTTTATTATGCTTACTAGAAAGAAAATGTCAAAACCACCTCCAGACAAAAAGAGGCAGAAGGAGAAGACTTGTAAAAAGCGAGAGTTTTTTAAATACTCAGTGGAACAAATTGTTTCTGCTGTAGAAGCTGTCACCTCCAATAAAATGGGAATTCGAGCGGCTAGCAAGGTATTATTTATTTTTTTAAGCATTATCCGAACTTGTAATTGACGTAGAGGACTGGAATCCAGTCACACCACCAGCCAGATCTCCTACAACACCTGCCAGATGCTTTACAACACCAGGCAGGTCTTCCTCAACAACAGCCAGGTTACTAACACCCATCACTTACCTAACTCCGATCATCACCCAAGATTGAAGAATCACAACTGAAGATTGTTCAATCACTCGAGATTGAACCAGCACTATCCAAGACTCCATTCATTGCTGGAGTTCCTGGCGGCCCTTCCTCATCCCAGACTGATCTAGCAACTGCCAAGTCTTCACCATCCATTTGTCAAGCCCCTTTCGCATCTTCCTTGGCTACCATTCCTTCATCATTCAAAAAACACCTGTTTTTCCCACAGGCAATCAGCAAGAACAGCCCATCCACGAAGGGAGGGAGGAGGGGGGGGGGGGGGAGAAATAATGCCACATGCAATATCCTCTGAGGCTTTTCGTGAGTATTTGCGAAGGAAGGATCAAGAAAAAGAACAAGACACTTGAAGAAAAGAGGAAGAAGAGAGAAGAAAGAGAGATGATAAAAAGTGAAAAGAGAGAACTGCCAAATCGTCAAAAGAAAAAGAAAGGTGATCCACCAAAGAAGAAGATCAAGACCATAGTAGATTCGGGCACTTCAGATGACCCAGTGGACTCTGAAGAATCAGAAATTGAAGAGCCTCAATCTAAAAATAGAATTTGGAAGGTCTTTTACCAATGGCCAGTAAATAAAACTTCCGCCTTTTACATATTGACGAGTGGTTCATTGTAGCTTTACAAACTGATGTGGGCGAGAAAAGATTTTGGATTGGGCGCATAATCAAGAAAGAGGGGAATGGGAAGTAATTAGGCACGTTTCTACCCCCTCCATACTCAAAAATGCACACTGGTTACCTACATATATAACTACTCTCCAGTTAAGGATGAATAGGTACCCATTCACCGTTGAACAAATTGTTGCGAAACTGAATCCTCCGGAAACTTACAGTCGTGGTCTTCTAAAATTTGACGTTCACCATACGTACCTAAGAAGCAATTAGTGTTAATTTTTTATAGCTGATTACCATTTCACTAGCATTTCATTAGTCATTGGCATTTTAATTGTAAAAATGAGATGATTTAGATATGAGAAGCAATAAGAACCAATGTTACATTTTTGAAACAATTATCTTTGTATATATTAGTCATTTTTAGTCAATGGGATTCTGTGCCTTCTGAAATAAAGTCATCATGTACCTAATTACTTGATAAAACTGCATTTTTATTCTTAACATCAATTTCCAGAGGGGTGGCCGACAACTGGGAAGTCGCTGGCCGACGTTAGGATTTTGGTGGCCGAATACTAGGAAATTGGGAAAAGTCCCAAAAAAAGCTGATAAATTTCTCTCTCATCGACTTTTGGCGATTTCAATTGATTATACTGGTACTGTAGATCCTCCTTTACTAATTAAAACATTTATCAAGTCTTGAGGACCAACATTTGGATTTCTGGGGGGTGTTTGAAATCGAGGGTCCCTTAAGTGGCCGACTATTGGCGACCTTACCCTATACAACCTTAATTTCCACAGTTTTCATCCCATTTTGATGAAATTGTCAGCGACTGCGCGGTTTAGGTTGCAGATGGTCCCGTACCTATTTCATTGTTTTCAACTCATCAATTTTGCGCTTGCACAAACGTAAATTACATTGAGTATAATTTTTTCGTTTCTCAATTAACCAATAATGCCATTTCACACTACTTCTTCATTTACTCTTTTTCGCTATGTAATTTTTCTAGATCATTTTAAACTTTTCAATTATCTATACATTCATGATATGTAAACGAGGAAGCTATGTGCCACACCCAACTTGGCCGAGTTTTTTTTTATCCTAGAGTTCTGTGCTGTTCACCCTCACTATCTCGAATGAACGTATTGCGAGACACCTCACAAATTTGATGGAGGTCACTATAAATCGCATAAACGCATGAGACTGTTCTTTTTACTTTCTTTTTTCGTTCCAAGTGATTACAAGAAGTTTTTCAATTGCAGGTGAGTGAATTCAGGAGGATCAGAGACGAGCTGGGATTGAAAGTTACCTTCAACTACCGTGATCCTCAACCTCTCAATGATCGCCGTATATTTCTAGTCATGCCCCCAGAGAGAACCGTATATTTCAACAATAGAAGACCCTAGACCGTCATCTCGTAGGTTTCATCAGAAAACTACTTACTCCGAAGAAGAATTGTCAGGTTTCAGCCAACTTACGAAAAGTTTGTGATTTTTAACAAAGTAAGACAAAGTTGAATAAAACAAAGACTATTTGGCAGCTTTCACACTGGTTAGGCACGAGGCATCAGACGTGTAAACACGAGACATGCTTTTTACGAATCCAGCCCATTGAAATTAATGAGTCATATCACACTGAAGAGAACCGTGTTTAAAAATGAAATAGGTACATATTTGATGGGATCCGGAAGGTTGGAGTTTCAAGCAGCTCTCATGGCTTGGCGGGTTAGAATTCGTTGTTTTCTCTAGTTGACGAACATATTATTAATATAATAATAATATTATTGATAAAATTAGGGCCCGTCTTACTGACAGCTGGTTTCATTGTTCATAGTGGACAATTTTTCAAAAATAGTTACCTTAATTTTGTAGTAGGATTGGAATTCGCGTAGATGAGTTGAGTTTTTCGGACAAACACAAATGGCAGGTGTGAATCACAGTCGACTCCTGCAACGCATCCTTCTTCTCCTTACAGTAACTTTAGCAATTAATTCTGACGACGAACTCATTCTGAGTGGGAACTTAATCAATTGATGCAAATCAAGACTGAATAAATTACGTGTTTCATACATGGGATAGCACTTGCCTTGTCTGTCCCCTGATGTCCGATGTCTCTTGCCTTAGCAGTGTGAAGTTATTTAAATATATCTACGAAGTTTAAAGTGGTCGGTTGATCACGAAGATAAGTGTTGTTTCCCGATTTGTAGTCGTCGCTGAGTTTGGAGACTGGTCGTGATAGGTTGTGTGTAAGGATTTTAGATAAAGTACTGGGATGGCTTTTAAGCTTGTTGAAAATGAACTCAAACAGGTATCCGCGTATTTGATTGGACCAGCTGGTGGCATCAGTAAGAAGGGGAGCATACCTATTTATTTAAACTTATGTTTAACTGGGCGGCGCAGATCAAAGAAATGATGTGCTGCGTTGGGTTCGGGAGAGTCTAGGATAGACTAAACTACAAGGAGTTGCAGGAAAAGTGGATTTCTATGGTTAGTTGTTATAGAGCGAAACTATTTTATGAGGATTTAGGGAGAATGTACCACTCTTCTTGTAACGCATTGTACAAATATTTAAAGTTTACCTACAGCAATCCAGAGGGTTACCTAAACTCAAATGCGCCTGTTTTCGATAAACGGATTTTAGCGCAGCTCAAATTGGTCAATTCAATAACTATAAGAGGATGGATTAGGGGGAAAAACTATGAAATTGATCAGGGAAAAGCGTATATTTTATGTAACATAGGAAAAATAGAAACCCTATTTCATGTTCTCTGTTTCTGCCCAGAGTTATCTCATCGACGGCTCAAGTTTTTTGGTTTCAGAAGGTTGAGTAGGGAGCATGTAATAAAAAATTTATCATCAGCTGAAGTAGTGGGGAGACTAAATTGGTAAGCTCATTCTTTCTATCATACTGTTTAGGTATAAAGTAGGATTTTAGAAAAGGCTGGTTTTGATACCTAGAGAAGTTACAGGACAAGTTATTTTCATTCTAATTTTATTTATTTATTTTTACAAATATAAGGTAGTAAATCATTGTTAATTTCTTGCCTAATTACCGTTTTATTGTTTAATTGTCAGCCGGGTGCATGTCTCAATTCTTACTTAAGTAGGAGACCATACTCGTGTTAGTAGTAATGAAGTACCTGCTATTAAATGATTTTACAAAATGGGCGTGGTCCCATGCATTGAAAAGGCATATTGCCTTGTCAATAATGAGTTTTTCAATTCATTTAATTTCATTTCAATGCAAACTTAATCAATTGATGCAAATCAAGACTAAATAAATCACGTGTTTCATACATGGGATAGCACTTGCCTTATGCCTGTCGTCTGATGTCCGATGTCTCTTGCCTAAGCAGGGTGAAGTAATTTAAATATATTTACGAAGTTTAAAGTGATCGGTTGATCACGAAGATAAGTGTTGTTCCCCGTTTTTTAGTCGTTAAAACATGTTTTTATATACAATTGTTACAGCATATATTTGATGTTTTATTAATTCAATGGTCAATTATTTTAAACAATGGCCAAAGGATTGCAATGAATACTGTATAAGAAGTCATTGTATATTTATTTATTGATTATTTAAATGATTTTATACTACAATAAATTTGTTATACGTGGACTTGAGTGTTCTTATACATAATATATTTCTGAATCCATGACATCTTTTCCCAAAAGTAGGTACCTCAAATCATTGAGTACCTACTAGATGAATTTATTACTGTTCATGGTAAACAAAAGTGATGCTACTGTTAACCTTCAAAAGGTGCCCGCCTATTTTGGTATATTATTTTCAGCAATGAACGTAATTGACCTAGAAAAACTTTGTTAACCCCCCCCCCCCCCCCCCCCCCCATTCAAAATATGTTGGATTTCGTTTCAAGATGCGTAGAATCCAAAAATTGAAAAAACTGTCCTTCTACCCTACGCTGTCCGAAGCTTTTCTCAGAAACAACTGGACGAAACTTTATGAAATTTGGCTCAGAAATATTGTGGCCAAAGATGTGCCAGTAACATCGGCATTACTTTCGAAAGGGTAGGCTCTCAGAGCTGAAATATTCAAACATTGAGATCTCAAAAACTTGCAAGTACCTAGCAGTAATTTTGGTTAATTATTTTCAATAATAAATCTTTGTAATCGACCAAGAAAACTAATTTTTTAACCCTCTTTCAAAATTTGTTGGTTTACGTTTCAAGACGCGTAGAATCCAAAAATCGAATTAAAAAAATCCGTTCGTCCACCGTACGCCGTCCGAAGCTTTTCTCAAAAAGTATTGGACCAGACTTTAAGAAACTTGGCTTAAAAATCATTTATCGGCCGGGGATGTGCCAGTAACATCGGCATCACGTTCGATCAACACTAAAGGGTAGAACCTAAGGGCTGAAATATTGAAAAATCGAGATCTTGAAATCTTTCTATGTAACAGTAATGATTTTTTTGAGTTTCATTTGTAGGTATCCGCCCAAAGAATCGAACGAAACCACCCCGGTCGCTACGCGTTTATTCATTTGCTTTCCCTTAGGTTCTAAAACATCGGGGAAAAAAAAAATATATATATATATATCAACACGGGATTGAATCGTAATTAGTAAAAGATATCAAAAAACGCCTTGAAAACTATGAAAATTGTATCGGCTGATAATAGTTCCAATGGAATTCTGAATTTCCGAAATAGAGTTTATTATAACTTCTGTATTCTATTGGGCTTGTGCATTGTAGGTAGCTAATCACCTTATTGGTTTTCAGTTGATTTTCAGGACAAAGATGATGCTAACAGTAGGTAACTACCTAGAAATATATGACAGAGCATTGGCTTAGCAGTACGATAGAGTGAACAAGTGAAGCTTTAGAAATTAACGTAGGTAGGTATCGTACAAAGCTGTATTCAATCGAATTACCGATCAATTTTCAATCGAAAGGCTCTTTGGACGTCACCTATGACACCAGCCACTTGGAAGCGAGATGCCAGAATCTTTTGAAAGTGGCGGAAAACTACAGACGATATAGAAATGGGTCGGTAGCCTCCAGGCCCACTTCCTCCTTTCTTTGGGATGAAGACGGTCCGGGGTTTTTGGGGGGTTTTTCCGAAAGAAGTAACAGGTTGAGGAAGAGCAGCTTGCTATTATTCGGGGCTTTATTCCAGCGTCTGGCAGAAATACCATCAGGTCCAGCAGGAGTGGAGTTTTTGACACGACGCTTCTATGCCTCACATAATGCTGTGTAAGGAATCCCTACTGGAAACTGGGGGCACCACCAGCTCACCAGGGTTGTGGCTGGGAGCACTCAAGAGTTCAGGGATAGAATGATGAGGAAGAAGAAGAGGGAGAGGATGGCCGGCGCCCCTGCCTGGAGCGCCTCCGAGCGCCTACCCTAAAACCCCATGGGCCAAAGGGCCGGTAGGGGTTATGAGGCTCACCGTTTGGTACTTCCATAACGGGGGAGACACATTAAGAAGGGCCGGGAGACCCGTTGACACGACCTGGTAATCGCCAGCGGGTCATTCTGCAACCGTATGTTCACCCAGAGGGTGCCCGGGTTGCACGACGGGTACGAATGACCTTGACATGGGCAGGAATATGAAGGAGCCCCGAAGAGATAAAAACACCAACAGTTACCCTACCCCAGTAACCCCAACACACACAAACACACACCCACTTACATTAGAAGCCATTTGAATACCTTGTTTAATTTTCTTAGAAAATTCTCTAAAAACGTATAACGCTACAAATTATTACACAAAGCTTTATTATTTCTGTATGGGAAAGCCCTTTCGAGAGGCGCGAAGTGCCGGGCTTCGATAATTTACTATACAACTTACATTAATTATTAATATGTGATCTGCGTAAATGGGCTCTATCCGATAAGAGAAATAATAAACCTTTGTGTAATGATGTGACGCGTTTCTCTTAATACATTCATTTATTTTTATTTTTTTATTTTTTTTCTTCCATTTATTTTGGCTGGGAGTTACCCATGTGCCACAAAATTTTACAGTAGGTATATCAACAAAATTGTAAACAAATCAACTAGTTGAATACATTATTTAACCAAATTACACTCTTCAAAAAACGTAAAATTTGACAATAGTCCTACTGCAAAAGTAGTGGTAATGAACCGTTGTACTTTGTGAGCGTCTCAGCAAGTAGGATTTGTCGTTCCTCTGTTAATTTGGTGCAGTGGGCAATTATGTGTTCCATATCTTCCAAAACACCTCACTCCGTACATAGTTGATCGATTCATTTATTTTCAAACGATGTTATGTTACGCCTCTAACGAGGGTGGAGCCAAATGGTGTTTATTTACTAACGGCAAACAAACGCTACTGGTCGTATTGGTTCCTATCCAGACATCCAACTGTGTAAATTTAATGTTCAAACAAAAATAATTTTTATCTATCTAATAGTTATCTAGACATTCCCCTAACTGGGAAAGTGGATGGAAGGATAACCCGGAACTCAAAGCCTCATAGAGCAAGGGCGGATTCAGAATGGGGAATTTTCATGGTTATTTTTTATTTGCTCAATTGCGGGTTTCGTAACGGCTTTCCAAAAAGGTGCTATATGATGGGTATTTGATCTTGAAATTTATTTGCACGATGACGTCACGGCCCCCGCCTGCCTAAGGGGAACCCTCAGCTCCATTGTACTACTACGTCACGCCCGATCTTCCTATTTATTGGCCAAACTAAGCGGTACTTTGAGCCCAAAATAGTTACTAGGTGGTTTTCAAGTGCGCTGAATCCGAATCTGAGTCAAAATTGTGAGATTCCGACAAATCAGTGTTCCACATTATACTTTCCAAAGGTCTTAGTTGATCGCGATATAATTATCTTCTTTTAGAAGAATTCCAAGTTTTTAATATCTTAAACCAGTTTTGATATACTCGTATTTCCAAATCTATCAGTGCAAATGTGTCTTTCTCGGTGTTGAATCGTCGTGTGATGATTTTACTTTTTTCACAACAAAGGATACACTATTATATGCGTTAATAAATCAATTTAATATATCAGTATACAATGTGGATAGGTCAATGATGTTTTTTATGATTGGTTGGATAGATGAAAGTTCCCCATCGGGCTTGCCCGTAATTTTCAAATAAACTACTCGACCAAACTCTATGAAACTTGGTTCAAAAATTACATTTGGGGTCTGATTGGGCCTGAATAATCGGCATCATCAATGTTTTTGATGAAGTTTGTTTTGTAGTTACTGCTTGCCTATTATGATTGTATTTTGATGTAGTTCCAGATTACGGATAAGCAACGAATAAAAACAATATACTGTTTTCGAACCTTAGAAACTTAAACGGATAAAAACTGTTAACTGTTTTCGAACCTTAGAAACTTTATTTAAAGCCCAGACCCTTTCGACTGCTATTACCACGAGACATTCCTCACAACTTGGAGGTCTCTATGTAGGTAATTAGTTGGGTAATTAGCTCTATTACCTACCTAATAGAAATGAAAGCTGAGAAGTACGCCTTCCTTCTAAGGCATGTCATCGACTAACATTCCCAGGTTATAGATTTTATCAACACGGAGGGTAAATGGTCATGAACAATGCATACCTAGTCACCCCACTATGACACTATAATTTTCCTCATTTTTTCCATATAAGGCACTCGCCGACGATTTTTGTCTACGGGTTGCGGTGTATTTTGTCCAACTAATCAATTTGTTACCTACTGTAAGGATTGATTTTAAGTTTTGAAATGCGAGCTTGCTATAACCCTGACCACCAATCTATACACATCATTCAGATCTATTACAAAATAAATCCCTACATCGCAACCTGCAGGCGGAAGCCCTCGCCGATGACTCTAACCTGGGTTTCACGGCCATACAACCTTTCATGTCTTAAACAAACTGAGTTCAATAGTGGAGCATTGGTAGATAGGCACCTACATATTTCATGTCATAAATATTGCTTCCACCTATAAGTAGCGGAAGCAGTTTTTACTTTTGAAAAATGAAAAGTTTTAGGCTCCAAAAAACAAACGGTTTTTTTTCCTTTTTTTTTACGGTGGCGGCTCAATATTTACTTGCATTTTAAATTTTAGACCATTATGAACAACTTTTGCTCTGTAAGTATGTGTGTGTGTTTATGTTGGTATTTTGTGTACACACAACGTTTTCCCATGCGCACGCTATCTGCCATTCAATCTCTTCGCCTGAGGCCCCAGTATAAGCATCTTGTACAGGATGCAATCCTGGCAAATAGCAGTGAGGCCTCTCCCCACATCAGCTGAATTATCTCCTGTTCACCATAGGAAGTTTAAATTTGATAGAGAGCTTCTTTGGGACTTTGATGGACATTTGATATAATGAGCTCTTTCCTGGTCAACTGAGTGAGCTAAATTCTCTCCTGGTCACCCTAGAAAGTTGAACTTTGTGTACTCCTTGACAGGTACAATAAAAATCATGAATGATCACATACACTGTAAAACATATTCATGATTTATATGTTCTTCCTTAAAGAGAAGTTTGTGTATGTGTGTGTCTGTCGAGTAGCCGCAAATCTTTGTATCTAGCTTAATTTCCACAATTTTCGACCGATTTTTATGAAATTGTCATCGAAAGTGCGGGTTAGCGTGGAGATGGTCCCAGTACCGTTGTTTCCAAATCAATACTTCACTCTGCGCATGACAAACGTAAATTCCATTAAGCATAATTTTCTCACGCCCCCCTCGTCCGATCTCGCTCAACTTTGGAAGATAGGTGGACGAGATTGATTTAAGCATTTCTAGCAATTACCGTAATGTTATCATTAGTAGCTACTGCGCATGTGCAAAGGTGTATTCCTTTTAACGAGCCCAATTTCAATAGTTTTCTTCCGATTTTGATGACATTTTCAGGGAATGTGCTGATTAGGCTGTAAATGGTCTCATAGGCTGTACATTTCATACATCCCGAATCATTACTTCAGCATCATTTTTACCCACCCTAGTCATCCAATCTCGCTCAAATTTGGTGCATAGTTAGGGGACGACAGTTTAATTATTCCATATTTATTTCAACATAATTGCATCATTAGTAGCTCCTGCGCATGCGCAAAAGTTAAATACCCGGAACAAGGTTAATTTTTAGTTTTTATCAGATTTTGATGACATTTTCTGGGAATGTGCGGGTTAAACTGTAGATTGTCCCCTACCAATTTCATTTTTCTAAAATCATTAGGTAGGTACTCCATTCTGCGCATGCACTAACGTAAATTACTTCCAGTATCATTCTCCTGTTTCCTAAAGCACCGATTTTCACGTTTTACATTACCTACATCTTAATTCTTAGTTTTTAATGACTACTAAAACCATTTCAATTATCTATCCATATATGTTATTTTCGGTTGGTAGGGACCTATTTTCTCAAGCATCGTTATACTGAGATCATGGGGACTAGTAAAGTGTAGCTGTTTTAATTAATTGCATTAATTTTCCCTCTGCAGGTGCCTATATGCACCGGCATATTGATGTTAGCCTACCCATCTGCAATTTGAAATGGACCTCCTTTGTAATATCAAGAATTGAATATCAGTGCACACTGATCAGCTGTAGGGCCTTTGAGGTTAATTTGTTGTTTAGTTGACTTATGATGCTGAAACCTGAAATGTAGCTCCTTTTTGGAGATCTGGAATACAATATTACTAAGTATGATGGCGGGACTGTGAAGCTAGTTTCTTTACTAATCAACTCAAGGTGCTGTAATTTCCTTCGGGACACCTCGAAAACAATTACGAGGTACGGATTAGCACTTATCAGCTGAGGGTCCTCTAATTCTTTCCTTACCTATAGGCAAATTCTTTCCTTACATATTGACTTTTTTTTCTTTAAAGCGTAAAGTTGAGGGGTTCTGAGACTGTAAAGGTGTGAACCCTTTCGGTTGGTGCGATGCGCCTCGTTCTGATCATATATTGTATACGGGGTTTAATTATAGGCCAATGATCTGCGTGGAGGGGCAATCTAACATAGAAATAATAAACCTTATGTAATAATTTTCAGCGTTTTGTCTAATTATTCGAATAGGATGTGAGCAATATTTTATTTTGAATAACTCTAAATCATTTGGTTGTGCTCAGTTTTGACTTTTGAAAAGCATAAATGAAGAACCTGTGAGCTCTGGAATCGCTTCAGGTAACGACGCCGAGGTCGTTAGCTGAAATCGCTTCCATTTATCACGTTGCTGGGCTTAGGTACATTTGCCCGTACATCTCTGACGGTTTGACCGGAGGCATCTCATGCTGATTTACCTCCCACAAGGCAGAGAAATCCTTCCTAAGCTCACTTCCTCCTTCCAATATCCTATTTGTTACCAGTACAGGTCATTTAAATACGGATTTATTCTAAGATGGAAGAACCTTGAGCGGGTTAAGAGGTGTAGGTAACCCTATGCGGATAACCGGTTGTCGTTATCCCCACCCTGCTATCATCTTTGACAGTGGGTGTTTACAATAAGAACAGTGACCACCTCCAACAACATTTTAGTGGAGGTCGCGGGTCCAGTCAGTTTTATGAGTTTTTCCTCGTTCGCGCCCGTCTCCGCTTGACCTCTTCGTCGCCCTCCGATAGAAAGAAATTTGATATCTCTGGGCGGTCCATCCTCATAGCATCCGCGACTCGCCGCTCCACAAACGATAAGATTAGTTTTGAATCAGTTGGCGACCCGACAGCTACGCTACAACCCGGTTGTCGCTCATCGACGATCTCAACATCAAATCGTAAGTCCATCATCGTCATCCATTCTAACTGCTGAAAGCCCTTTATGAAATAACGAACTGGAGAAAATTAATAATGTGGACTAAAGTGAGCAACTTCCCTGCTTTTTAGGATGCTGCTCGGAACCTAGGTCACATATATATTTATAGGCAGGGATGTCATCGTCAATCAAAGGACGCTGTATTAAAATTGATCCAGGGGAGAGAGGGGCGATTCAAGCATAAGAGAAAAATAACCGTTTTCGTGTTCGTTTAAGACCGAATTCGTGAAAAAAGTGTAGGTATATCTGTTTTTGTGTAGTACAAATGTTATGGATGAGTTTGTAGTCGTCTGTGTACAAATTTTGTCGATGCTTAACCGGTTTACGTGATTTTTTTTCTGTTCGAACCGATTTTACTCCAGTCTGCAACCGGCATCTATTTTAACAGCTGAAAATCTTTCATAAAATTTCAAACAATTGAACTGAAGTAAACTATTGATGAGAACTAAAGTGACTAGTTGTGCTGGTTTTCAGGACGTCCCACGGTGGGACGAATGGCCGATCTAGCTGAATAAAAGTCACTCAAACGTTCGATGTTGAGGGGCAAATATACTTCAAGATGAAGGTATGACTAGCCAAGAATGAAGGTGTGTTTTGACAGGAACTCTACAACCGCTATAGGCTCTACGAACGCTTGATTTGTAAACATCATTCAGTGCTTTTTATTGTCTATAGATTAGAGATTACTTTTTTCGCATTTTAGCGAATTTTCGTCGAAAATTATACTATTGCCATGGCTCCAAAACTTTTAAAATCGAATTTTTCGAAAATTATCCTCATTTAAACGAATCCTAGAGTGAAACGCTGTTTCATATATACCTAATTCTGAAGTATCGGCGGAAATGGGGCTACGAACATGAGAAGTTCGAGATATAGCACAGCACGTAAACAAGTTATTGTTTGTTACTGATGATGACCTAACCGTCGAAATCGATCTAACATTGTAACTCATTATTTTCGTGAAATTAGACAACGTCCTTCTTTAACTTCCGTTTTTTATTGACGAAAACTATGACCTAACCGATTTGCTCTTCTTTTGTGCTTATAAGGGCAGTCGTGACAAACACAAGTTTTTTTTCCAATTTTTTGTTTATTTGTTTGTTTTTTATTATAATGATTTATTGATACTAAAATTCTCATTTTTGATCAGTATTGATGAGATTTATAGAGCGAGGAACGAATTGTAGTGCGGAAAGGGGTGACGCAAGGTATCAACAAGGGGAAAGTCATGTTAACCACTATGTTCCTTAGGTCCTTCACCCCCTAGCGCTCTTAGCGGCGGGCCTTGTTAGCTCGGAGCCCCATTGTGGGAGAATCGGTGATTCTATTTGCGCATTTGATGGTTTGTTCTATGCTTCTCGAGCTGAGGAAGGTGGGAAAAATACCTGCGATTGTTTTGGTTTTGACTGTGCCTGATAACCAGCCGCTGTAAAATTGAGAAGCTGGAACAAAACTATCAGCGTTCATAACGTTGTTAGAGCTACGATGATCAAAGTGAAAAGATACTAAGGTATAATCGAGGAACTGGTAGATGACGGGATCTCCATTGAAATAAATCCAAACACACAAGACGTCGAGCCAATCAAATACTAGTTCTCATTGCAGCAAGATGAAGATTTTCTCGATATTCCCATGATGAGTGGTACAACTTTGTGTGAAATAAAATTGTTAGGTAATAAATAATTTAAAGGCAAAAAATATTTTCAACACATTGTGATGGTAGTCATGTATATTTTTCATCATAGTTTTGTGCATACATAGTTTAATGTTCTGTAATTAATAACTTTTGTTGAGTAATATTCCGCTAAAAATATAAATGTAAACTTTTTTAGCCATTTATTGTCTGAAGTACATTTGTTGAAATATGACTATACAATTTATTGTGTGAACCTAGGATCTCGCAGCATTGTGCGGGGTTTGCATACTTTCGGCCTACGGCGAAAATTGCAAAAGTGCAAGACTCACATTTTATGCCCCCACCGGCATATGTATTAAAATAAAAAATTGCGTAAAAGTAGACTTTTTTTATTTATTTAGAAAACCGCGTTATAAACACACGATATATAGTCAACTTCTCAACTTTTGACCACACTTTTGGATTCAGCATTAAATTGCCTTTGAGAAGAATTGGTTTTCATATTTATTTAATACCATTCAGACTCATTTATTAAAAAATAAACGTTGGATCTTTTAGAAATTGGGAATTTCAAAAAAATGTTTAAAAATTGGCCACTCCCTCAAAATTGATTTTAAGGAATAGTCGCGGGACAGTAGATTCCCTTTGCCGTGCCTGTCGGGGTAAAAATGAGAACCTGCACCATGTGGTGCAGCAGTGTCTTCGTATTCACCGTGGCCACATTCTACGTCATGATGCAGTTGCCAAGCATATTGCAGGCACTTGGTCGTCCAGTGGTTGAGATGTTGAGAGGGAGAGGGCACATGCCGAGTGACCGGGGAAGGAAGCCGGATATCGTTGCCGTTAAGCCCGATGGGTCTGCAATAATCCAGGATGTTCAGGTTGTCATGTCTGCGAGGACATGGGAGCAGACCTGGCGGACTAAGAAAAATAAGTACGACAGAAATGACCTGCGGCAAGCAATTTCCGAGCTAAAAGGAGTGGCCCATTACATCAGGGTAATGGGCGCGACCGTGTCATGGCGCGGGGTATAGTGCCGGAAAAGGGCCACAGAGTTACTCGAGTTGAGCATCTTGGCGAGAGTTCTCTGTGGTATCACCACCCACGTCCTGAGGGGTTCTTACTTGAACTGATGGTCATTTTATAGGGGCACTTCCTTTCATCCCACTCTTCCTCCTCACCCTTCAGCAACTTCTCTCATCCCTAGAGCCGGCGTCGGGTAAACCTGGGTGTCCTCCCCACTTTTTATGGTGTGCCCACTCCGCCTTTGAGGGGAGTTTTGTACCAAAAAAAAGTGTGTGTTTTGGATATCGTTGCCTTCAAGCTCAATGGGTGCATTATACGTATGTATAGCGATACATATGAATCATGTAGGAATCGTTTTAAACGGATTTCCATTAATAAGAGTTTGAAAAAATCGTATTCTTAAATTTTTTGACCTATTTCAACAGCTTCATTTTCCCACCAAATTCGCTAAGCGCCCCTGAGGTCTAATTAGTTCGTAATAATTACTGTTCACCGCAATCGTTACTATTATGGCTTGTTGTTCATGAGAAACCCGTAATCAATTGAACAACAATGAATTCGAGTTTTATAATTTGTCGTTTGTCGTAGAAACATTGTACTAATTCGTGAATGTTGGGTAGATGGAAGAGCCCGCCGAGAAAATTTAATCGAGCCAGCAAGTATTAAGTAGAAATTATGCTTCGGAGGGGCAAAACATTTACAACTCTAGTCCAATAGTTTGGCCGCAGTGTGTAAGCATATTCAGTTACAATCTAAAATTATTCTGATGCAATTAATAAATTTCTAGTGAGAGGACTCAAGGATGGCCGAGCCATCACCTGAGCTGAAGAAAGGGCTTGAATAATGAATAAAGGGGGATGTGAATCATACTGAACACTTTGGGGCATAGAATACGCCAAGGCATTTCTTATGGTGTTTTTATAAGGAACCATGTAAGTATTTACCAAGTACTTAGTTCTCTTTGAAAAGCTGTAGGAACTTCGCGTTGCTTAACGGTTTGAAAAAACCCTTTTCTGACAACCAACACGGGAGAGGGGCGGGGTTATGAGTAAGAAATTTTTTAAATTTCAAATTTTGAACGAAAATTACCTCATAAAAGGGACGACCGCATTTGACATCAGTCGTTCACATTTTCCTATGAACTCAAAACTAACTCGTCAGACAAGATTTGAAGGACGGTTCTAAAATCAAACAACAATTTCACATTCCAAGTTTGACTAAAATGGTCGTCAATTGGGTGAAGGGTGAAGAATAAGTATAAAAGTAGTTTTCTCTTCGGATCTATAAACTTTTTAGGGTGCTGAATCTGGATCTTGACTTTCCAATTTAATTCCAACCGCAGCGAGGTACCATCAACGAGTCCTATGATATGACCGTTTGAAAATTGGTTATTTTTTCAAAAGGTTGCGATTTTAAGTTTATGACATTTCTTAGCGAAATATCTACCTGAAGGGCAAGAAAAATGCTGCAAATTGTTACACAACGGTTTGTTGTTTCTCTATTAGATAGTCCTTCTACGCAGAACACTGGCCTATAATTATTATTAAGCCCCATATATATATCTAGTAAATGATCAAAACTAGATTTTAGAAATATCAAAACTAGAAACTAGAAATGATCAAAAGTTCACACCTTTACAGCAAAGGACCTCTCAATTTTACGGTTTATAGTAGGTGGCTCCCGTCGGCAGCAGCTCAAGTTTTTTCTTCCTGGTCACTTGTAAGATGTTTCTTTTTACTCAAAGGTGTATTTTTTATTTCTATTACTGAGTTTATCGAAACTTTAGTCACCTACAGATGATCTTAGTTAGGTGTCTTATTTTATATCATTAATTTCAATTCGTGGATGCCTCGATCGATGTCGATTTATACCTGTGATATGTACCTATCTACTATTATACTTAGATTTCAGGTCTTGTTATGTTTAAAGTGGCGAATATTGTGTACCTATTTATGATTAATTGAATTATATTAACTTCTCCATGTTTTGCTTGTCACTGATTAATATAATTCCAAAGAATCGCCTCCTGCAACCAGAGAGAATAGAAAGATACTCATTGCTATTCTCATTGTCATTCTATACTCACTGCCTGCAGCGCTGTACGTTGAACGGCTATTTTCGCTGATCAAACTACTGAAATACATTAATTGTAATTAATGTGCAAAGAACAAGCATAGTGTTTCAAAACAATATGCAGTGTATGCAAATCTTTTACTTGATGGGAAGATGACTTAGTCATAGATCATTTAGTTCCACAACTTTACTATAAAGCGTAAAATTATGGGCTCCAAAATCTAGTTTTGATCATTTACTAGATATATTATATGGGGCTTAATAATAATTATAGACCAATGTTCTGCGTAGAAGGACTATCTAATAGAGAAACAATAAACCGTTGTATAACAATTTGCAGCATTTTTCTTGCCCTTCAGATAGACATTTCGCTGAGAATTGAATGAACTTAGCAAGTTTTTTGAAAAATAGCCAATTTTTGAACGGTCATATCATAGGACCTGTTGATGGTACGTCGCTGCGGTTGCACTTAAATTGTCACAAATTTAGAGTTCTATAATGGAATATTTGAACTCATTTGTTAAAATCTACACCGTTTCAATGATATAATGAAAATGGAATAAAGTCCGAAAATTTTGTGGTTCTTCACAATTTTCATGTGAAGCCGATCGTAAAAATCCATTTCAGACCATTCTAAGACAGAATCCGTGAAAAAAGTATAGGTCTCCCTCTCTCTCTCTCTTTCTCTCCCCCGTGGGTGCGCGGATATTTGGCATTTAGAAAATTAAGGTAGTAAAGTCGAAAAAAATTGTTTTTCTAGACAAATTTCATCGACGCTACCCAGAGTACAATTCTCTATTTTCGAGATTCTTATTTTGTTCGATTCAGCAAAGCTGCAACAAACTGTGGGAATTTCGGTTTGGTGGTTCGACTCATTCAAACGCTAACCAAGCTACAATTCTTACACGATTTTCGTGTTTTTCTCCCAATTCAGAATTTAGTCTCGTTTCCGATCATTTATGTCAGGAGTTTCAAATTTAATTAGGTACGGAAAGTTTTTTTTAAATCAAATTTCGGAACAAAAGTCAGAAGTTTCAAATTTCATCATGGAAGGGGATGAATGGAGGGGGTAATATTAATAAATCGTAGTGTTTACACGAATCTTATCTGGTTTCCGTGACTTTTTTTCTTGTCCTAGATTTCAGACCAGGTATGCAACAAACTTTAGAAGTTTCAAATTTAAATTGAATTTTTTTAATTTTGGAAGTTTTTGGGGTGGGGGTAAATGAAGGGGGTGATTCCGATAAATCATGATATTTTTGATGTTCTTATTTTTCCCGTCTGTCAACCTTTTTTTTATCCCTCGGTGTATATGTACCTATGAGCTGAAAATTGGGAATTTCATTGTAATATACTATTTAAGCAATTCTCAACCAATTTTGATAATTTTTTTAATTTATTTTATGACTACTTTTACTACCTATGTTTCTGAAGTATCAGGTCTTATGACCATTCTCAGTAAATTATAATTTCCTAACGACTGGGGGAAGGATTGTAATATTTTCAACCAATTTGGAAAAGCAGGTCAACATTTAAGTTGGGAATTGCGGAGGGGAGGGGGGGGATCTTGAAAAATATTTCATAAGCAACCCATATAAATATATACATAACAAGTACATAGGGACGCCCCCGTATAATAGACTCATTATTTACCAATATTTTTGACGACCAGACAATCGATCGAACGACAGATGTAATTACAATGAGGTCCCCTATCAACAAATTCAGTTTATTATAACTTTGGCTACCTAAAGACGTTGGTTATAATTTTAATTCGTCCGGAACTGCCACATCCAAGTTTTCCCAAGTGTTGTGATTTCACATTATACGACCCGGTTTTGAGCATTTTCCTGTATATAGCAGGAGGTATTAGATAGGCATATATCATATTAGCTGTTTTTTCAACAGGCGGAGGCCTACTGCTTATTTCTGACCTGATTACTTACATAGCAAACTGTCACACTCTCCGCTATCTCATTTCCCCGTAATGGGTAGGAAGTTCGTTAAGTTGTTCGGTGGACATGTCTTACCTACCGAGTCCGGGATCGGTCACTAATTTCATAGCCGAAAAAAGGTTGCAATGATAATAATTGTGCTGACTGTGGAGAAAAACTGCGTTACCTACTACATCCATACTCCAATCATCCTGAATTACAACAGAACTCCTAGGTACGTACATTTTGCAAGCAAGCATATATTGGTTCCGAGTTTATGTAGAGTGATAGCCAGTGACACTAAAAATAGAAACAAAACGGCTAAAAATCATTAAATTTATGTTTTTTAGCAGAATATTGCTCAAATAAAATTTATTAACTATAAAATAGAACATTCGAAAATTGATGTACAAAATTATGGTGAAAAATGTACTTGAATTTCATTGAAATGTGCTTAAAAATCGGAAAATCTGCAAAACAAAGTTAAAAATCCAAAATCTCTTTTTGAATAGCAGATTAATATTTACAATGAGTTTTTTGCCATAAAATTTCTAATTAACTATTTATTTTCACTCAGTCCACAATTTTCAAAACAATGTAACACAGTATTGTACGATAATTTACGAAAGTTCGTTCCTACGGTCATACTGCATGACTGTTTAATGTCTGAAAGAAGAAAGGCTATAAAGGAAATAACAATGGCAGATCTTTTCAAGTTGACGAAAGGGGAGGGGGGAGGGGGGAGGCAGAGATCCCCGGAAGTTTGGCAAGATTATCAAAAAATGAACAGGCTTATTTTCGTTTATTATTCAATAATAAAGCTTTGTATCGACAAAAAAAAAAAAAAAAAAAAAAAAAAAAAAAAAAAAATTCAACCCCCTTCCCCGCTCAAATTAAAAGTTGTTGGTTGATGTCGCAAGTTGCGTAGATTCCAAAAATGAATTAAAAAGGTCCGTTTTTGAGAGATCATAGTAGCGTCCTTAGATAAATGATTCACTGTGGAGTTCGTCGGGATTCCAGAGTGACCTCGAATCCAAAATTCAAAGAAACGTTTGCATACGAATCTGCAACACATTGGGACATTTTATGTCTTTAGTTGCAGGCTGTTATGTGTTGCAGACTCGTATGCAAGCTCTAAGAGCCACTCGGCTGACCCGGACCCTGGGCATTGTCAAGTAAATGTTTTAAAGAGGCTACATACGAAATTACAGCTTCCTAGAGTGTAAAGCATAGAAATTAGCTTCAAGAGCCACTCATTTGATCCGGACCCTGGGCATCGTCAAGTAAATGTCCTAAAGAGGCTACATACGAAATTACAGCTTCCTAGAGAGTAAAGTATAGAAGTTACATGTTAAAATGATTTAACCACCGCTTCACAAATCAAACCGTTCTCGCAATATTCGGATCACCTGCTATGAATCAAATCATAGAAACACCATCTCAATGAAATCATCAGAAATTAACATGCGGTTGCAATCATGTTCACAATATCAATTCCGAAACTAGTAACTAGTAGACCAAGCTTCATGAATGAGGCATGGCTCAAAAAACGTGCATCACCAGGGGAAGTGCTACTAACATCGGCCTAATACGTTAAGAAAGAAAGGTTCTGATATTTGGAAAGAGCAATAGCAAACGATTTCAAGATGACGAAAGGGGGCAGACGCCCCCCGGCATTAGACAAAATTACACTCACATACATACCTACGTTTTTCTGCATGGTCGCAATATTACACTCAAGTTACACAAACTGTCTTTGGTACACACACCGGCTAGGGTTCAATTCTACAATGAATTTCCAATAGACGTTCCCCGTAGATATTGCTTTGATATTAATTTCTATTGAGTTAGGTATAACAATTTTCAGATTTTTCGAGTTTTCAGCCTTACGTCACTCGATGGCCTTAACATCTTTAAATTGTGAATGAATGAAAACGACTAAAAATTGTTAAATTCTTATTTTTAGCAGAGTTTTAGTCAACAAAGGATTATTCATAATGAACTAGAACATTAAAAAATGTATGCAGAAATGTATGCTGAAAAATGTACTTGAATTTGCCAAAAAATAGATAAAAACTGAAAAAAGCTAAAAATCCAAAATTACAGAATGATATTTACAACGAGTTTTTTGCCATAAAATTGGTTGTCAACAATTTCTTTTTACTGAAAGTCCTGAATTTTCAAATAATTTAACATAATATATAGGTACTATAATATACGAAAATTCGCTCATTCGATCATGCTTTTTGAACTTTTTCCCTCGCAGTCTACCTATACGTAGCATTGTTTTCTGTTTGGGGCGATAAACAAGTTTTTGTCTCCAAAATCAAAATTTCCACTCACATTTTAGGTTTTTGGCCATTCTGAACAACTATCGTTCCGTGTCTATCGGTCGAATGTCAGCAAATCTTTGTGACAAGCTTCATTTCCACAATTTATTTGCATTCGATTCAATGAAATGTTTAGAAATCATTATGGTTGGTAGCCTTTCCATTTGTATGGTTAGCGTGGTTGTGAGGGGATGAGAGACTAGTTTAGGCTGCTTTTCTCATCATTTATTGAATCACTCCTAGCGCTTTCGCCCTAATGGCCTCATCAGGGAGCTATAGTATACAAAAAGATAACAGGCATGTTCTAGTTACTATGGTAATTATATGGTAGGTTCTAGTTTGAGTTGTTTGATGGTAATGACACAGAAATGTTTAGTGAGTCCATTATTCCGTTCGACTTTTGTCCCAGAGAGGCTCCCTGTCAAATTTTAATTTCCTAGGCGGAACTAGAGAGAATTCAATTCATTCAGCTGATCATGTAAGAACTCGGAATTCCGTATTCGGTCCATCATTCCATTCAACTTTTGTTGTCTCAGAGAAGCTCTTCGTAGGGTGACCAAGAGAGAATTCAGCTGATCCGGATGATGCCTATAATTTCATTCGTTTCTAATGTACATGAGAGGCTCATTATCACATTTAAATTTCCTAAGTCGAACAGAAGACAATTTAGCTCATACAGCTTATCAAGATGGAGCCCATCTTTCAATCGTATCTTAATAAACCTGAGAGACTCGCTGTGAAATTTCACCTTCCTAAGGTGACCATCTTATGAGGTAACCAGCACAATTCCTCGAAATTTCATCAAAATTCGGTCTCAGAGTTTTCCCAGTGTAACCAATTCAATTTCGAGCATGCGCAATGGAACTCAACAAGTCGCAATGTGGCTCCAAACATGAGAAGCTCGGGGTAGAGCGCAGCACATGAAAAAGGACCTTACCGATTTTCTATTCTTTTGTTGCCTATATAAGGGTAGTCGTGGCGGACACGAGCTTTTTTTTTTTTTTTTTTTTTTTTTTTTTTTTTTTGCTTTGTCGGTTTTTTGTTTGTTTGTATGTTTCTTTATTATAATAATTTATTAATTAATAATATGATTCTAATTTCTGACCAGTATTGATGAGATTGATAGTGAGGGAAACTAAAAATCTTGTTAGTTCGGAGCATTCGTAGTGCACCTTTCTGAACCTCTTACCCAACTACCCTCTGAGTTTGGACAAAATCAAGCTGCATATTCTTATAAGACATTATACCTAAGAAATAAACTCAAGCCTCATTGAACAGATGGCAATGGAATTTATCTAGAGCCATCTAGGACCTAACCCGCATAATCCTTGAAATGTTCATCTGAATCGGGCAGTAACTTATATAATTTTGGACTGGGCATAAGGAATCGGCACAAACAGACAGATAGACCCTGAGCCAAAATCGATCAGCAAGCTGTGGAACACAAAAATTAAGTAAACATTTCAATTTTAGAGGGATTTAATTTTTCATTTTCTCAACTTCTTACTGGAACACAAAGCTTTTCTAACTCCGGAGTAGTGAGGAAGCGAAACTTTATCAAAACTGCAACTGGGTGCTTATTCTTTCAAATAATTAATAAAATGGTGTACTAGAGACTATATTTAATAGATCTCTGTAAAATAGTGATCTGCGTAGATGGGCTATCTGATGCAGAAATATTACCTTCATGTTATAATTTGAAGCGTTTTAAAAATAAACGTAGAAAAGGTCGACCCGTATGTCAAGGGGCAGTAATTATTATTGCCTTCAATAATGTTTCCCAATTGAAAAAACTAACCACCGTATATATTTTCAATAAATAGAGTTGCTAATCTATTTTTAGAGTTATACAGTCTCTCATGGATGTAGCGTAGTTAATTGAATCAAATGACTATCTAAAATTACCTTAAAAGGTTATACATGTAGTTTTTGAAAGGTAAGTAAATCAAGTTGCAACGTTAATTTTTTATCAAACGACTAAGTACTTTGGTATACTCCAAGTGTTTTATGGTGAAAAATCATTCTCAATAATTTGCCAAAAATAATTTACATCTCAAGGTTACTACTATCGTTGCTAACGTGACCTTGACCATGAAAATACAGTGACGTAGGGGAGCCAAGGTGCTAACAACCTCATAAATGCCAGAGGTTGAGAATCTTTTTTTTTCTGAAAATGTTCTGAGAGTGTTGTTTTTATTGGTCCTGTGCTTTGCCCTTGTCCAGTCAAATTAGACACTAAACGCAACTTCACATCAGGTATGACCTCTCTTTTGGTATGTTAAATGTGATGGAAAGGGACAATTGACCCAAGTTTTAGACCTCGGCAGACGACCGGGTCATTATTAAAAAGGTCCAGTCAAGCAGCATGGTCGTATGAGTGAATATTCGTAAATTATCGTACTATGTTATGTTAGGTAAATTGTTTTGGAAATTAAGGACTTTGAGAGAAAGGAAATTGTTAACTACCAATTTTATGGCAAAAAAGTCTTTCTAAATAATATTCTGCGATTCAAAAAGAGATTTTGGATTTATAACTTTTTTGGAGTTTTATCAATTTTTTGGCAAATTTTAATGAAATTGAAGTATGTTTTTCAGCATAATTTTGCACATAAAATATTTAATGTCCTATTTTATAATTAATAAACTTTATCTGAACAATAATCTGATAAAAAATAAACATGTAACGACTTTTAGCCATTTTTTGCTCTTTTTAGTGATTTTTTCAGCACTTCAGCACTTTTTCAGTATTTTTCTTTATATATATATATATATATATATATATATATATATATATATATATATATACACTCGGCGCTTCGCGCCTCGCCGGGGGGCTTCGCCCCCCTGGACCCCCCTAATCTATACTCGGCCCTTCGCGCCTCGCCGGATCTTTTCTCTTTTCTACTGCGTAGAAAACGAGGATAATTTGCTATGCGATTCTTGGCCTGAATCAACTTAGTTTTGGAATGTACGTAAGGAGAGGGAAATTGGTATCTTGAAATGTGAACATTTATCACATAAATCAAACGCTTTCCAACGAATGGCGAACGATTTTGGTGCGATGAAAACTGCGGAAGTTTCATTCCCCTAACAACAGCTGGGTTGTACGTGAAAAACACTGAAATTGTGACACAATCTATAGCAACTACTCGGTTTTACGTGAAAATATCGTTAATTTCGTTACGGACATTACAAAAAAAATTATTGGGGGTCGGCCTAAGAAGGCAGACTGATCAGCTGATTGAGCTCTTGAGCTCCAAAGCCATTTTGTCTCCTACTCGACGGAGGAAGCTGAAATTTAAAAGGGGGCTCAAGGGAGAATGCTTAAGACGACTGAGAGGTCATCGATCAGCTGAGTGAGCTCCAAATCCATTTTGTCTTCCTATTCAACGCAGGAAGCGTCTACTTTACGCGGATATCCTTTCAAGAAAATGCGCTCTCATGTGACTCACTTCGTGAGCATTGATCTACTAGTTTTTAAATTTGATACGTAGGTAGACTCTAAGCAGAAGGATCTGGGAGGTTTTGTGGGGGGGGGGGGGGGGGGGGCTTGTTCCCCTGACGAGGCCCGAAGGGCCGAGTTTTCCTCGTGAATCAGTATTTTCAATTCCAAAAGTCCTGATCAGCTAAGTGAGCTGAATTCGCTCTTGTTCTCCCTAGCAAGTTGAAACTTTATAGGAGAGGCGCTTGAAAAATTACGGGATCATCCTAATCAGCTTATGAATCAGATTATTTACAAATCAGATATCGCGAGCCTGCCGATATAGAGTCACGGAGCGCCGGTTCATTACTGAAAATAATAAACAAACATTTCTTGAAGATCGGAATGAGGGTAGTCAGTTCATGTGTGATTCCGAGAATGGAAATCAACTTCACGTTGTCAGAGTTAGGGGATATTAGGTTCACACTAAACAAAACTTTAATTTTCAATGAAAATTGAACAATCGGTACATATTAGACGTTCTGGAAAAGTAATTTTTCATTGTTTAATTTTTCTAGGCAGCTGATTCCCGATTTTGATCTGTAACAAAATTCAAAAACCTACTAAAAAAGCGACACTTGAAAGCTGACGCAATTCCAAGAAATCTCCACACATAATGATGCACTTATCTTCTTATTATGGGTCTGATTATGGGAACGTATCTTAAGGAGGGTCTTCTTCCTGTATTAACCTCATCGATATAGTCTCGATTCATTTCTTTAAGGTGCACCAAGCATTTGAGCTCTCCGGGTGTTTTACTTGATATTTTCACATCGTAATTTATTAGCATCCCATTATAACTGTTCTACTGTATTTTCAGAGATGTTGAAGTACATGAAGGTTTTGTTGGCGATCGTGTTGTTCGTGGGTCCATATGTAGAGGGGCACTTGGAGACCAGCGATTTGGAGGAAAATGGTTAGCAAAACAATTATTTTCATCAATTTGTTCAATGAATCATGATCATAAATCATAAACGCATGTATGGTAACCTTGTGACTATCTTAATTTTCGTTTGTGTTTCGATTAACGCGTGTGGTATTTATTCAATTCTGATTCCCCTATTACAAACAGCGTGTGTCGACTTTTTCAGTTTACCTGAAGCTGGAAAAACTTCTGGTCTTCAAGAAGAAGCCTGACAGTAACTGTAAGTACGACCACGTTTATTCTCATCCATAACGTTAAATGTCTTATCGGGCGCCTAATTGCCATAAGGGTAAAGTGCTCTAATATGGTCTTGAAATTCAGAACCAAAAATACTTAAGGTGTGTATGCTCGTGCCCTACCTGAATTCGAGGTCAAAGTGAAGGAAAATGCGCTTGAAAAGCTAGTATAAAAATATTCTCCGAAAAATTTAATTTTCCAGCTTTTAGAAGAACCTAACATAACTTCCCACAAGGCGGTCTTAATATGGAATGTTAGTCATACCAAAAAGAAGGCACTCTAGAACAAGTTTTAGTGGAGTTTTTATGTTGGTAATATAGTGTTTTGGGGGTAGAATAAAAATCGGAGGTTCGTATTTGCAGTTAAATGGTCACAAATTAATCCATTATATTCATTATAGTAATTGTTGCTAAAACGCTCGGATGCATAGTTTGGTAGTGATGAGCCGATTAACGATGAACATCCGAAAACAGCTTAAAATATCGCTATCCCCCCCCCCCCCCCCCCCCCCCCCCCCCCTCCACACCTCCTTAGCCCGAAGCCCTAACTTTTACTCTAATCATCACGGGCCCTAAAACATAAACAAAGCATAAAACAAAATAAAGCATAAAACAAAATAAAGCATTCTGGAATGCAGTTAATATAACCATAGTTTTTTAGTGATCTAAATGCAAAATTTGGGTAACTCTTTTTCGGTTTTATGTCCTATTGGTTGTCCGGTTTTGTTATCTTATTGGTTGTACGGGATTGGGGCCTCAGATGAAGACTAATTACATTTCCTACAGCCCTACGACCCCAGTTTGGAGAGATCAGATCTCATCGTCGTTTTCATAATAGGCTTCAAACTTATTCGAAACGTTAAAATTATATATATATATATATATATATATATATATATATATAGTTTTTGAACGGCTATATCTCGGTCCCTATTGGACGTCCAGAACTGTATTTGTACTTAAATTGTCACGACTTTGCTGGCGTATAAGAACCGCTTGGACTAGAAAAAAAGTGGAAAAAATTGCGTGTTTTGCAAATAACAAATTTAACGGGAAAAACCTTTGTTGGAAAACCTAAGATTTTAATTCAACACCCTGATTTTAGAATGATATGTATTCTAAACACATGCAGAAAACAGCAAAATTAGGATTAGGTACCAACTATAGTATACATTGCAATAACAGTATGTAACTACCAGATCTCGGATCTACGATAATTGATAGATAGGTACATACCTTTTTGTAATGAAGAGTACTCAGCGTTATCCGTCGTCATAGTATGTTCATGATTAATATCTTATTGAATGGTGCGTTGTTAACCAAACATAAAATTTATTGCGTTCTGTTTTCAGCAAAATCTCAAAAATCTCAAGACCGGATACACGCGCTGGGTAAAAAAATCAGAAACAAAATTATTGATACCGCAAGAATTATTGGTCCGTAAAACAACATCATTTAGTCTTTGTCTGCAAATGCACCAGTTTACAGATTACAACTCGAACACAGCGGTAGTTTTATTGTTTATGTTTACCACGTACCACTTCGCTTTAGCACACTTCTTCTGCACACAAAAGGAATTGCGAATAATCTCGATTTAGGAAAATGTAGTTCTATTATTACGAGTAGGTACTTGCGTAAGTTTTAAAGATCACATTCAACACAAAACATATTGTTTTAAAAAATGATGATTAATTATCTGTATTAAAATAATAGTCAGTGCGCAGCTAAAAGAAGATATATATGAGATATGCAAATTATAAAACTTCTAGTCCATAAACTTCAGTTACAGGAATCACTACTAGGTGGACTCATTTCATTTTGGTAGTCGTATCTTCTGAATGTAGATGACTATATCAAAATCACATCTATCGCTTCTTTATGGTTTCTTGATAGTGGAGTGGGGATCGGTGGTTTTCAGTGCTCTTGTTTCTAATTCAAATACAAATCAACAAGTGAATGTAGTTTATCTTTTTTAATAGATTTCAACGAGAACGAACGTTCTTATCAATGTAGTTCTTCTTTATTAATAATTTTTGCATTTCATACCTAATGATATGTCTCAAATTGGTGCCTAACTATGTTTTAATGTTTAATTTAATCTACATTTTTAAATTACTTGATTTCCTGTTAGCTGGTTACTGCATATAGTGTTTTGAACTGGTCTCCCGAGCTTTACTTCAGAAGTGATGTGATACCTTGCAGGGCGAAGTCTTATGTGAACTAACAATAGTTCACTATCCAAATTCCTCTACCAAGTACCTACTCATTACGTGGGAACACACGAATACGTTCTCCAAAATGTCCCGTTTGTTTGAATAGGAACATTTTCACATTTTTCATCAATGGCGAAACACACATCAAGATTTTTCACGTAGATCATTTAAATTCATTAAAGCAATAATATATTCATACAGGATATATATATAGGATATTCACTTATTCACGCTATACAAAAGTGTGAAAAACAGCGCACTTAATTAAACAAGCTCTATCTAAGGTGCTCATAACCTCTATCAACTTATGTGGGTATAACAGCGAAATCTTTTCAAACATTTAATTCGTTTTCATTGTTAGTCTGTAAATTAGTTTAACCTCAAATTCGATAAAATTAACAAACTGTATTTTTATTTCAGCCGTAAGAATCGGTGGCACAGATGCACTATACGGGTACGATGGAGGCCCAGGTACGTATAATGTCTCACTACAAATTGTGTACATCACTAACACTGTTAACGTACCATCTGGATTGAAATCTTTCGTATAGATAATCAGATTGTTGACCTTATCAAATGAAACCACCATTATATTAAATCCCTTAAATGGCAAAGCGCCATTATAGTTTTAGGATTTCTTGCTTGAGCCTTTACTTAGCTACTTATCAGCCTTCTTGAAGAGCAAACATAACCTGGTTCGAATCAGAATACCGGAGGACGCCTCTCCCTAGGGTGTCACGGGTAGTTGGTTACCCTACACCTGGCACATGGATCGTGTCAAGGCCTCGAAGTCATCTGCACTTTCCGACTTCTTTGTCTTCCGCCCCCATAATTGGGCAAATCCCAGTATCGCCAAACATATTGATAAGCAGGTAATGCTCACAGGCAGGGATAGAATATCAATATTCGATATTATCGAATCTCCGATGTTTTGACGCCGATGTTCAAAGTTTTACCATCGATGTCGAGATAGTCGATACAAATACATATTGGTTTATTCAAGAAATCTACACTTCACAAATGGTACAACAAATAGATAAACAATCATTACAAAGTATTTCTGATGGGAAAAAATTAAATAGATTTGCGACTAGAAAATAAAATGTAAGTGTTGGTACCAATATAAGTAAATGAGTCGAATATTATTGCTCAACTGTAGGCTTTGCCTGTAGTGTTGAGAAAGAGTCACAAACTTAATTAATCTGGTTCTAGATAGATTAGATTAACGCTACAGTGAACATAAAACCGAACAAATCAAAATACTCCGAACAGACGGACCCAAACCAAGCAGAATGAGCTTCACAAAATTTAGGAATTTTGGGGGGGGGTTAGCCAAAGTGTAAAATACTAAACATAGTAGTGGTGCAACAAATATATCATAACTCACAACCTGAAGGTGTAGTACATGCTGCTAATACAGTAATACAGGTAACGATAGCGAACTTTCATGTGTTGTATTTTCTCACTTTTAACCGTTTAGAGAATAGAAAAAATATATTACCTATTTCCGCATAAGTAAAATCATTTAAATATCCTACTGCTATGTCTCTGGACAGCTCTTTACATAGGGGAATTTGTTTTTGCATTCAAATTTTTTATTATTATTCGCTACTCTCAATCGATTTTGGTGATTCTTCTTTTGTTTGACTATTTAACTAGACGTAGTTGGTCTCTCTGTGGAAACCATTCTCAGTAAATTGAAATTCTATAACGTTAGGGGGAGGGGGGGGGGGGTTTGAAATGCCGATACTTACAACCAATTTGTAAAAGAAGTTCATATTTATTATGTATTGTGAGGGTGGTGGGGGAGCTTGTAGCATTCCATGTAAGGTTTGGGGCACAACCAGTAAAATCATGATCTATTCGCTATTCTCACCAAATTCATATGCAACCCATTCATTCATATAATGCATACATGCATGCATTCCATATAATGCATGCATTGCTTGCCACTATATTTCAACTTCCCTAATCCTGCCACTTGAGATCTCTCAGAGACAACTTATGATAACGATACCTGAATGCTCTAAGGCAGCCAGCTTCCTTGCATCAATCCCTTTTTTAAATCATTGCATGGTTTTGCCTCTCGCGTTTTTTTTTTTTTCTTTTCACCTTCCCTATTGATCAAATTACAACTTGTGTGTACCACCTACCTGTGAGCAGTTCGATTATGGTTGAAAGTAACATTGAATTCTGGTGGACTTCACAGGAACCAGCAACTGGGGTGGAACATGCGCATCAGGCATCATTCAGTCGCCGATTAATTTCTCGCCTGCAGAAACTGTCGCCGTTTACAGACGCGTTTTCCGTCTCAACGGAGCTCAGCAGATCCCTCAAAGCACCAACATCACCAACAGCGGTCACTCAGGTAACAGTTGAAATTATTACTATCCGTAGACTGCAGTTTACCATTATCATCAGCCATTCGTGAAATCAGGTCTTGGAACAGATTTAGAAATGAACCTCCACTTTGAGAACGATTAAGGATTGAGGATTAGACGTTTCAACTTCATAAAGACATTCCCAAGCCATTATTCAACATTTTCCCGTTTTTCTGGCCCGAATCGTTTCAAAAATCTATGCAGTGCATCCAAAAATTCAGACTCATAGCTTAAAACTATTAGGTAATAAAAAAGACAAAAATGTTGAAAAAAAAAAACCGTTTGCCAGTTTGTGAACAAAAATTTCCTGATCGTGATCGGCTGGCTCCCGGTTTGTGACCACTAACCACTATTTAACCAACTACTTTTGTCATGTTTCATCCACTTTTCCAGGAATTTGAGACTAATTTTTAATCAGACAGACTGAAAAACCGTTCGATTCGAGAAATGTATACACCCTAAAATGTTATTATCTTAGGAGGGCTCTCGGGCGATAGTGGTATCTAGGTAGTTTAGGTAGGTACTTATAGGAATTTCAATTTTATTATATCTCTCAAATAAACACTTTAACACCGTTAGGTAGAGGTAAATACCGTAATAGTAGGTAAAAAGTACAAATTCGCTCAGAGAGGTACTTCAACATAAGTTGAACAGTTTTCTACACATTGGAAAACACATCTTGTTTCAGACCGATGTGTAAAAGAGCACTATACCTCCAAATCAAAATATTTTCCGGTACTGAAGATTTTTACGGTGAGAAAGTATGTTAGGAACCCAAAGTATCAACACACATCGAAATAAGTTCAATAAAATTGCATACGTACAAATTACATTAAAGTAAACTAATTCTTAAACTCGTCTCCTAATGTTTGGGCCCATACTGGATATGTAATACCTACTGGAATAACCTTCTTCTGTGATGTTTGAAACCTAGTGCCAGGGAAATTTTTGGAGACCTTTGTTATCTTAACGTAACTAAGAAACACGGGAATCCACTAGATATCCGACCTACTGCAGATCCATTTGATCCTTGATTGTACTTACTACAGTCCTTGTTTTAGCCGTTTTCGTGAGCGCCGTCCACAGAATGGGCGTCGTTCACGGATGGAGAGGTCATCCTAGCAACAAATTATGAGTTCAGATAATAGTAGATACATTTACTAAGTCTAGATCAGTGATCTGCGGGGAAGGGCTAATTAATATACAGAAATAATAAACCTTTGAGTAATAATTCGCAACGTTTTTTACTTGAGACCGTTTTATAAACTTGACGTTTTAGATTAACCGTTTTGTTACGTTTTGATTTTCAGTGAAAGTAAAGCTGAGGACACAAAAACCAATTACAGTCACCGGAGGCGTCTTCGGCACTAAAACCTACGAGTTCCAACAACTCCACTTCCACTGGGGGAAAAACGTCAACGAAGGTAGCGAGCATACGATCAAGACCAAAGCGTGAGTTTCAGAAAATAAATTGATAATGTATAATATATTGTGACATAATGTAATGACGCTGTGATACATAGTTTTCAATGAAAATTTTCTTGAATGATGCATGCAGTGTGGAATTGAACTTCACGTCAATAACTATATTAAACTTGGGGCCGTTGCTGCTACGAAAATGCCAGCCATGTTGGGTGGGTAGTATAGCCCATTGTAACACACCATTCAATTGTAAGTCAAAATTGAATGCAAAATAGAACCGTATATATGAGTAAACATGATGATATACGAAATAGGGCTATAATTTATGTTCAAGCACGAGCGTACATACGAGGTATGATCAAAAAGTATCCGACTTTTGTTCATAAAATAAACGTTTATTATGATATCATTATTTAATACAAATCCCCTTCAAAGTAGTCCCCTTGGGCTGCCACACACTTCTCCCAACGCTTCTGCCACTGTTGAAAGCATCGCTGGAAGTCCTCCTTCGGTATGGCTCTCAGATGGTCTGTCGCATTCTGCATAATGGCCATCTTTGAAGCGGTTGTATCACTCCTTTATCTGTGTGGTGCCCATCGCTTCATTTCCAAACACTTGTTTAATCTTGCGAATTGTTTCCACTTACGAATCACCAAGATTAAAACAAAAATTATGCAATAACGCTGTTCAACTTTTTCTGACATTTTAAAAACAATAAAATCCGACGACTCTCACTTGCACCTGTTCAATCATGAATGGCCTGACGCCGACTGACTTGTATTGGAGCTGTAGAAAAAATGAGCATGCGCACTAGGCATGCTCACAACCAAACATCGAGCCCCGCCCCCATAGCTGCGTTTGTTTGACCAATAAAAATTAAGGTCGGATACTTTTTGATCATACCTCGTACATCAATCTAAGGACTTCACCATCAAAAGTTTGCATAGGAGTAGGAGATGGTCTAAAGCTTAACCAGCACAATCCTTGAAATTTTGATCAAAATCAGTCCATTAATTTCGGACTGATATTTGTGGACTCCCAGGCCACCATTCTTGTTCTTAGTTCAGTTCTCGGCTCTCTGCAAGATCACAATCTATGGAGGACTGTCTAAGGATGCTGAGATTAGTGAGGGATTACTATTGAGATTTACTACTGAGTATTTAGTACAGAGTTACTATTGAGGCTACTTTTAGGCTACTATTGACCCGACGGTAATGGAAGTTATAGGGAACCGTCTAAGAGCTAACACGCACAATCCCTAAAAATTTCATCATAATCTGACTAAAACATGGTACAGTTTGTGGCGTGACAAGGATTCATCAGAGACAGACAGACACGAGACAAAAATTGATCAGCAAGCATTGAAACGCAAACATTAAGTAGAAATTATGATCAGGGAAGACAACAATTTAATTCGATTTCTCGCAAGAACACAAAGCTTTTTTACTTTTCGAAGTGAGGAAGAAAAATAATGGACGTGTGGTGAACTTACAAATGTACAGCGATTCGACTCCTTGGCATGATATCATAGTCTGGAATTGAAGATTTGATTACCCCACATGAGTTTCATCACGGTCATATTATTTACAGTTGCCCCGCATACGTGAATCTAAGAGCCTTGAAATTAGCATTTGCTTCTTCACTTTTTACCTGATTTCGATTAAATTTCCAAGGATTTAGGGGAGTTTAGGCTGTGGACGTCCCTCAATGAATAGTTATCGTCACTTCCGTCCTATAAGTAACTTTTTCGATTGCGCAAACAATTTTTTTATTTTTTCGATTTAGATACAGCTCGGTTCAGTTAATCGAAGAAGACTCGTACGACCAACCGTTCGCGTTCCAGGAGTGTTAGGTATTGGAATAGGGAAAAAATCGCGAAGGGACTTTGGCATGCAATTCTACTAGGCTGAATTTCAGTTTAGCTGATTTTTATATCTATTATTTCTGTGAAGTGAATGTGATCACACGGATTGCTACACGTTCATCCGTTCTTTTCCCATAAATGGGGATGCAAAACTTTCGTTTTTACGCTTCATTAGCTCAGTGTTTTGGTTGTCATTGATACGAGTAGATAAGATGCCAAGGAGTCGAAAGAAACCACCTGGATCACTGAACCGCGCGTTCAGGTAGATTTTTTTTTCTTTTTCAAAGTAGCGATTGATTACAGTTTGCTGTAGTTCGTAGTTCCTGACCTGACTGACTCAACCTCAACACATTTTCAGATTCCCATTGGAAGCTCATCTCGTCTTCTACAAAGCGGACTCCAAAGACCCCACAACCGAGAAAGATGGTATTGCCGTACTTGGAGTTCAATATGACGTGAGTTACTTATCTGTTATACCTCTACCTTCTATACCTTTCTTTTTATCCCATACATATTGAGGGCAGCAAGAAATAGGTGCCTGAGTGTGAAGGTATGAAATTAGTAGTACCTATGTAAGGCTAAGGGATACCACATGAGTGTTACCTGGGACGTGACAGAACCTTTTTACATCCAACATTCAAAATTTAACCGGTAGTTGAATCTACTCTACACGAACTTAGACCTCACCACATTATGGTAATTTATGTCTGGGAAAATTTAACCAATGTGTGGTTCTTTGATGATTTACAATTTGTGACCCTTGGAAGCCTAGGATGTCTTTGGAATCGAAGGTAATCAATCAATTTCCAGATTCAACAAGTAGCGATGATTTATCGGTAATCGCCCGTGAAAGTTCGACGGAAGTCACAGCTCGCAGGCTTTCAACATTATTCAGTGTGAAACACATAATACAGAGGTTTCATATCTTGCTGTCCCGTTATCAGTGAATAGATTTCGTGGATTTTTATTATTAATAATTTATGTACATTTTTTTTATAGTATAAAACAGGTAGTGTAGATTATTTTATAACAATGAGGTACGAGAAGAGAGAAATCAATAAATTTAGTTCATAAACAAGTGCCTATGTTTAAATGTTAGAGTAAAGCAAGGTGTAGGAAACGTAATTCGATGCAATTCAATTCTTCAGTTAAGCAATGAGTATTATAATCGAAATTTTTACTTCAAAAATGCATTTGTTTAAATCGATTTCTAAGTACCTACCCAATATAATCAGGAATCGATTCTTTCACAACAATATTTGACAAAATCAAGCATCGATTTCTCTTACCGATTTTTAAAATAACAACAATGAGAAGTGGCTAGGTTTTGTTTTTCTTACCCTATGGTGCTATTTCTGTATAAAAACGCAGCAAGTTATCACTTTGGTCTATTTTGTTTTTTTAATTTAATGATTTAAGCCACACCCCAACCAGAAGGGTCTTCGCTGCTCAACAACTTTGATTCCGTGCATTATTAATAGGCCACAACTAATAAGAGTGCACAAAAATCATAGTTTTCAGGCCGCCAATCGCAAACCAACGCCCATAATCTGTTTCAAACTAGAATTAATCTTATTAGTGGGTTTCAATTATCCTAAAACCTTGGTTTTAATTTTTAGGGAAGCAAAAGTCTAAATTTTTCGGGCTATAGGTAAAGAAAATGGGTTATACTGGTAGACTTAGTTAATAAAGCTCATCTCATAAATACGTCGCTAGTAATTTTCGTTTATGCAAACGCAGACATCAGAAGAGCCAGAAGAAGAAAATCCTGAGCAGTACCTAATCGCTCAAAAATCCGTGAAGCTCAACAACCCCTTGAAAGGTCGTGAAAGAATTCTCTTCAAGCGCCGCGGAGAAGTGCGTCAAAATGGAGGAAGTCCTGGTGAAGCGGATGGTGATAAACTTTTGAAGGTTAGCTGGAAGCAGAGAAAATAGAAAGAACATTCATCAAAGAAAGGTCTTTCAGGCTGAAAGAGGGACTACCGAACATTTACCATCTGAGAGGTGATTCTGGCGGGCCCTTAGAAGGTCTGGGGGAAACTAATCTCGCGCACAGCCTTCGTAAGGGACCCTTCTTCAGAAAAAAAAAGAGTGAAATAGGAAGAAGAGTGAGTGAGAAATTGAAATAGAAGACGCGTGAATGGACGACTATGATTTACCTATGTATGTTTAAATACTTTTTTGTTTGAAGCTTTAGGCCAGAGGTTAGTTACGCTATTTTGGCACAACAACGTGATACAACACACACGTCTCTACAAATCTCAAAGTTCCAACCGATTATTATAGACATTCCAAAGTTTTAAAACCAACTATACACCATATATGATTTTTGGCTCAAGTTTCATAGTTTCGGATAGCTGCTTTGGAGAAAAAATATTTCCAGTCATGCAGCATGATCGTAAGAGCAAATTTTCGAAAATTATCCTATGTAGGTATAGGTACCTACTTGGAGACTACTTTTGTCAGGTTGTTCGTAATTTCAGACTGTAGGAAAGTGTTAACCGTCTGATATTACTAATCTAGTAATGCAGAGGATCTAGGCTTAATTAATTAATTTGAGCATGATAAAGTCATCAGAATGGGCCATAGGGATCAAAATAGGTGTGCCCACAACTTCTTTTGGCTCTCCTGTAAAATCGCCAAAATGTCACTTACGATAATCGACCTCTGAGGTACAGATTATGGTTCTAGTGATGAGGGTCCGGATGACCTAAACTCGTAGGTACCATTTCATGTTTGTCTTCCTCGTTGGTGATTTCAGATGTTGATTGGTGCTTATGTTTCTGTTTAGTCCTTCAGGAAAGACAACCAAGTACTGGACCCAATCATCAAGTCTTTGGAACAGATCGCCTTCCCAGGACAGTATGTTGTGAAGGCTAACGGCGTGCCACTCAGGGACTACCTACCAGAAGATCTGGACAGTTACTTCAGCTATACTGGATCTCTCACGACTCCTCCCTGCACCGAAGGTGTCACATGGATCGTTTTTACTCAGAGGCAAAGCGTCTCTGAACGCCAGGTAAGAAGCATTATTCATTTATTACACCATAAATGGGATTTTCCACTGTTTGCTTCTTTACTTCCGATGATAAACCTTAGTACTACTACACAGAAAATGCCATTGAAAGTATATTAGGTGACCAGAGATCGTAGGTTATAGGTCAATTTCGGTTTACTATTTTCAGTCACAAAACTTTGTAAAAAGCTAAGAAAAGATCTTTAAATTTGTCGGTTCACGCTTCAGGATGCGTTTAATCCAAAAACACTACAAATTATTACGCAAAGGTTTGTTGTTTCTTTATATGATACCCGTTCTGTGCAGAATTCCTGTCTATAATTATTATTAAACGAGCTGTTATAGATTGGGTATCTAAATAAATCTGCGTAGATGTAGACACCTACCGAAGAGATATTAATTTATTCAAATAACACTGTTTTAGTATGCTTAAACAAGGGTTAAGAAACTATTTACTCCCAACTATTTAGAACTCCTTTTTATTCTATCAATAATATATCACTTCACAATAATCTGTCATTTCACTATATTGATCCTTAGATCAAACTAAACAATTTCCCTTGTTACGAAGCATTTGATAAATAACGATTCGATAATAACATAGAGAGCAACCACGACATTCCTCCTCAAGATGAACATCTTATTTTTTCGAACTGGCCAGGTCTTTTGATGGATCGTCTAGAGCGGGAAGCTAGGTTCGTTCTTGACTTGGATTCTACTACTGGGGCTCCAGGTATGGTTTGAGATGGTGGTTCTATCTTAAAACCCACGGTTTCGGAGGATGAATTTTGTGTTCCGCTGGTACAGGAATGTCATCATGTGCTAGCCCGAACACAATGCCGCGCGAATTCGCCGCTCGGATAAGCCCAGGCGGCATAATATGGACGTAGCTCAAGATTTAGCTCTATTTTGACAGTTCCAACAGTATTAATGATGAGAAAGAACCAAAACATAATTCCAAGGTCCCTTTCACTTGGGGGTTAAGTTGAAAGCTCGCGAGATCTCAGTCAGAGGGAACCGGAATGCCTCCAGTGTCAAAGGGAAGTCATGAAAAGAGAACAGAAGAAATATAGAGTTTATTTTTTCTCTGTTAAGAGACAAGACCAATTTTTTGTAATTACGTGGCTTTTTCGAATATTGTTTAAAATTTCTTGCATTCCATTTTTCACTTTACTCGGCAAAAAAGGGTCAAGGGTACTCAAAATTAAAGTGTCGTATGAAAATTACTATGCCAATTATGAATTTAAATTTTATTCGACCGTGTACCGTTATCAAGTGAAATATGCTCGAATTCGAGACCTCAATATGTATTACATCGACGTAGGATGTAACTCTAGCAGGCGAGCTTGGTAGGAAAGGGCTAGCAGAGGCGTTTCCCTTTTCTTTCCGATCCCCGCAGCCGCCACGTCAACTCGGTTGTGTTTAACAAAAAAAAAAAAAAAAAAGAAAAAAAAAAGCCTAACTCAATTTTCGTTATTTTGTGCATTACACTGCAATAAAAAAAATAATAATTTTAATCAAAGTCATGCCCTCACAAAACTGGTACTGGTCCTGGAGATTTTCGAAGGTGCTGAATCCGAATACGAAGCCCGTTTTTCACGTAGACGCCTAATTCTTGAGGTACGGCACTAGCCTTTTTTGAAAAAATCTTAAATTCCAGGATAGTTTTTGTCCAATTAAAAGGTGATATTCTTGTTAGAAATTTTACGCTCAACACGCCTATACCACATATGATGGGTCTGAAATGTCTTTTGCCTAAGAACTAAGAAAAAACGTCGTTTTTCACCGATTTCTGACGATTTTCTACAGTTTTTTTAAACAGTTATTGTACAAATTACACCACTTGGCGTCCCGAAAAAATTGGGGGAAAGCTGATCTGGGCAAATTCAATGCCGATCTGGGCACAAAAGTACCGCCTAACGGGGCAAATCCTTTTTTTACCCTGTCGCCTACTGGGCAAAAGAGTTTCTCCACGTTTTTGGACCCTGTGATAGCCAAACAGGGCAAAACTTTAAATTTCAACCATTTTTACCAAACCCTTTCACTCGAATCACTTTATGATAAAAGCCAACCTTATAAACTTTATGATAAACATACCCAGTTCGGGTGTGGTTTGTTTGCCCAGATTCTCGCTTCCAAGTGGTCCTCGCCGTAATGCCCAGATCGGCATCCCCGAAATATTTTGCTATTACTTGGACTAATTCTGCGTCGAATGAGACGACCAGCAGCTCTGGAGGTGTGATAATTTGTTTTGCGATTTTTCAACTAACGACAAACGAGTTTCTCATCAGTTTTTTGACAACTTATTTTTTCTCGGTATTTTACCTAAAAACACGTTTTTTGGTAGTTGAAAAATCGCAAAAATCTTATCACACCTACTGAGCTGCTGGTTGTCTCATTCGACGCAGAATTAGTCCAGGTCATAGCACAATTGCTTTCAGATCGCCAAGTGGAGTAGTTTGTACAAAAACTATCAAAAAACAATAGAAAAAAGTTACGATCAGAAACCGGTTGCGTAGGACTACATGGGACAGCTAGGAGAAACTCCCCCTTGGCTCCCCGGTTGCTGGTTACTTAAAGCCGTCGGCTTAAATTATTGAAAACATGCTCATACTTTGCCATTATGTTCACGAAGCATTATTAGTTAGTAACTTGGCGCTATAAATCAGCTTTCCCTGACACTACAGAGGCTTAGTGATCATGAGATGTGATAAAATGAGAGCATTCAAAAAAGTGGCGAACTAATTATCGTGAAATCGAAACTAAGGGAGTTACTCTTCCCTAGCAACAGAATGGTTCTACGAGGAAATAAATAGAAAACTCCGCGTTACTTTCTTGTCATATTTTCATAACGCTTTTTGCGAAGTTTTGTAGAAAATGAAGCTTTTGCAACGGCTCGGAATATTTTAAAATCAAAATGTTTGAAGAATATCTTCATTGAAATCCGTTTTGAGGCATTCTAAAACTATTCCTGAAGTTGGCACTTTTCATATGTATATATATATATATATATATATATATATATATATATATATATATATATATATATATATATATGTCGGCCCCTGATTCTGATCTAGACTCGTGTATTGGCGTTTCATTTCTATTTGATATATATATATATATATATATATATATATATATATATATATATATATATATATATATATATATATATATATATATATATATATATATATATATATATATATATATATCTTTCTAAACAAAAGGATGAGTTCGTTGGCCAGCACTTTTTGAGCACATTGAACCTCAAAAATTAGACGTCTACGTGAAAAATGGGCTTCGGATTATGATTCAGCAACGTCGAAAACTCCCAGGACCAGTACCAGTTTCGTACGATGGGGGGGGGGGGGGCAGTATTACTTATTAATTATTTAGATAAATAATCACAATATAACTGCACGGACGTAAACACTCACACTTCACTAAGTCCCCCCGCATTTAACAAAAGCTGACCTCCCTAATGAAGATTAATGGGATGAAATAAAACACCTTGTTACGGGAGGGCTTGGTGGCGGGCTGTGCACATCCACACAACTCCACTGATAGCAACCGCCTAACTAAGTAGCATATTTCTCTATTTTCATGAAACCACCACTCTTCTGGGTTATCTCTACAGAAATACAGTTCGGCTAAATAAATAAAATGTTCTCAATTTGTGAGAATACGGAACTATTGTGATCAAGATTATGACTCATGGAGCTATGTTCTGTTGACCAACAGTTAAATTATATTGAATCTGAAATTTACCTCATGACTAGTTTAAAGTTAAAAGCAATGGTTCTCTATTTCCTCAATCCACACTCTAATCGAGGTAAAGTTTAAAATCCACAATATTCTACCACCGGCGCGCTTTATTTTGGTTAAGTGTCTGTTTAATTTTAACAAAACATTCGTCTAACAAATTCTGCAAAACTGTGTGTTCTCAGGTGAGCCAATTCAGAGAAGTCAAAGACGATCTCGGTTGGAAAATCGCTTACAACTACAGAGAAACCCAGCCCCTCAACGGGCGCCAAGTTCACCTGGTCAAGTCTTCTCCACGCGTCGTCGAATGAAAAATTCTCGCAAGACACCGTATAACGAGAACAAGAGGCGATAAAATGACTAACTTCATTGACGGAATCCAGGATCCAACGATAAAATATCTTCAATGTATTTCTAAATCCCTGGAGACACAATTAATTATACCTACTTTCCGATTTAACTTCAAGAAAAACGTTCCAACACGGATGACATCCTGTTCTGAAAAGACGACAACTCTAGTTCAATAACGTCGACGTCAAAACAGTGCGTCAACTCTGTTAAATACTCCTCAACCTTTCGCCAGTAAATTGTTTTAATTTAATAACATCTTCTTCAACATTTTTGTTATTCTTCTGTTCCTTCCAGCATCATTTTGGTAATTTGGAAAGATCCTAAAATAGTATTGAAATATTTTGGTTTCTACCGATTTGTAATCGTGTATGAAGGAACAGATATACCCTCATGAGATATCTTGTAATTTTAAGGAAAAAGTTTTATTTTAACGAATTTTCTTAGATAAGAAAAAGTTGTTTCGGAATGCCTCAAATCGGATTTCCACGAAGACAATTTTATTATTATTTGATTTTTTTTTCTTTGATTTTTTTTCTTTTAAATTTTTAAAGCCAGTGTAATACTTTTCATTTTCATTTTATTCGGGAATTCGCCAAAATTTCAGAATTCAGGAATGTTTCAAGTAGAATAGAATGCTTCAAAACGGATAAAATTACGAATATTATGATTTTTGTAAATTATCAATTTTCTGAAATTTTAAAGCTTTGCAATAGCTTAATTTCGTATGAACACGTGCAATTGGTAGGTAAGGAAAGTAGTGTGAGGCCTCCCTCCAGTTTTTATTGTCTCAAACGTAACATTCTATTGGTACATTTCATCAATATTTTGACGTTAAACGATGTCTGGAGTTATAATTTCATAGCGTACAAATACTGTATTTTAAATAAGCAGGAGAAATTCAATGCCGCATTATTGAGACGTGAATTTCATTAATAATCTCTGGTCATAGTCAGGGAGCCGTGAATCGTCAATTGGTGAAATTACATTGTTGAAAACCGATGCGTTTGATCAGCTTTGTTTTAAACATGTTACGATCGTAGATAACTGAAGGGTTTTCTCCTCCCGTCAGTGGTGCTATTGAAAAATTAGTGACAAAATCACCAAATATAAAACAGGTGCAATCGGTCGGTCATCCTCTACTAGTTCACTTCCACTCGTTAACCAGTATCACAGTAAGTACAATTTTTATATCTATTATATCTGGGATTATTTGCAGGAAAAGGTCAATGGCGGATCAGTTTAGGGTGGGGAGGGGCCATCAGTTTGCGATAGTTCTCGATCGAAAAGGCACAGAATTTGTATATATTTTTATTAAGGTATTTGTTATTATTCGTAGATTTACGTTATTTATGCAAATACAGGCAAAATACTCGTTTATTGCACGGAGTGTATTCAAATTTAGAAGTATTCCAAATGTAATTCAATTCCCATGACTAACCGTGTTTGGGACCCATACGCCAGTGGCACCTAACCTAATTAACAAAGAATATTATTGAATAGAAATTTCCACAAAAGCAATCACAGGTCCAGTGGCAAACGACGATTATTATACCAGGTGATCACTGATAGGTCAACAAAAACCTTTTCCGCCGTATCACCATATGATCGTAAACGCAAAATCGCGTTATCGCTTAATATTGCTGTGGGAATTTTCTGAAACTCCGTTCATTTGGGTGAAACAAATTATCCCGTTTCAGGGAAAATTCTCTGACTTAGATACAAAATAATATTACGTTATAAAAACGTTCGAACTGCAGAACGTACAAAATCGTTATGTACTCGTTAGAATCTTCTTGCAAATTTATCCGGGATAGTGGCATTTTCGTTACAATAGAATGGGAAATTACAAAGTTGGAAAATCGCACTTTTCGAAAAAGTAAATGCAGCAACCGGGAAATTCTGGGCGCTGCGGGGTTTGGGCGTTGCTATGGAAGGCCCCGTTCACGATGACGAAGAAAAGTTACCTATGCGAATTTAATATAGCCTATAGTGGTTACTAAAAAAAGCTGATCATTTTGGAAAAAACGCACCGAAATTGGTTCAGCTGTTAAGCGATGAAGTTGGCACGTATCCGAAATTCGTTATAGCGTTGTAACAACTATTGGAATACAATAGGGCCGTGCAATGCACCAGTATTTTGCCTGTATTTGCATAAACAACGTAAACCTACGAATAATAACAAATACCTTAATAAAAAATATTGTGTACATACAAATTCTGTACATTTTTGACGGTGAACTATCGGCAAATTGATGCCTCTTCCCCCTCCCCCCCCCCCCCCCCCCAATGAATTTCTGGATCCACCATTGGCCTTTTCCTGCAAATATTCCCGGATATGATAGATATTAAAATTTTACTTATCTACTGTGATAGGTACCGGTTAAACGAGTGGAAGTGAACTGGTAAAGGACGACCCACTGATTGCACTTTCTGCATTTTCGTCAAGGTTTGACTACCGAATGGAGCACCGAAAATCTGAACTACATAAAAATGCAGATTGTCTCTCCCGGGCACCCCTAGAAAGGGCAGCAACAGAGCTTGATGATACAACAAAGTTTCACTGCCAAATGATCAACCACAGATCAAACCTATTAATAACTTGCTCAAATATTGTCAGGGAACAGAATTATCTATACTAAGAGAAGACCTTCACACTGGGAATCTTTACAATGCAGAATATTCAATTCAAGATTAGGTAATATTTCGAGGACATCGGGTTGTAATCCCAGATCCCTAAGACATCAAGTCCTCGAACAACTCCATAAAACACACATTGGAATGACTAAGATGAAGCAATTAGCTCGGAGGTATTGCTACTGGCCAAATATCGATAAAGAAATAGAAAGTAGAGTCAATGCTTTCATGGAGTGCAGTCGGACCAGTAAGAATCCTCCTAAGCAATCGCTTCATCACTGGAAAGAGCCTACACAAAACTTCCAGCTAGTGCACATGGACTATGCTGGCGTGTTTCAACGCCACAACTTCTCCTTCTTGATTGATGCTAAATCCAAATGCCTTGAAGTATAACCAAGGCGCCATCATCTGCTTCAACCATAGCGATTTTACGAAACATCTTCTCACGACATGGGTTTCCCGAAATACTCGTGACCGACAATGCCTCTACTTTTAAGAGTGAGGAATTCGAAGACTTTTGCCAGCGATTCGGTATACAGCAAGTTTTCACCGCCCCAGCGCACCCAGCCACCAACGGTTTAGCCGAGAGACACGTACAAACATTTGAAGACAAATTGAAGGCCATGTCAGGAGACCGACGACCGATTCAAGAGAAATTATTTGATATTCTCCTCTGATTCAGATCAACCACTCTCACTTGTGGCAAAACAAATGCTGAACTGTGCTTAGGACGCCAGTTAAGAATCGAGTTAAACTTTTTCCGACCCCAATGTTCACTCAAAAACAATGCCGTCCAACCAGAAGCACGGAGACTGTGTGTGGGAGATAGGGTATGCACCGATGTATGCACCGGGTACAGCCAAAGAAGTACTAGGGTGTCTCCACTACGCAGTCAAAATGGATGGTAGTGGATATGTCATCAAACGGCATATGGTCCAATTGCGGAAAACATGAATCGTCGAGGAAGGGAACCAAACCAGCAGTATCCCAGCAATAAGGGCAATTCCAAGAGTTCCGGACCCTACTACTGTAACAGGTAATGAGACTAGTGTGAGTACAAGTCAGATGGATAGGTCACCATGTTTTCCTGGTGGATATATTAAAATCCTAAGGTGTTTCTCGATGTTCGAACCCTTCATAAACCAAAAGAGCCCCCCCCCCCCTCCCCCCGTGTAATCACTCGTCGATGGCACAGGAAGTTTAACTTTCAAGATAAATATAATAACACAGATTTTTACACATATTAAATTAAACAAATCTGAGACTCACTATGAGTCGTTTCGTTGAATCGCTGTCAACTAATTCTCCTAGTCTTGCAGGATGCCGGCGTCATTGAAAATTAATAGGTACCTAAGCAACGCGGTACTAACGTGAATAATGACTAGGAGGAAGTTGGAGACTCACTGGATTAAATTTAAAAACGCTGCAAATCATTACACAAAGGTTTATTATTTCTGTGTTAGCTAGCCCTTCTACGCAGATCATTGGTCTATAATTATTACTTTTATAATATAAAAATGATAGTCTATAATAATTAGTACTTTTGCTCTTATTCCCATACTTCGTGATGTGGTATAACTTGCAGAAGTGAAAAAATCCAGCAATCCGAAGAATATACCTTCACTGGAACTTTCCAAAACAGATGAGCTTCGCTGAGCTACAGAGCCAAACCTAGGAACATTGCGCAAGCGCCCTTCAATAACACTTTTGAAACATCTACCAACACATTCACCTGTTTCAACTACAATTCAAAGATCCATTGTGAATGCACTTTTATCATGTCAATATACCGTATATAATTTACCGAAATCCTTAACCCCTCTCCTCGCAAGGGGGCAAGGGAATGAGTAGCTTCAAGCGAAATCATAAGAACGAATTCTGATCCTCCGCTGAGACGTCCGCGACGCCCGAGGTAGTTCCCATCCTGGAATGGTTGTTTGCCTTACTTTTTCAATACTTTTTTATACCGAAATCCAATTACCAATTGAATTATTTGATGTTTGTTGATGATGCAGAGACCTAAGCATGTTTGATTAAGAGAAATCTGTGTGCTGTAATTAAGAACATTTTTTCATATCCAACTAATCGTTCGCCAGCTAATAGGATTTCAATGACAGACGAACCGCGTGTTTGTCTACCAAACAAACTAACTAACGAGGATGGATATAATTTTGGCCTTAAAAAACATCTGCGCACCAGTCTCTCCTTCATCGAGGAGCGTCAAGGAACCTCTTCATCTTAATTAGGCAGTAAGTATTTGCATATAATTTTTTCCGTCAAATTTAATTTCTATAGCTGAATTTTTCGTTTTGGCCAATTTTGTAGAAAATGAAGCTATTTTAATGGCTCAATAGTTGGGATAAAAATTTCCCAAATTTTTCTTCATGGAATTTCGTTTTGAAGTACTTTGAAACCACTCCTTGATTTTATCGCTTTTCATAGTTATGATTCTTTCGTAAGTTAAAATTAAAAATTTCGTAAAATTGGACTAAAAATGGAGTGACCCCAGTGCCCCCCTTCGGCCCACCTTTGACTCCCCTTTTTTTATCGCTTAAGCAGGCTACACAAAGCGGGTGATGATAGGCTCCAAATCAAGAACTAGGTATTTGAGGTATGGGGATAATGATATAAATATGCATTTATTGTGCATAGGACTTAAGTCCCACCTCGCGTACAACCAATGAAATATTGAGACCAATACACTTTCAAAAAACAAACACAAAATAGTAAAAAAACAGTACCTATCATCAAAATGCGATTAAGGAAAATTACAAAGTAAATTTAAACAAAGAAAAAAAGAAAAAAATTACATAGTAAATAGAGAAAACAGAGACTAAGGGAAGTGGTGAAGTTACCAAAATCTGAGATGAAAATTAAATGTGGAAGGAAAGGAAGCAAATATAAGAAGGTAGTTGGAAGAGTGCAGAGGAGGGAGAAAAAAATAGAGAAGGAAAGAATGAAGACGATGGGTTTAGTCTGAAAGATGGTGAAGCTCGACCGCACACCTGGAAGTGCCATATATTATGTCGTGGCATTCCGCACCTCCATAGGAAGAGATTCCACGCCCTCACCCCAGGAATAGTGATTGAATTGCTCATCATCCTCGAACTATGTTCTGGAACGGAAAGGTTTTTGGCTTTTGTGAATCCACCAAATTGAAAGAGTAGTAATATACGGAGGGTATGCTTGATGGAGAGCCCTGAATACAAAGCACAACCCCTGGATTATGACTTACGTCACAACATCCATACCCAATAGTTCACTAGCGTACCTATACCGAAGTGTGACTATGGGGTTTGAGCCTGAAAACGTAGCGCATACAAGCATTGAATGCAATTATCAAAGTCTAAATGGCAGTACTGTCAAGTGACCAGATAAATAGGATAGACGAATAGCTGAAATGAGGCAATGAAAGAGATTTAAACAATATCATTCGAACATGGAACGGAGTACAATATGCTAACTTAGGATTTAAGTGATGCATAAATCGACCTGGATATCTTGGTCACATGACTAATCCATGACAAGGTTGAATTAATCATCACACCCAAGCTTTTGACTTCCTTAGAATAAGCAATTTTGACGCCAATAATAAGGATGGGAGGAGTATCGTGAGACACCAGGTCCTTTTTGAATATAATAATAGACTGGCACTTCCTCGGATTAAGAACCAAACCATTTGCACGGCACCACTGGTGGATCTCATCCAGGTCCAAGTTGATATTCTTTACAGCCTGTGCGAGAGAGATATTATCTGTAAGACTATCATCAGCATAATTCCAAGAAAGGCCCACACATATGTTATAATGATACTCATTTAAGGGTCTTCCTCCTATAATAACCTCATAGATTTAGTCTTGATTCTTTTCTTTCCGGTGCACCAAATATTATGAGCTCTTCGGGTGTTTTCAATTTATATTTCCACATCGTAATTTATTAACATCCCATTATAACCGTTCATGCACAAACGGAATTATATATTTGACGATAACACTGAATGTTGAGATCAAGCTGAAAACAACAACAATTTTTTAATTACACTTGTTTTATTGTATTTTCAGAGATGTTGAAAAACATGAAGGTTTTGTTGGCGATCGTGTTGTTCGTGGGTCCATATGCCGCAGGGCACTTGGAGACCAGTGATTTGGAGGAAAATGGTTAGCAAAATGATAATTTTCATCAATTTGTTCAAGAAATAATAATCATTAATAATTAATCATAATCATAAACACATGTATGGTAGTCTTGTCTATGCCTTGCCTATGAACTGGTAGTAATGTAAATTTTCGTTTGTTTCGATTAACACGTGTGGTATTTCTTCAATTCTGAAACCCTTATTACAAACAGTGTGTGTCGATTGTTTCAGTTCACCTGAAGCTGGGCAAACTTCTGATCTTCAAGAAGAAGCCTGTTAAGAACTGTAAGTACGACAACGTTTATTCTCATCCATAGCTTTAAATGACTTATCGGGCGTCTAATTGCCATAAGTAAAGTGCTCTAATATGGTCTTGAAATTCAGATCCAAAAATACTTGAGGTGTACATGCTCGTACCCTACCTGAATTCGAGTTCAAAGTGACGGAAAATGCGCTTAAAAAGGTGGTATAAAAATATTCTCCGAAAAATTGAATTTTCCAGCTTTTAAAAGAACCTAACATAACCCAGGAGGCGGTCTTAATATGGCTCGTTAGTCAAGGCGTTTTATGCCAAAAAAAAAGCTCTCTAGAATAAGTTTTAGTGAAGTTATTATGATGGTAATATACTTTTTTGAATAAAAATCTGAGGTTCGTATTTGCAGTTAAATCGTTACAAATTTAATCTATTACATTCATAATGGTATGTCGATGCCTTGTGTTTCAAATCAAAATGTTGAACAGATCTTCATGTCGAAAGAATTTAAATTGAAAAGAACGCCTACGGTTGGATTGAAACCGCTTGATTGCCTGCACTGATTTCTAGTGGAGGATGTTGAAAGTTGATGCTCATGAGTTGGATCGCCATAATGGTTGGAGCATCGAAGTAATTGAACAAGCTACGACAAGAAGGTATGTACTTATGAGATGTGCAGTGTGAATTAAACAAAGAGTGATCATATGTCTATGAGTGTCATGACAGTGACGTGTTGTATCAGTCGGTCAAATGAGCGTGTTGATGGGAAATCAAGAAGAATGATGCCATCTGTCATGCACGCCCACATAGCCTCCTAAATGGTGATTGTTGCCAAACCGCTCTCAAGCGCTTGCCAAGTATTGCTATTTTATCCTACTCCTCACTCCAAATTGTACTCTACTCATAACGGGCTCCTCCATCCGGATTAAAACAAAATAAAGCATTGTGGTGTACAGTGAATATAGCCTTTTTTTAAAGTGATCTAAAGACAATATTTGGGTAACTCTTTTTCGATTTGAAGTTTTTTCTCGCGTCCTATTGGTTGTACTCGGATGTAATAGCCTCAAATGAAGGCTCATTACATTTCCTACAGCCTTTTACCCCATTTTGGAGGTATCAGAGCCCGTCATCGTTAACATAATGGGTTCAAACTTATACAAAACGTTTAAATGGATTTTAATTTGTTTATTTATTTTTTTATTATATATATATATATATATATATATATATATATATTTTTTTTTTTTTTTTTTTTTTCAATGGTGTGTTTTTGAACTGCTTTATCTCGGTCCCTATTTTACGTACAGAACAGTACTTACAACTTTATTGGTGTATAAGAATAAAAATAGTGGCCCAACCGCTTGGACTGGAAAAAAGTGCAAAAAATTGCGGTTTTTGCAAATTCATAACAAATTTAGCAAAAGAAACCTTTGTTGGCTAACCTAAGATTCGTATTCAACACCCTGATTTTTGTATGATTTGTAATACGACACCACATGAAGATCTTGTCTTCATGAGACGGACTTATCAATCAGTTCTCATTTATTAATAACTTTTGCAATCTCAAATTATCTCAAATTAGTGCCTATGGTTTAATGTTCGATTTAATCTACAGTTTTAAATTAATTGATTTCCTGTTTGCGGGTTACTGCCTATAGTGTTTAGAAAGCACTCCTGAGCTTTACTTCCCAAGTATACTTGTACCTTGCAGGGCTCCGTTCATGTGAACTAACTCAATAATTTACTACCCAATTCTCCTCTGCCAAGTACCTACTTTTTACGTGGAAACACAAGAATACGTTTTCAGAAGAGTTCAGTTTGTTTGAATTGAAACGTTTTTCACATTTTTCATCAAAGACGAAACGCATATCATCATTTTTCACATAGATCATTTAAATTCATCAAAGCAATATAGGATATTCAAAATTCACGCTATATAACAATGTTAAATACACCGCGCTTAATTAAACAAGCTCCTCACTACGGTGCTCACAACCTCTATAAACTTAAATGTGGGTAACGGCGATATCTTTTCAGAAATTAAATTAATTATCATGGTTACTCTGTCATTTAGTTTAACCTTAAATTCGATAAACTTAACAAACCGTATTTTTTATTTCAGCCTTAAGATCCGGTGGCTCAGAAGATGCACTATACGGCTACGATGGAGGCCCAGGTATGTATGTCTCACTACATACTGTATACATCACTAACACTGTTAACGTATCATCTGGATTGAAATCTTTCGCATAGATACCTAATCAAACGGTTGACCTTATCAAATGAAACCAACATAACATCATACATATTTCACAACTCACAACCTGAAGGTGTAGTCAATGCTGAGAGAACTTTCATCTGTTGGATTTTCACACTTTTAACCTCAGATTCGGATTCAGCGCACTTGAAAACATTCAGTAGAACCTACTCATGTTCAGCTTAAAAGACCGTTGGTTTGGCCAATAAACGGGTAGGAAGAATAAATACTAAAGAGCTGAATTTAAGTAATGTCCAAAAACTTAAGTATAGAACAGTCTATTCAACACCTCAAATTATAGAATATTTATTTTTTAAAAATTATTTTCGGTAAATGTACGCAATATGGTCACCCCGAGACAATCTGTCATCGACCATCACTCCAAAATATTTATGTTTATTAACTCGTTAATAAAATGAAGAGCCTGGGGTTAATCAAGTATACAGATGAATCACCCAAGACAGAACCCTTGGAGCTGGCAGTATCCTGCTCTGGCCTTGGGACTGGATATTATTGTTTGTATTATCGAACATCAACGTTACCCTCTCTGTTATCATCCGAACTAAACTAAACACTACCTGAATCACTCGTGACGATGTTGTGGACAACGTAATTCCCCTTTTTCTTCATAGATAACATCGATGCAATTTTGAAATATTAAAACCAATCGTATTCCTTCACCCTACAAGAAACACGTCAAATATCGAACGGACATTTTTAGGAACATTTCAACGCCAATGAATATTTTCCATCAATGAATCGTTTAAAACCACCCGCAACGCAGTACGTTGAACAGCCATTTTTTCTAATCAACCTGCTGAAATTCATTAATTGTAAATAATGTGCAAGGATAGTTTCAAAACAATATGCAGTGTATGCAACCATTCTACTTAATGGGAAGACGACTTAATAATAGATCATTCTGTTCCTCAACTTTACACGAACTAAATCACTCGCGACGAAGTTGTGGAAACCCATTTAAAAACGGAAGTTAGTGAAAAACGTTGTCTATTTCCACGAAAAATAAAGAGTTACACTGTTAAATCGATTTCGACGGTTAGGCCATCATCAGTAACAAACAATAACTTGTTATGTTATGATGGCCTAACCGTCGAAATCGATTTAACAGTGTAACTCTTTATTTTTCGTGGAAATAGACAACGTTTTTCACTAACTTCCGTTTTTTTCCTCAACTTTACTATAAAGCGTAAAATTATGGGTCCTGGTGCTGTAATGCAGTGAACCCCATATTGGAAGCGGAAAGCCCCGAGTTTCAATGGTAAATATACTATAAGCGGGGCTTAATAAATACGGCCCGCGTTCTGCGTGGAAGGTCTGTCTAATATAGAAATAATAAACCTTTGTGTAATAATTTGCAGCGTTTTTAAACCCATTGCATGGTTTTGCCTCTCTTGTTTGCCCCACCTACTCTATTGTTCAAATTACAACTTGTGTGTACCTACCTGTGAGCAGTTCGTTTATGGTTGAAAGTAACATTGAACTACCTAGCCGATCCCTGTGGACTCACCAGCCTTGAACAGCGTCGCCTTGTATTTGACATGTCGTTCCCTTTTCAATTTGTTGAACAGACGGATTGACTGTCCCGAACTCATCTCCGAAATCAACCTACATATTCCAGCTTTTTACTCCCGTAATCAACCCATTTTTCATATTCAATTCTCCACAACTAATTACCTGTATGATACTGTACTGTACTAATTACCTGTACGAATATACAACAGGCATATTACTGTACGTATGATACTGTACTGTACTACTATACTGTACTAATTACCTGTACGAATATACTTCAATGAAGTCCAGCTTTAGACTTTTTCCATAATCAGCCATCTCGAACCTTCCGCGCAAAAATATTACCCACCATCCACCGTCCACCCTGAAATCTCTGTCCACATAGCCTACACTCATCTCAGCTATAAGAAGTATTTGTTTGTGATTTTTACCTTATATATACACACATATACCTATATTGTTTTTTTTCTTTTCTTCTGAAATACCGATTTTGTTTCCTCATCAAGAGACTAATTTATTTTGTTAACAATATTGTAATTGGGCATAGCCCGTTTTGTAAATAAATAAATAAACTCTGCTGGACCCCACAGGAACCAGCAACTGGGATGGAACCTGCGCATCAGGCAACATCCAGTCGCCGATCAACATCTCGCCTGCAGAAACCGTCGCAGTTTCCAGACGCCACCTCCGCCTCAACGGAGCTCAGCAGATCCCCCTAAGCACCAACATCACCAACAGCGGTCACTCAGGTAACAGTTGAAATTATTATTATTATCCGTAGACTGCAGTTCATCATTATCATCAGCCATTCGTGAAATCGGGTCTTGAAACAGATCAAACTGATTTAGAAATGAACCTCCAGTGTGTGAACGATTAAGGATTGAGGATTAGACGTTTCAACTTTAAATACTTTCCCAAGCCATTATTCAATATTTTCCCGTTTTCCCGGCCCCAGTTGTTTCAAAAATCTATGCATTGTATCCAAAAATTCAGTCTCATCGCTTAAAGAATTAGGTAATACAAAAGACAAAAATGTTGAAAAAGAACCGATTGCCAGTTTGTGAACGAAAAATTTCCTGATCGTGATCGGCTGGCTCCCAGTCTGTGAGCACTAACCACTATGTAAACAAATAATTTTGTCATGTTTCATCTAATTTTCCTGCTTTTTGAGGCTAATTTTTATCGGACAGGCTGAAAAACCGTTCGATCCGATCAATTGTATGCCCTAATTTTTATTATCTTAGGAGGGCTCTCGGGCGATAGTATTATCTAGGTAATACGTAGATACTAATAGGTATGTGGTAATCAGTGTTATATATGGGAGGGAAGTTGTTGGGAATCGCAATTTTACATATTTTAACGCTCAAATAAGAACTTTAGTACGGCTAGGTAGAGGAAAATAGCGCAATAGTAGGTAAAAAGTACAAATTCGCTTAGAAAGGTACTTGAACATAACTTGAACAGTTTTCTACACATTGGAAAACACATCTTGTTTCAGACCAATGTGTAAACGATCAACAAACCTCCAAATCAAATTATTTTCCGGTTCTGAATTGTTTTATGGTGAGAAAGCATGTAAAGAACCCAAATTATCAACACACACCGAAATAAGTTCAATAATGCTTAGGTAAAACTTACTTTAAAGTAAACGAATCCTTAAACTCGTCTCCTAATGTTTGGCCCCTGACTGGATATGTAAATTCTGGATATGAAATACCCTTCTTCTGTAATGTATGAAACCTAGCACCAGGGGCGTTTTTGGAAACTTTTGTTATCCTAACGTAACTAAAAAACACACGGGAATCCACTAGATTGCCGACCTACTACAGATCCATCTGATCCTTGATTGTACTTACTACAGTCCTTGTTTTAGTCGTTTTCGCGACCGCCGTCCACAGAATGGGTGTCGTTCACGGATGGAGAAGTCACCCTAGCAACAAATTATAAGTTCAAATAATAGTAGATACATTTACAAGTTCTAGATCAGTGATCTGCGCAAAAGTGCTAATTAATAAGTAAAGAAATAATAAACCTTTGAGTAATAATTTGTTGCGTTATTTACTTGAGACCGTTTTATAAACTTGACGTTTTAGATTAACCGTTTTGTTACGTTTTGATTTTCAGTGAAAGTGAAGCTGAACACAAAGAAACCAATTACTGTCACCGGAGGTGTCTTCGGCTCTAAAACCTACGAGTTCCAACAACTCCACTTCCACTGGGGGAAAAACGTCAACGAAGGTAGCGAGCATACGATCAAGACCAAAGCGTGAGTTTCAGAAAATAAATTGATAATGTATTATGACATAATGTAATGATGCTGTGATACATAGTTTTCAATGAAAATTTTCTTGATTGATGCATTCAGTATGAAATTGAACTTCACGTCAATAACTATAGTAAATTGGGGCCGTTGCAGCAAACGAAAACGCCAGCCAAGTTGGGTATAGCACATTGTATCATGGACGTATGTGATTAGTTGGAGAACAACGTACAAGTCAAAATTGAATTGCAAAATAGAACCGTACATATGTGTAAACATGATGATATACGAAATAGGGCTATAATTTATGTTCAAGCACGAGCACACCGTACCATCAATCTAACGATTTCACCATCAAAAGTACACATAGGGGTAGGAGATGGTCTAAGGGTTAACCAGCACAATCCTTGAAAATTTGATCAAAATCTTCCCATTAATTTCGGAGTGATATTTGTGGACTCCCAGGCCACCATTCTTGTTCTTGGTTCAGTTCTCGGCTCTCTGCAAGATCATACTAGATGGAGCTCACTCCTGTCCCACAAGTAGTTTTTTCGATTGCGCAAACAATTTTTTATTTTTTCGATTTAGATACAACTCGGTTAAATCAATCGAAGGAGACTATCTGGAGCATCGTACGACCAACCGTTCGCGTTCCAGGAGTGGTAGGTATTGGAAGGGGGAAAAAATCGCAAAGGGACTTTGGCATGCAATTATACTCGGCTGAACTTCAGTTTAGCTGATTTGTATATCTATTATTTCTGAGAATTGAATGTGACCACACGGATTGCTATACGTTCATCCGTTCGTTTCCCATAAATGGGGATCATTACTGGACTTATAACATCCAGACCTATAAGCCTGAATGGTCTAAGGATGCAAAACTTTCGTTTTTACGCTTCTTTTGCTCAGTGTTTTGGTTGACATTGATAGATACTCGTAAGATGCCAAAGAGTCGAATGAAACCACCTGGGTCACTGAACCGTACGTTCATTCTTTGGCTCACTACCAAAGAGCTTTGTGTTCGTGCGAGAAATCAAGCCCCCCCCCCCCCCCCCCCAAATCCCCTTGCAAAATCATAATATCTACTTAATTTTTGCGTTTCAGCTCGAAGGTTGGTTGAACGATGCTCCAGATAGTCTCCTTCGATTAATTAAATTGAGTGGTATCTAAATCGAAAAAATAAAAAATGGTTTGCGCAATCGCAAAAGCTACAAATGCTTCGGGAGTGACGCTATTCAATGGGGAACATCTACTGTCTAAACACCTTTAAATCCCTGACAATTTAATCGAAATCGGGTAAAAACTTAAAAGGTAAATGCCAATTTCAAGGATTTGAGCCATTAATAATACGATCGTAATAAAACTCATGTAAGGTAATCAGATCGTTGATTCCCAGCTACCTCTAAATTTGATCAAGAATGGACGAATTGGCCACGAGAAAAATGGTGAAATCTACGTTTGCGCATATGTACAGAGCGAGTTGGCTCGTAGACAATGAAAAATATTTAGGGAACATCTCAGCCTAACCTGCACATTCCCTAAAAATCTCATCAACATTTGATGGAAACATAAGCTCATTACAAGAATTGCCACATGCGCAGCAGCTAATAATGATAATATCGTGTTGAGGTTTGCGAGATCGGACAACTAGAGTGAGAGAAAATTATACTTGATGGAATTTAAGTTTGCGCATGCGCAGAGTGAAGTATTGATCTGGGAATAGAACTGAAAAGGGACCATCTACAGCCACTAGCGTAGGCAATCCCCCCTCCCTCCCCTCCTATCAGTTCCAATACTTCAATCTGCGCGTGCCCAAAAGTAAATTCCACCAAGCATAATTTTCATAATGAATTTCAATATCATCAGTAGCTGCTGCCCTTGCACAAATCTGTAATTCTTGTAACGAGCCTGATTTCCACAGTTTCATCGGATTTTGATGACATTTTCAGGAAACGAGCGGGTTAGGTTATAGATAGATTCTTTCAGATTAATTTTCTCATATCAATACTTCATTATGCGTGTGCGCCAACGTAAATAACCTATTTCAAGCATATTTTTTTCTTTTTCCAACTCCACAACGCCACATCTTGATCTACTATTTTTCAAGATCATTTTAAAACTTTTCAATGATCCATACATGCATGTTTCGGATACAAGGAAGCTACCTACTTACCGTACCCAACTAGGCAGATTTTTTATTTTTTTTTTCTTCAAAGTAGCGACCGATAACAGTTTGCTGTAGTTCATGATTCTTGACCTGACTGACTTAACTTTAACGCATTTTCAGATTCCCATTGGAAGCCCATCTCGTCTTCTACAAAGCGGACGCCAAAGACCCCACAACCGAGCCAGATGGTATGGCCGTACTTGGAGTTCAATATGACGTGAGTAACTTATCTTTTATACCTCAATTTTTTCTTTTTATCCCATACATATTGAGAGCAGAAAGAAATAGACGCCTGAGTATGAAGGTACGAAATTAGGGGGATACCACATTATTGATACCTGGGACGTGACAGAACCTTTATACATCCAACATTCAAAAGTTAATCAGTAGTTGAATCTACTCTACACGAACTCGAGCGTCACTGCATTGTGGTAACTGATGTCTCGGAAAATTTAATCAATGTGTGGTTCTTTGATGATTTACACTTTGTGACCCCTGAAAGCCAAGGATGTCTTAGGAATCGTAATCAATCAATTTCCTGATTCAACAATTGGCGATGATTTGTCGGTAATCGCCAGTGAAAGTTCGACGGAAGTCACTGCCCGCGGGCTTTCAACATTATTCAGTGTGAAACACATTACACACCTCACGTTTCATATCTTGCTGTCCCGCTATCAGCAAATAGATTTCATGGATTTTGGCTCAAGTTTCATTGTTTCGGATAGCAGCTTTGGAGAAGAAATATTTCCAGTCATGCAGCATGATCGTATAAGCAAGTTTTCGAAAATTATCTTATGTAGATATAGGTACCTACTTGGAGACTACTTTAGTCAGGTTGTTCCAAATCGTAGACTGTAGGAAGGTGTTAACCATCTGATATCACTAATCTAGTAATGGAGATGATCTAGGCTTTGTTACCTAAGCATAGGCTTTGGTGATCTTTTTGTAATACCTTATTTTCATTGCATTTGGACACAGGGCACACCTAATTATTTTAGAATTGAAGAAGGGGTTACCTACGTATTCTACGTACTACGTATTTTACTTACTTGGTTGGAAGATCACAGTGGTTCTAGTGATGAAGGTCTAGATGACCTAAACACGTACGATTTTGCGTTTGTCTTCATCGTTGCTGATTTCAGTAGTTGACTGGTGCTTGTGTTTCTGTTTAGTTCTTCAGGAAAGACAACCAAGAGCTGGACCCAATCGTCAAGTCTTTGGGACAGATCGGCTTCCCAGGACAATACGTTGTGAAAGCTAACGGCCCGCCACTCAGGGACTACCTCCCAGAAGATCTGGACAATTACTTCAGCTATACTGGATCTCTCACGACTCCTCCCTGCACGGAAGGTGTCACATGGATCGTCTTTGCTCAGAGGCAAAGCGTCTCTGAACGCCAGGTAAGAAGCATTATTCATTTATTACACTGTAAATGGGATGTTCCACTGTTTGCTTCATTACTTCCGATGATGAACCTTAGCACTACTACACAGCAAATGCCTTTGAAAGTATATTAGGTGATCAGAGATCGTAGGTAATGAGTCAATTTTGGTTTACTATTTTCAGTAACAAACCTTTGTAAAAGGCCAAGAAAATACCTTTAAAGTTGTCGGTTCACGCTTCAGGATGCGTATAATTCAAAAAACACTACTAATTATTACACAAAGGTTTATTATTTCTTTATAGGACACCCTTCTGCGCAGAATTCCTGTCTATAATTATTATTAAACCATCTATTATTCATTAGGTATCTAAATAAATCTGCGTAGATGTAGACGCCTACCGAAGAGATATTAATTTATTAAAATAACACTGTTTTAGTATGCTTAAAAAGGGTCAAGAAACTATTTACTCCCAACTATTTAGAACTCCTTTTTATTCAATCAATAATATCTCACTTCACAATAATCAGTCATTTCACTATATTGATCCTTAGATCAAACTAAACAATTTCCCTTGTTACGAAGCATTTGATAAATAACGATTCGATAATAACATAGAGAGCAACCACGACATTCCTCCTCAAGATGAACATCTTATTTTTTCGAACTGGCCAGGTCTTTTGATGGATCGTCTAGAGCGGGAAGCTAGGTTCGTTCTCGACTTGTATTCTACTACTGCGGCTCCAGGCATGGTTTGAGATGGTGGTTCTATCTTGAAACCCACGGTTTCGGAGGATGAATTTTGCGTTCCGCTGGTACAGGAATGTCATCATGCCTGGATGTGCTGGCCCGAACGCAATGCCGCGCGAATTCGCTGCTCGGATAAGCCCAGGCGGCATAGTGTGGACGTAGCTCAAGGTTTAGCTCGATTTTAACAGTTCCAACAAGACCTTTATATACATATATATATATAATTACGTGGCTTTTACCGATATTATTTACATTTTTTCGCATTCAGTTTTTCACTAAACTCGGCAATATACGGTTAGGGGTACCTACTCAAAATTATAGTGTCGAATGAAAATAATAACTTTCTTCTAACATATTCTGCAAAACTGTGTGTTCTCAGGTGAGCCAATTCAGAGAAGTCAAAGACGATCTCGGTTGGAAAATCGCGTACAACTACAGAGAAGCCCAGCCCCTCAACGGGCGCCAAATTCACCTGGTCAAGTCTTCTCCACGCGCCGGCGACTGAAAACTTCTCGCAAGACACAGTAGGAATAACCGAAGAAATAACGAGAACAAGAGGCGATAAAATGACTAACTTCATTGACGGAATCCAGGATCCAACGATAAAATATTTTCCGAGTATTCCTAAATCCCTGGAGACACAATTTATTATACTTTCCGATTTAACTTCAAGAAAAACGTACCGGACGGATAACGGATGACATCCTATTCTAAAAAGACGACAAATCTAGTTCAATAACAGTTCGTGTCATCTCAGTTAAATACTCCTCAACCTTTCGCCAGTAAATTGTTTTAATTTAATAACATTTTCTTCAACATTTTTTAATTCTTCTGTTCCTTCCAGCATAATCATGATAATTTGAAAGATCCTAAAATATTATTGAAATATTTTTGTTTCTACCTATTTGTAATCGTGTATGAAGGAACAGAGATGCCTCATGAGGTATCTTGTAATTTTAAGGATACATTTTTTATTTTAACGAATTTTCTTAGAAAAGAAAAGTCGTTTCGGAATGCCTCAAATCGGATTTCCGTGAAGAAATTTTTATTTATTTATTTATTTTTTATTTTTATTCTTTAATTTTATTTGAATTTTAAAGCCGGTGTAATACTTTCATTTCCTTCGGGAATTCGCCAAAATTTCAAATTTAGGAATGTTTCAAGTAGAATAAAATACTTCTAAACGGATAAAATTACGAGTATTCGTAAATCATCCATTTTCTGAAATTTTGAAGCTTTGCAATAGCTTAATTTCGTATTAACACATGCAATTGGTAGGTAAGGAAAGTAGTGTGAGGCCTCGCTCCAGTTTTTATTGTCTCAAACGTATAATGAAGGTCAGGTCTATTGGTATATTTTATCAATATTTTGACATCGCGAAACGATGTCTGGAGTTATAATTTCATAGCGTACAAATACTGTATTTTAAATGAGCAGAAGAAATTCAATGCCGCATTATTGAGACGTGAATTTCATTAATAATCTGTTGTCATAGTCAGGGAGCCGTGAATCGTCAATTAGAGAAATTATATTGTTGAAAACCGATGCGTTTGATCAGCTTTGTTTTAGACATGTTAGATAACTGAAGGGTTTTCTCCTCCCGTCAGTGGTGCTATTGAAAAATCGGTGACAAACAAAATCACCAAGTATAAAACAGGTGCAATCGGTGGATCGTCCTCAACCAGTTCACTTCCACTCGTTTAACTGGTATCACAGTAAGTACAATTTTAATATCTATCATATCTGGGATTATTTGCAGGAAAAGGCCAATGGCGGATCCAGAACTTAATTTCAGGGTGGGGAGGGGGCTTCAATTTGCATAGTTCACGATCAAAAATGCACAGATTTGTATGTACACTATATTTTTTATTAAGGTATTTGTTATTATTCGTAGGATTACGTTGTTTATGCAAATACAGGCATAATGCTCGTGCATTGCACGGAGTGTATTCAAATTTAGAAGTATTCCAATTGTAGGTAGGTAATTCAATTCCCATGACTAACCGTGTTTGGGATCCATACGCCAGTGGCACCTACTTAACAACGAAAATTATTGTGTAGAAATTGCCACAAAAACAATCCCAGGTCCAGTGGCAAATGACGATTATTATACCAGGTCATCATCACCATTTTATGATCGCAAACAAAAATCGCGTTGTCGGTCAATTTTGCTGAGGGAATTTTCTGAAACTTCGTTCATTTGGGTAAAACAAATTATCCCGTTTCTAGGAAAATTCTCTGACTTAGGTAAAAAATAATATTACGTTATAACAACGTTCGAACGGCTGAGCGCACAAAAATAGTTTTGTACTCGTTGGAATCTTCTTGCAAATTTATGCAGGATAGTAGCAGTTTCGTTACAATAGAATGGGAAATTACGAAGTTGGCAAATCGTAATTTTCGAAAAATTCGTACCTTCCCTAATTGGTTGCAAAGTAAATAAAGCAACCGGGAACTTCTGGGTGCTGCAAGGGTCGGGGCGTTGCTAGGGAAGGTCCCGTCACGATGACGAAGAAGAGTTACGCGAATTCAATATAGCCTATAGAGGTTACCAAAAAACGCTGATCATTTTGGAAAAAAACGTACCTAAATCGGTTCAGCTGATATTAGCCGTGAAGTTGGCACATACATAAATACAGATATCCTTTTCAACGCAATTCCTTAATTAAAAAAAAAAAAAAAGCGCTATTGTCTTTATTTTGAACGTTTATATATGTATGTGTATCCTCGTAAAAGCTCTTTAAATCGAAAACGGCTGAACCGCATTTGACGGTGTTTTAATCAGCAAAAGTTTGGGTCAGCACTGTTCATAAAATCTTCATTAATTCACAATGACCTTCCACCAATTCGAGAAGCAAACTACCAGCTGACACGAATTTGCATTGTTATACGAGGTCATACATACGTTATAGGGTCATTCTACTCCGCAACAGAAAACGTTGTAACCCAATCTGATTTCCTGTCAATCATCAATTTGATGGGCCAGAATTTTATACTTGGAGGCAACATGATTAGAGTTCAGACCTGTGCTACTTAGACTCCAAACTACACCCATGTCTACTGTTGCAGACATGATCCGCAACGGTTAATAATAATCATCATAATAATCATCAAGTCATTAACAACAGTTAATGATCGAATCCTAACCAACAAAATAGATTGGGATAAGTACAAAGATGTTCTTGCAGCTGCAACTGACATTCAAATTCAACTCAAAATACCGAAGGACGTGGATGTAGCTGTTGCCAACTTAACAAGGAACATTCAGTTTTCTGCAACAGAGGCTTCCGTACCACAATTTTTCCACAAATGCGACTGACTCCTCCACATATATCATCCAGCTCTTACAAGTCAAAAGAGGTGCTAGAACCTTGTGGGAACAAACTCGTTATCCTCCGCATAAATCATCTTTGAACAGAGCTACAAAGGATCTAAATTCAGCTCTCGCAGTAGATCAGGAACACAAGAATAGAGAACTCGCCATCTTACTCAGCAGCGATGGTTCGTTAATGAAAAAAACGAAGGAGATTACTGAAGAACGACTCGACATCCCACCACTCAGGCTGAACCAACGTTGGTATTCAACACCACCCGAAAAAGTTGATCTTTTCTCGCACATCATGAAGAAACAGTTCACCCCCTACCCTTACCCAAGCCCCATCGAGGATTAAGTTCAGGATTTTCTGCCCCTGGCCCTTCAACTAAGTCCCTTCTCGGATTTCTTCAGGCCAGCTCAAGTTAAAAACGTAATTCGTCGTCTAGCATGCAGGAAAGCGCCAGGTTGTGATAACATAGTACAGCCACTCTTCATCCATCTCCCTCGAAAAACTCTAGTCCTAATAACCCAAATATTCAAAGCCTGCCTTCGCCTTGGCTATGTGCCTTAAAAAAATGGAAACATTGTTATACTGGTTCACAAACCGAACAAGCCATACAGCAGTCCGCACACTTACTGCCACATCAATCTTCTCCTACTGCTTTCAAAGATATTTGAGAAATTACTTTTGCCCAAACTTCTCCAATACCTCGTCCCTCTTTCCCAGCCACGCTATTTGGCTTTCGTAATGCTCATTCCAGTTTGCATCATTTGCACCGAGTCGTTGACCGGATCCTGGATACTTATAAAGGTAAGGAGACTTGCATCGGGATTTTTGCTGACACTGAACAGGCCTTTGATCGGGTTCGGCACCCCGGATTACTTTTCACGCTAAAAGTAGCCCTCCCAGATACCTACTACCGTGTACTTCTCTCATCTCTATCTCTATCTCTATCTCTATTATTAATAAGAATGAAACTCCGTCTGTCTGTTTGTCTGTCTGTCTGTCGTGTCTATGCACGGCCAAACGGCTGAGTGGGGGGAGTGTACGAGTGGGGGGATCTTCTTGAGATTTTCCAAAAGTGGGAGCGAGCGAATTTAAAATTGTTTAATCCCACCCGAACCATGGGCCGTAGGGCGGGAGGGGGGTCGAAGTAAGAATTAATGTGCGCTTTTTGGACTTCCCCGCTTCCCCTACCCCTCTAAACGGCCGTTGACAATTCCGGAAAAATACGGGTTTCGTAGGTTTTCCTACGAGGAAGACGACGGCGCGATCGGATCGCGAAAAAAGTATCGGGAAATGCGTTAAAAAAATGCGAGAGTACGGACCCGTTTTCTCGAAAAGTCCGCCGAAAAACTTGGTTTTTTCCGATTAAAATATACCCCATAAAGGTACGTTTTTCGGAACGGTTTTCGCGGGCGAAATACAGCTTTGGGTCCGCCGAATCTGAATCCGAAATCGGATATCGAAAAAAGTGACGGGCAGTCGGTCAAATCACGAGCGGAAGCGAGAAGAAGCGTTTAACATCAGAAATTAATTTTGCCGTGTTCGCGAGAAGGCTCTACGAAGTCAGGGGTTCGATGAGGCGGGGCTTGCACCTGACGAAAACGGGTTGCGAGCAGGTACACGCACTTACGTCTTGAAGGGTATACAGGTATACCTTCCTTCAATTCGGATTTTTTCCTACAAATATACAGCAATACCTTGCGAGCGAAGCGAGCAACATTCCCTACATGCCACACTTTGCGAGCAAAGCGAGCAATATTCCCTACATGCCACACTTTGCGAGCGAAGCGAGCAATTGAATGGGGGGTCCGGGGGGCTTGCCCCCCGGCTGGACGTGGAGGCGAGCGTAGCGAGCCGGAGCGGCTAGTTATTAATAAGAATGAAACTCCGTCTGTCTGTTTGTCTGTCGTGTCTATGCACGGCCAAACGGCTGAGTGGGCCGGATCTACGAGTGGGGGGATCTTCTTGGGATTTTCCGAAAGGTGGAACGAGCGAATTTAAAATTTTCTAATCCCACCCGAAACATGGGCCGTAGGGCGGGAGGGGGGTCGAAGTAATAATTAATGTGCGCTTTATGGACTTCCCCGCTTCCCCAACCCCTCTAAACGGCCGTCGAAAATTCCGGAAAAATACCGGTTTCGTAGGTTTTGAAACGAGAAAGACGACGGCGCGATCGGATCGCGAAAAAAATATCGGGAAATGCGTCAAAAAAATGCGAAAGTACGGACCGTGTTTTCTCGAAAAGTCCGACAAAAACTACGTTTTTTCCGATTAAAATATACCCCATAAAGGTACGTTTTTCGGAACGGTTTTCGCGGGCGAAATACAGCTTTGGGTCCGCCAAATCTGAATCCGAAATCGGATATCGAAAAAAGTGACGAGAACTCGGTCAAATTGCGAGCAGAAGCGAGCAAAGCGATTAAAATGATTCTGCCGTGGACGAGAGAAGGCTCAAGAATTGACGTGACGGGTTCGATGTCACAACGTTGCGAGGCGAGCAGGTATGCCTACATAGGTACCTACCTTGCGAGCGAAGCGAGAGCCATTTCAAATAATAAATACGGACTTTGTCCTACACATATACAGGTATACCTTGCGAGCGAAGCGAGCAACATCCCCGAATAAACTTTTCGTGGTTCCACGTAGTTTTATAAGATTTAAATTGTTTGTAATAATTCCCAACTGAAAAAAACGTCTGCCAAGTTGGGTGGGCAGTATAACTTCCTCAAGCGAGCGAAGCGAGCAGCATCTCCTACAGAAGTTAAACCTACCCTTAGAGATCTACCGTTTGCGAGCGAAGCGAGCAGCATCCCCTACTGAAGTTAAACCTACCCTTAGAGATCTACCGTTTGCGAGCGAACCGAGCAACATCCCCTAAATGCCATACTTTGCGAGCGAAGCGAGCAACATTTTCTACATGCCAGACTTTGCGAGCGAAGCGAGCAACATATCCTACATGCCAGACTTTGCGAGCGAAGCGAGCAATATTCCCTACATGCCACACGTTGCGAGCGAAGCGAGCAACTTAATGGGGGGTCCGGGGGGCTTGCCCCCCGGCTGGACGTGGAGGCGAGCGTAGCGAGCCGGAGCGGCTAGTATCTAATAGGTCGTACCTTTTCTGTTCGTTACCTGGAAGCTACATCTCGATCGCAGAGCATCTATGCAGGAGTTCTGGGCCCACTCCTTTACCTTGTACACACTATAGAATATGAACAAACACAGACATATATAACACAGGCTATATATTAAAAAATAAAATGAAATAAATAAATAGAAATAAAATTGTAACTGCCCTTCGATAGTATTGAGCAAATCAACGAATGAATATCAGTTCATTGTTCTATTTGAAAAAGCACAATAAAATCAAGCGTCTCGCTTAGTATTTCGTTAACTAAATATGTAATTGTTATTTTGTGAAACGCCAATTTTGCGAGTACCTATTAGCGCAATTTTTCGTGCGCTTAAAAATGCAAGTATTGGGTAATTTATTCATAAATTTGCACGTAGAATCTGAAACTACAAAAAAAGGGGGGTTAGTATTTGAAAAATAACTATTAATGTAATGTGCATTTCGTAGGGTTTGAGCATGCGAACGTGCTCAAAAATGTTATATTTAAATTCTACGCAAAAAAATTAAGAGTTGCTCGTCGAATTTTTTTCAAAGACGAAAGCAACGAAATGCATAGGTACCTACTAAGAGAGTTTGTCAGGAAGAGGCGTATATTGCTCTCATTAGAAAAATTACAACAAAAATTGTAGACGGAAGGAAAGAAATTTTGTAACCAACAACAAAGATAATAGTGATTTTTTGTTGTTGGAAGATCAGATGAAACGTGAATGACCATTAACCGAATAAAGCCCAACAAAACTACATAGTTATGGCGATCCAATGCGCGCACGCGCACGCACTGAACCCAAATACTTGAGTTTTGATTAAGGTCATAGGTACCTACACATGCTAAAAATTCAAGATTACATGACCTTTATCAACCAAAAAGTACAAGGCCAGACCACTAAAAATTTAAATCAAATACGCACGTGCGCTCCGATTCAAAGATTTTCAGTTTTGAGGTAGACTGTTGGTACCTACAACATATCCAACTTCCAGGACTACATGACCTTTTGTAAAATTTTGACCTTATTCCCTACCTGGCCACTGAACCAATATTTTTCTGAATGATTCCATCTTTAAAAGATGCACAGTTTAAAATACGAAATTCTTGTAGGCGGAGATGATGAAATTGACGGTGACCGTCGCCCTTTGTTTGGCAGCCTGCGCCTCGGCTTACCAGACTTCCGATCTCGAAGAATCAGGTGAGTGTTGAACAAAAACTTTTTATAACATATTTTTTGGAAGTTGAGTTGGGAACCATTGATAAAGAAATAGAGATAACATTTTATTTGCTGTCACAAAAGAATAATTATATAGCAACGGTTCGACAGAGAATGCAAAACATAACGTGATATTGTAATAGAACAACCATGAGTTACCATTAATCATACTGCAGTAAAATCGTTGAAAATTCCAGACGGAAAACAGCCAAAAATGTATGAATATAATACCTAATGTAGAAACAGTGAATTATTAATAATTGATAGTGGTTCTAAAAGGGATATGCAATCTGACATTAATAATGAGCAAAGTCATGGTGCGCCATTGAAACTATAACTGTTTGCACGTTTTCTTGAATGAATCAAGTATTTAATAAACCTTTTATGGCTCCAGGGAGTTCACTGTTGGGAATTTGACTTTTAATTTGAGCGAGAGGTTGCTAGTCGGATTTTCTTGACTCCTTGACTAATAATAACCATTTTTTGACTAGGATAGGTTGTGAGTAAGTAGCAGATAAGGAAGTCATTTTTTTTTTTTTTTTCAATTAATTAACTTTACTAATTCTTGTTAATTTAAAAATTTTGATATGAGAACGAAATTTTCACTCGAAATCCTGTTGATAACAAATTATTAGATTAGGTACATTGTTGAAAAGCTGGGGTTTCAATGCAAAATATAGGTTTACAGTTGGGGTACAAAGTTTTGTAAAAAATTTAGGTAGGTAATTGCGTAGTAAGTTGGTACCTACCTACCTATTATAGACCTAGTATTACCTAGAATGTTTTAAATCCATCAGTGGAGTAGGTAAGTAGTTAGGTACCTACGTCCGATTTAATCTTTGAAATTAATTAAATACCTGGTTGTTTTTCTAGAAAAGTTCAATCTAAAAGGGCTGGTGCGGTTCATAAAAAAGGCTGAAAGTAAGTTCTACAAGTATACTGATTGTTTACTTTTAAAAACTTACAAGTTAGTATGTAAGTACAATTTAAATATCTAAGTGAGATTAGTTTCTCATGCTGAACAATTAACTTGATCGACTTATTAATTTTGCCGTACTTATACATATACAGCACTTATGTATTTTCATTAATGATTCATACCACTTACATAACAATATGAACGGGCTTTATTTAAAACCACGATTTTCAGATTTTGTGCAGAAAGCGAGCAGCGGGTTTTCACTGTACGGGCACGACGAAGGTCCAGGTGAGTCCACCTACCTATGCTACCACCTACCTATGTCTTCATTTCAGAATAATATTGCCGGATCCATTATCTACTCTTATACATGTATAATCGTAAGGATGCTTATAAAGTAGGTAAAATTCTCTGCTGTCAATAGTTTAAATGTGTAATAGCTTAAATGTCGGAACGTACGGTAGGTGCACGACCGACCAGGGTTGGATCAAGAGCGTTTTTCGGGTATTCACCAGTTGGGCGCTGCTTTCCGTACCTACATGGTGGAAGACATACAAGTTTTTAGTATTTGAATGAGAACTCTTTTCTGTTTATTTGTCGAGATGAATGGGTGAATGATAGTTTCCGCCTTAGAGATGCACATATGGTTAATACCATACATCGTTTCCACACATTCTTGGACAACTTACAAGATTTGGAGAATTGTTTTAGAATGAAGATTGGTAGGAGTTACATCCTGGAAACTATTCCAGGCAAACACCCGTCATGGGGTTCCCCTAAATCAAACACAAATGCGGCCAACTCATTAATCGTTGTAGGCTAACTTTCCATTTCTCCCTCGAAGATTCAAAAGTGCCTACCATAACTGGTATAAGACCCACTCACTTGGACTTCTTTATTACCAAGGGATGAACTAACCAAACGCCAAACGTCACCGTAAATCAGGACCTCAGCTCTGATCCACTACCGGTGCCCATGGAACTGCATAGATTACATAAACTAGTTCTTGACAAATCTACCCTCCTCAAATATTCAGTAGACTAGACTAAATACATACAGGCAAACAATGTCTGATGTTCTTGGCGGACTGCCCTCCCTAAGTCAGAAGCTGATATAAACACAGCCGTAGAAAAAATCACATCAGCGATTCCAAGGGCAGCCACAGAACCCTCATCCGTTCTACGAACCCGACTTCGGAAAGAACTTTTCCTTCACACCACATGTAGGTACTCTTACTCTGGTCAGAACGCTAACAAGCGAGCACAACAGCGTTTTAGAACAGAGTTTGGATTGGACCTTTCCAGGTATCCGACCGCCAGCACCTCCAGCGCTGCTATTTGCGTTTCAGAGCTTGCTGATCAATTTTGGTTCCGTATCTGTCTGTCTATCTGATGTCTGTCTGTCTGTGGAAAATCCTTGTCACACCCATAACTATACCAAGTTTTTGTCCAGTTCCGATGAAATATTCAGGGATTTTGCGGGTTAGCGACTAGACGGTCCCCTATAATTTTCAATGCCACCGAATCCACGGTAGCCTGTGCGCATGCGCAAACGTGAAATTCTCACCATTTCTCGACATTTGTTGGTCCGATTTCGTTCAAACTCGGTTGGTAATTGGATATACGTTCTAGAAAAACGCCTTATAAATTATATCGCTATTGGTAGAGTAATAATCATTGCGCATGCGCGAAACTAATATCGATTAACACACGCAAAACTCCAAGTCTAATGAAAGATCGCATTTTCAGGAATTGTGCTTCTAGAAGATCCCCTATAACTTATATTGCTGTCACATAAATAGTAATTTGTGCGCATACGCAAACGTTACTTCATTATAACGTCGATCCCTTGTCCTCTATTGGTCTAATTTCGTTCGAATTCGAGTAGTAGTTGGGTATATGTTCCAGGAAAATCTCCTACGGATTATAATTGCGATTGGTGGGGTAATAACTATAGCGCATGCGCAAAACTAAAATTTATCGACACAAAACGAGACTAATGGACGGATTTTTATGAAATTTTCAAGGATTGTGCGGTTTAGCTCCTGGGCGTTCCCCTATAAATTTCAATACCGTTGGACTAATAGTAGTCTGTGCGCATGCGCAAATGTTAATTTCTTGTAACGTTGTAATTTCTTATAATGTTAATTTCGACTCGTACTTTTTCCCCAACTGAGTCTATACGAGTAAATCCATGTTACAATATGTGAGGAAGCTATACTGCCCACCCAACATGGCAGACGTTTTTCCTTCTGGGCCGGATCCCGACAAAAATATACCTCAAGAAATTTGGAGAACCATTTAATTTATCCACATATAATTTAAATTAGTTCGTTTATTTATTTATTTTATTTATCTACATGTTCCAATTCTCTACATCTAATGTTTGAAGTAAATTCTAGTAAGTATAATACACAATTGTATGTTTTTGTCAAAACATAACATTAAGGAATAATAGACCTACAATGGTCTCGTACAAAATATCGGTACCTTTAATACTTTAATAATGATAAAATAATAATTACAAAACAAATACGCCATCACCTCCATTTGATTTTATACTTTACAATACCGCGTGCTGTCTGGCAGGTGAGGAGAACTGGGGAGGTGCCTGCTCCTCTGGGAATTCTCAGTCGCCAATCGATTTCAAACGGAACGAAACCCAAGTGGTCGAGAAGGAGCCTCTTAGGTTTTCCGGAGCTTTCCAGACTCCCCTCATCACTAACATCACCCACAGCGGGGATACCAGTAAGTGGAAATAACAACTGAATACCTACATATAAAGGTAAAAGTAAGAAAAAATAATACATACCTACCAGATATTTACCGACTAGATCTGCATCTTCGTCAGCGTATACAAATGAATCTATTTTAATTTTTCCGATTTGTGCTCTACTGAAAAAAAGTTGAGCCCCGCCCTCAAAATTTCGTGATTTACGTTTCAGGATAAAATAGATTCCCAAAATCGTCCGTCCGCTGTACAGTGGTCTGAAAGCAGCAAAAACGTGGTCGAAAATCGAAAACAAGTTTTTTCCAAGGTGGTATATGGAATAGAATCAATTTTTAGATAAAAATCGATCTAGGTCGGTGGATGTAGCGCACCTGTTGAACTTGTTGAATAGTGGCAACCATAGCCACGGTAGGTTACACGTTCAAAGTTGAGTCAACCATAAAAGTGGTTTTAAACGTTCATTCAGAGCTACGTGTTTTCAACAATCAAATACCATTTCTCTCCGTGGTATTTACTTTGAACGTAGAATAGGTACATTTTTATGAAGACCTATTTGCCAAGAAATGACTCACGAAATCGTCACGAAAACTTTCTGATGATCTTTTTCATTTACGACTTCGTTGTTACGTTTGTTCACCTTCTCCCCTGTTTAACCCACAAAAACTGTGCACCGCTAGATGGAAAGCTCTCGATTTAACTAACATTTTCCTGTTCACCATAACACTGACTGTACGAATAGCAGAGTTGTAGGCATACGAACAAGTGTGTAGACAAACTAATGATCGTGATTGTAGAAACATCCAGTAGGGTATTAAGATGTCCAGCTTCCAGCACTTATGGTTAGTATGTTTGATTGAGTTGCTACTGGATTGAAGTATTGAAATTGAAACTATGGAGCTAATTTCTTTGTTATTCAACCTATGAAACGAAAAATTGAAATGGAACGTCTAAAACCGAATCACTGGAAAACCGAATCACATTGGAACGTCTAAAAACGAATCACAAAGTCTAGAGCCCCCCAGATCAGCTTAGTAAGATCTGGGGCTAAACTCTTTACTATTCAACCTATGAGGCTGACATTTGAAATGGAGGCCTCTTGGAACAACTAGAAATGAATTTATTATAAATTCTGAAGCCCCCTTGATCAGCTGGGTGAGCTCCAGAATTAATTTATTTACTATTCAACGTCATACTTACTCGTCGTCGTACTTACTTTACTATTCAACAGTATAGAGCTCTCCAGGTCAGCTGAGTAAGATCCGGAGCTAATTTCTTTGGTTTTCGACCGATAAAGCTGAAATTTGAAATGGTGGCCCCTTGGGACGTCTGAAGCGAATCATATACAGGGTGTCGCACTTTCGGGCGCAGCACCAGTTAGGGTTCGATTCTGAAACTAATTTGTGACTTTTTTTGTCCTATAACATTTGTTTTTTAATTCACGCTAAAGACCATTTTTTTCACTTTCAAGTTTTTTTCCTCATTTTCGACTTTATGTCACTAAAACTGTCATAACTCCCTTGATTTCCAGTCAAAACTCCAATCTGATTATTCCGTTGAAAAGTGCGTTAGATTTCCTATATGCCTGATGGCTTTTCAAAAATGTTTAAATGGAATGAACTGGTGAAAACGGAATGGAATTTTCTAAGATTTCAGATACGGGGGCTTACCTGTACAGGCCTTTTTCCGCCTTCCAAAAGTGAACACAAATTTCAGCGGAAACACCTACTTGTACCTATAACTAGGAATAGGTGAATCGGAGGACATGTAGTACCTACTTATCTTTGTTGTTATTAGATGAGGACATGAAATCCAATAAAACCTTCGTGCAACTTGACTTCATTCCATGTATTATGTAAATATAGGGCGTCCCAAAAGTAAACCCCCTACCCCCTCACTCTCAACTTTTTTCCTCGATTTTTGAGATATCGAGGAGAAACTTGGAGAGCGTTTTTGGGGTGCCGGATACTAAGTTTCAAGCAAATAAAAATCAGGGAATAAATCCAAAAGTTTTTGGACTACCTAAAGTGGGGAGGAGTATAATTGGGAGTAGGTGCCCACTTCGAAGAAAAAAACTTCCATATTTTTGCCGAATGACACTTTGTTTTGAAGATTTTTTGGTGCTTAACACGATGATGAAACCAGAATTTATTGCGATATCTTATTCAGTTCCTGGATTGGAACTGATGAACCACGAAGAAGCGCGATTCTTTCTTCAGATGGGTAGGTATTTTTTGAAAATCGCGCTTTTCGGTTTATCAGCTCTTATCCAAGAACAGAATAAGATATTACAATTCTGATTCTACCATCGTGTTCAGTACTAAAAACTGGAATTTTTTTCGAAGTAGGTACCCGAACTCCTCCCCCCCCCTTTGGGTAGTCAAAGTTTCTGGATTTTTTTCCTGATAATTATTTGCTTAAAACTTGGTATCAGGCACCCCAAAAACGCTCTCTAAGTTTCACCTCGATACCTACCTCAAAAATTCTTTTAAAAAAAGTTAGGGGGAGTGGGGATTGCTTTTGGGACACCCTGTATATTTGCCTGTTGCTACCTAATTTTTCAAAATTTACCTATGTTGACAGTCAAGATTAAACTGAAAACCGCGACCCCCATCAATGTCACTGGAGGCGTTTTCGGAGAGAAAGTCTACGAATTTCAACAGCTCCACTTCCATTGGGGACAAAACTCGCACGAAGGCAGTGAGCACACTGTCCAAAGCAAAAGGCAAATAGTTTCTTTATCGTTGCTGTTCTCATTTCATCATCTTGCTTATTTAGTTGAAAATATAAATTTAAAATTGCTATAAATTACCATCACATACACTATGTACCATGGTACATCCTTATCCAAACATTTGAAAGGTGGAGGTTTGGTTTCGGGAAACACAACAGTGAGAGTCATAATAAACTAGCCGCTCCGGCTCGCTTCGCTTGTCTCCACGTCCAGCCCTCGCAAGCCCTCCGGAAACCCCATTAAGTTGCTCGCAAGGTGTGGCTTTGTACATGCGATGGTCTCCCCCCCCCCCCCCCCCCCCCATTCAGGTGTATTACAATTGAAACATGTAGGGGATGTTGCTCGCTTCGCTCGCAAAAGGTAGATCCCTAAGGGAAGGTTTAACGTGTGTAGGGGATGTTGTTCGCTTCGCTCGCTCGGTATGGCTGTATATGTGTAGGAAAACACTCGTTAAAATCCGATGTATGTAGGGAATGTTGTTCGCTTCGTTCGCTCGGTATGGCTGTATATGTGTAGGAAAAACCTCTGCATAGCATGAACAGACAAACAAACAGACGGAGTTTCATTCTTATAAATAACCACGTCCAGCAAGGGGGGCAAGCCCCCCCCCCCCCCCGGACCCCGCCATTAAGTTGCTCGCTTCGCTCGCATGGTGTGGCTCTGTATACATGCGATGGTCTTTATCCATCCCCCCCCCCCCCACCCACCATTCAGGTGTATTACAATTGAAACATGTAGGGGATTTGGCTTCGCTTGCAAACGGTAGATCCCTAAGGGTAGGTTTAACGTGTGTAGGGAATGTTCCTAGCTTCACTCGCTCGGTATGAGATCTATAGATGCGATGGGATATTGTGGGATACCATCGAGACCTACAGCCCATGTTACAATATGTCCGGAAGTTATAGTGCCCACCCAACTTGGCAGACGTTTTTTTCTGTTGGAAATTACTTACTAAAAACTTAAATCTTATTAAACTACTAGCCGCTCCGGCTCGCTACGCTCGCCTCCACGTCCAGCCGAGGGGCAAGCCCCCCGGACCCCCCATTAAATTGCTCGCTTCGCTCGCAAAATGTGGCATGTAGGGAATTTTGCTCGCTTCGCTCGCAAAGTGTGGCATGTAGCTCGCTTTGCTCGCAAACGGTAGATCCCTATGGGTAGGTTTAACGTGTGTAGGGGATGTTGCTCGCTTCTCTCGCAAACGGTAGATCTCTAAGGGTAGGTTTAACTTCTGTAGGGGATGCTGCTCGCTTCGCTCGCTTGAGGAAGTTATACTGCCCACCCAACTTGGCAGACTTTTTTTTTCTGTTGGAAATTCTTACAAACAAATTAAATCTTATAAAACTACGTGGAACCACAAAAAGATTATTCGGGGATGTTGCTCAGTTCGCTCGCAAGGTATACCTCTATATAGGTAGGAAAAAACCCGTATTTATTCTTTTGAAATAGGCCTGCAGGTAACATTGTGAAATACCTGACGAACCCCTTGACGTCTTCGTAGAGCCTTCTCGCGAACACGGCAAAATTAATTTCTGATGTTAAACGCTTCTCCTCGCTTCCGCTCGTGATTTGACCGACTGCCCGTCACTTTTTTCGATATCCGATTTCGGATTCAGATTCGGCGGACCCAAAGCTGTATTTCGCCCGCGAAAACCGTTCCGAAAAACGTACCTTTATGGGGTATATTTTAATCGGAAAAAACCAAGTTTTTCGGCGGACTTTTCGAGAAAACGGGTCCGTACTCTCGCATTTTTTTAACGCATTTCCCGATACTTTTTTCGCGATCCGATCGCGCCGTCGTCTTCCTCGTAGGAAAACCTACGAAACCCGTATTTTTCCGGAATTGTCAACGGCCGTTTAGAGGGGTAGGGGAAACGGGGAAGTCCAAAAAGCGCACATTAACCGGAACTTCGACCCCCCTCCCGCCCTACGGCCCATGGTTCAGCTGGGATTAGAAAATTTTAAATTCGCTCGCTCCCCCTTTCGGAAAATCCCAAGAAGATCCCCCCACTCGTAGACTCCCCCCACTCAGCCGTTTGGCCGTGCATAGACACGACAAACAAACAGACAAACGGAGTTTCATTCTTATTAATAGTATAGATGTGGAACCACGAAAAGTTTAGTTTGAAGGACATTTCAATTGTTCAACTTATTCTACACGTCCATGTTAAAATATGTGAGGAAGTTTTGTTAAAAAGGCCCTGCTTGCATCATTGTGAAATGGCAGCGGGCTCAATTAACTTCTCATTTTAATCGCTTCGCCTCCCTTCCCCTCGCACATTGACCAGCTTCCCGTCACTTTTTTTGACATCCCATTTCGGATTCAGATTCGGCGGAATCAAACCTGAATTTCGCCCGCGAACACCGTCTCGAAAAACGTACTTTTATGGGTAGGTATATTTTATTGGGAAAAACCGAAGTTTCGTCGCAATTTTCGAGAAAACGGGTCCGTACTCTTCAATTTTTTTTTACGCATTTCCCGGTACTTTTTTCGCGATCCGATAGCACCGTCGTCTTCCTCGTAGAAAATCCTACGAAACCGGTATTTTTCCGGAATTTTCTACAGCCATTTAGAGGGGGAGGGGAAGCGGGGTAGTCGAAAAAGCGCACATTAAAACGGGCTCCCACCACCCTCCCGCCCTACATGCTTGTCCCATGGTTCGGGTGGGATTAGAAAATTTTAAAATCGCTTATACACTATTCTGGAAAATCCCAAGAAGATCCCCCCACCCATAGACTCCCGCCACTCAGCCGTTTGGCCATGCATAGACACGGCAGACAGAGTTTCATACTTATTATAGTAGAGATTCGCTCCGGTTTCCAACCGAAATAAGGGTCAACTTTCTATTTCACAGGGCTATTAATTAGGTAACGAACTATTTGAGATATTGATTAGATTACAATGTTATTTTACATTTCTCGCATTCAATTTTCTCACTTACTCTCAAAATTTCTTGTTTAACTCATGATAGTAGTGAAAAATATGTTGAGTAGAAAAGTAACAGTTTCACTTTACATAAAACTAGGTACTGTGAGGTTGGGTCATTAGGGTCACTTTTTGAATTTCAACTGCTGTAAATCTTCAACCATGCTGTATATCGACTTGATTCCAACGCCATTCTGTGTGTCTTGTCCCAATGCTTACACAACTTTAAAAAATAAATCTAGGTACTTTCCTACTGAAAAACGTTATCATGTCATAAAGGACCTGACCCGATTGGTTCACAAGGTGGTGTGAATAGGGTCACTCTTTAAATTTTAACCTAAAATGCGCATTATCTTCTATACACCACTGGCGAGGACCAATTGGTTCAGAAATCTTCGTTTTAAAAAAGATTAAAAATCAAGGAAAAAAAAATCCTTGTCTATATGCGATCAATATACTCGGGAAAATGAAATGTTTTATTTCCTTACTTTGTTCTTTATTTTAAAAACATCAATAAATATTTATTTATCAAAAAATATTGAGCAAAATTAAAGCACACATGTAGCTTAATAAACATTCAGCGAATAGATTGGAAAACGCTAAGTACCTACCTACATTAGGTGTCTTACACAGAGAAATCGTCTAAATTCTTGCCTAGAAATATCACAAATCTCATATAATATATATTATTATTCTCCTAGGTTCATGTGGAGTAGCGACAAATCGATACATTGATATCAAAACAATCGATTCTCATTGGAATTAAATGGTTATCTAGCTCCGTTGGCGGGATTTTTGAATTTTCAGATTTTCCCAGAAAGTTGACCCTATTCACCCCACCGACCCTTTTCACCCCACTTTACAGTACCTTCCTATCTGCTTCATTTTTGCAGATACCCTCTAGAATGCCATTTGGTTTTCTACAAAACAAACTCCACCGACCCTACGGCTGAATCCGATGGTATAGCTGTGCTGGGAGTACACTTTGAGGTCAGTTTCACAAAAATGTAATGAGGTAGGTACTTACCTTTTATAATCAGAAAATATTATTGTACCATCTAATTTCTAAGTTGTTGAATGGATATATTATGTAGAGTGTGTCAAACTTATGGACCACCTTTTCCATGTCTAAGTAGGTAATAAACACGAAAAAAAAGCATAGGAAGAAAAGATATGATCTTGCATGGCCTTGTCAGCCAGCATGCAATTTATGAGCAAAATCGTAGCTTACTTCACTGAGCTCAATTTATGTATACATAGATATGAAGATGGATGTTGTTAGCTGGTAACTTTTTGAATACCTACCTATTTGAAAGTCTAATTTCAAAGCCTAATTTCCAAATACCTATTGATGCTTATAGACAAGATGGTTTGGCAGTAAAGTTCTGGACCCCGTGGACAACGCAGTCAAACAGATTGAGGAGGTTGACCAATATGTTGCCGAGGTTGGTGGGTACCCTTTGAGGAAGTACTTGCCAGAAAATATCGACACATACTTCAGCTACACTGGCTCCCTCACGACACCTCCCTGCACGGAAGGCGTAACCTGGGTCTGGTTCACAGATATAATGAAGGTCTCACGTCACCAGGTAGGTAACAAATTAATACCAGTTGTGATAGGACATAATCTACTGAGAGGTAAACCTATATATATAATATCTACCTACATACCAATTAATGAGTGCATGTGTTAATAAGGTGAAGGTGGTGTATGAGGAGTGCTTTGTCATAGACAGTCACTCATTCCCGCCCTATCAATGCTGGAGGTTTGGCAGTAGGTACATACCTTGAGTTGACTTCATGGGTGTGGCTACCATAACTGCAAGCCCGTGGTCGTTGGTGGAGCATTAGCTCGTATCCAAGGCTCCATTGAATCCACACCAGAAGCTGTGCCTCCTTCCATTTACTCACTGCCAAAGCTAACCTATGGGTTAGTATTTGGCAGGCTTACTGCCGGGATGCTGCTTGAATTAGAACGTTAGGTTTGCTCTGCTGTGAGCTCTTGGCTAGGCTTGCTACCTGGCACCCTAAGTGCCTACATTCACACACCCGTCAAGGAAATGCTGCACTGCATGCGTCAGTACATGTTGAAGAACTCAGACAGTGCTCTGAATCCCCCTACTTTTTCCCAGTGGGTTGAATGAGCTTCAGTGGGCGTTGGGGCCCACAACTATCGCTATTTTTATGCTGTCTGAGTGACTACATTAGCCACCTCAGTAAGGTGTTCAAGGGGAAGACGTGGCACAGTGGACACCCTTCGCTGTGCCTGTTGGTGTAAAAATGAAAACCTATATCATGTGATAAGATAGCGTCCATGGACTCACGGTGGCCACATACTAGGTCACCATGCTGTTTTGCCAAGCTAGATAGTAGCAGGTGCTTAGTCATTCAATGATTGGGATATTGGCTGAATGGGAGTGACTTTATCAATTGCAGAGTGACTGAGGCAGGAAGCCAGATATTTTTCCCGTCAAGCCTGATGGGTCTGCCATAATCTTGGATGAACAGGTTGTCGGGGGCAATGTGGATATGGAGCAGACCTGGAAAAGGAGTGGGCAACTAATAACATCAAGGTCATAACTGTGACCATGTCATTGCGCGGGGTGTGGTGTGAGCAAAATTGCCACAGAGTTACTCTAGTTGGGCATTTTGGCAGGAGTGCTCCATGGTACCAATAACCTCTTCTATAGAGGCTCGCTTTAATTGGGAGACATTTTATAGGGGCACTCCTTCTCATCCCACTCTTCCTCCTCCCTCTTCCCTAATCCCAGAGCCGGCGTCAGATAAATCTGGGCGTCCTTCCCACTTCTTTTATTTATTTCAATTTAATAGTGTGCCCTCTCCGCCTTTGAGAGGAGTTTTCTAAACAAAATTTTTTTTTTTTTTTTCCCGTCACTAATCAAAAATAGTTGAAGGGTCATGAAATTCCCAACTGAACCAAAAGTTTTCCCAACCCCAAAAAACGGAATAAAAAAAAGAAAATTTGTAGTATCACTTATAAATGATAGGTACCTGCTATCTACAGTTAATATACCTATAAGAACCTTTTACATGCATCTAATACTTTCATGGAATGACCACTTTCATGTGAGTTGTTATACAACAATTTGATAACATACCATTTGTAGTAACACCGCAAATATTAATTTTGGATTAAGAAAATAAATTATTGTCGTCATTCGGAACATATAGAATGTGTCAAATGACCAGGATAAATCTTCCAGATATTATTAAAAAAACACATCATAGCGATTTGCTCATCAGTAAATAACAACAATTAAGAAATAATGATAAGAAAAATACAATTACCTATTTAATTTTCGTTTCTTCACGATTGGTGTTTTAAAAGTTGAGTTTTATTGGAAGTGGATTATTCGATTTTTCAATTTAGCCAACACTTGTACTAAGTACCTACACCACATCTTCTATGTCAAGATCCTCAACAAGATATTTTTTGCTGATGTTGGAGCAATGGACATAGGCGCTCATCAGTCATTGTAGCCTTTTCACTATTTTTCATATGTTTCAAATTACTGTACTTACATTCTCCTTGAACTACAGGGTGGATTCGGATGGGTACTGTAGTGGATTTATTGTCTAATTATGCGGATTTGTCCTATATGGAGAATTTAAATATGTTAAATTCGGTGTAGGTAATCCTAGCGGGGTATTGAGACCCGAGATTTCGCTCAGAAGAGAGCGGAGTTGGACGCTGGAAGTGTTTTCTTGTGGAGGTGTCCTTGGGGCTGAATAACCTGGGCTTTGACCTTGAATGGTGGAGATTTCGTGGTCCTGTAAAGTACTCTTAAAGGGGTTAGTACTTTTTAGGTCAGAAAGAGGTATAGTATGAGGAACCATCTCAGGTACCCGTGTGTATTGAGCTCGGGAAGTAACCGGTGTGTCATGGGAAGAATTTCCTACTTCCGAGCGTTGAGAAGCTGTGCTTTGGTTTACTGAGTTGTAGGCCTCATGTTCCTGAAAGTACCCTTGGTGTTGGAAGGTCTTATCATACTCTGCATGGTCCTGGAAGGACTGCGTGAATTGAGGATGGCCTGTGTGAACAGATCTATCCATTGGTTCCGGCCGAAAGGCGTGTGGGACTTGTGGAGTCGATTTCGCCAGGGAGGCGGCACCTTGCATGTCGGGCGAAGATGTGACTGAAGCGTCCCTATGTCGAGATGCTAGCAGTGATTCGGAAACGCCTGGGGTTTCGCACTGAGGGGCACTGTGTTCACACGGGAGTGAGCGGGCGGCCCATACAGAGGATTTAATATCCGAGGGGAAACGATCCTTTGTTATTGCTGACCATCCTAGGAAGTCCGCTAGTTCTTCCATGGTCACGTAAAAGCCTGTTTGCCTTGAAAAAGGCAGGTAGTGCAGTACAATTCGACCGTTGCGGAGGTGAAGCCTCCAAAGGCAACAACGGCGATCTGTTTACTGCCCGTGCGCTCAGCCGACGCGGGGTGAGGCCCCTTTTGGCGAATTCAGCGAGCTGCGACGGCGTGGGACTCAACCAGGCACGAAAGATAAATCTTTTGCGGGGAAGCCGGGAATTCCACGAAGGTTTCGAAACGGCAAGCCGGTGGCTTTCTTGATTGCCGCTACGGCCTCAAGACGCGCGGACGGCTGCTAAGAGACAACCCGGGGCCGAGGTCTTATTGAACGAGGAGAGCAACAAAGTGTTGTCTGCGCCTGTCTGAAGATCTGGAAGTTCGCTGGTGGATGATAGGTAGATCCTTCTGCCTTGTAGAACGCCAGTGGAGTAAAATCGCTACTGTTGTTCCTGAGAAGTTCTTCTGTTTGTAGAGGAGGTTCTTCTCGAGTCGGCTGCCTGGATCGGTATGAGCTACAGCTGCTACAGGGCCCAGGGGGGCTATATTTATACCCCTCCCGTCGGTGGAGGCGTGCTGTGATTGGCTCGCTAGGTGGAGGTGGCTGTTTCCTCCTTCTCTCTCCAGAGCGCTCTTGCTTCGCCCGCCTTTGGCTCGTGTACTTTTTCTCAATGTCACGATCAAAAGCTTCTGATTGGCCGATCGATATAATGCAACACTGTGATTGGATTGTTGCTTATAATGTTATATTTCAAGGGCGTTTAGCTGGGTGTCAGTGAGAATTTCTGTTTCTCCTGACGGCCGCTTGAAATATGTATAGAGCTATATCCTTAGATTTCGGAGGCAGCCCGATGTCTTGTAAAGTATTTGGTGGCCTTGAAAAAGACCGACGATGTGTGTGATGAATTCACCACAGGTATGAAAAATGGTTTTGGGTGAAACTACCAGTAGACAGAAAATGGAGTAAACCACCGTCAAGCGCAATTTTCTATCTTAATCCGTTTTTGTGATATAATATAATAGGGAAACGAAAAATGCCAGTTTCATGCACAAAATGAAAATAACAAGTCTTTTATAAATAGGTAGGTAGGTACCTGATTCAACTTATACATAGTGGGGAAAATCAAGGTTTTAGGAATAGACTTCCAAATAGGTCTCTTCGAATTACCTAACGCTATTATTGTCACCTCTAAAATTTCTCCGAGTATGACTGAGTAGGTACTACCATATGAGGAACCACTCTACTCAGCAGAGTGAGCATCGTACCTAGCTTATTTCGTTGCTGACCAATTATTCATATTCATGTAGATATCGGCTCCATGTTCTACAAAAAGCGGATAAGTACCTACACAGAACGTTCAATAATATAATGTGCCCCTATTATTGAAGATTATTTGTACCTACCTGCACCATTTGGAAATGTAGGTCTGTAAAACTCACCTGCTTCTGTAGAGAGGTAGTGAAGTTCCAGAACCAATTTTTATAGATACCTACCTATATTGAGCATTAAGCTTTTAAAATGTACCTACCTATTCATGGAGTTGACGTATGTTATCCGCAGGTGAGCTTATTCAAGAGTATAACAGACGAATTAGGCCACAAAGTCAAGTCCAATTTCAGGGGAACGCAACCATTGAACGGAAGGTCGGTCTACCTTGTCAACCCATGGTGAAAGGCTCACAACGGACAGTCAATGAAGCTATCAACATCAATCTTAATATCATCAACTTCAATACAACGAAGCATTTGCAGCGAATCATCTACCAATATAGTTGAACCACCTAGTTACTGACCCAATAATGTAGAAAGATCTATGTGATACAGCTTTATGTGATACGAAATTATGGTTTCTCCTTTTTCTATGATTCCTTTGCAGGGTTATTTTTTATTTGCTCAATAGGAAGATCTAAGTGAGAACTTTCCAAAAAGGTGCAATGTGATGGTTATTTGACCAGTAAAACAGCTCTTGAAAGTCATTTGCAAGATGACGTCACGTCTCGCCGTGGGAGGGCTCAGCTCCCTTGCACTACTACGCCACGCGTGATCTTCCTACTCATTTATTGTCCAAACTAAACGGTCTTATGAGCTGAAAATTGCTACTTCAGGGTCTTCAAGTGCGCTGTAGCCAAATCTGAGGTCAAAAGAGTGAAATTTCAACAGATGAAAATTCCCGAACTACCCAAGTTGAAAGATGGTTTTATTATAGTAGTATGGTTGTAATATAGTATTGTCCCCTTTAATACATACAACTTTTTAAACATCAAATTCAACCTTTTATCGAATTTTAGTAAAATATGAAGCTATTGCAATGGCTCCAAAAATTTTAAAATAACAGTTTTTTTATTTTTACGGAGAGCCATGATTCCTTGCAAAGGTTGGCCGTTAATAACATACATACACACACACACACACACACACACACACACACACACACACACACACACACACACACACACACACACACACACACACACACACACACACACACACATATATATATATATATATATATATATATATATATATATATATATATATACAATATGAAGGCGGAGCAAAGGACACTGCACAATTTGATGGGATGCCTCGAATCTATTAACACGGCCAACCTTTGCAAGGAACTATGGCTCCATAAAATTAGATCGTCACATCAGATGAGTTGGCTCCGAAGTCCCAGGTGCTGCTGGTTTGAGTCCTACTAGCTGTAGCCGAAGCACTCAACCTCGCCTCGGTCCCCCATTTTGTTATAAAAATCCATTACCATGACTGTTCATGAATGAAAAAAATTTCTCATTGGAATAGACAGAGGTCGTTGGGCTCGCTTTGTTATGCTTATGGACTAAAGGATGCTTTTAAGTACTATGGATAGTTATATCGCTATAATATCTTTTCTATAAATTGAAAAATCATGCTTTTCGTTTACCAAAAAGATGGACAGAGCAAGAAAAGAAGTTTATTCCTGCCGAATTCGAGGGTGATGTTGATAAAGGGATCTAATTTATTGATTTTATCGTGAAAAGAATTTACTAGTCATTGCTTGTTACTGTTACCTCCATGCAGGCCACTAGGCATGGAGGAAGGGAAGGAGGTAGAAGAAGACAAAGACCAGATAAGGTATCACTGATAGTGGTTCACTGACACTTGCCAGACTCCCTTTCCGATAATGATGATTTCGGCCAATTTAAGTGGGTCAATAAAATATGGAAGAAAGAGGGGAATGCCTGATGCCGGGAAAATTGTAGCGCGACGTGGGGCATTCTTATTCTTGTCTTTGTCTACCTCCTTCCCTTCCTCCGTGCCTAGTGGCCTGCATGGAGGTAACATTACTGATGATGGCCTAACCGTCGGAATCGATTTAGCATTGTAACTCTTTATTTTTCGTGGAAATAGACAACGTTTTTCACTAACTTCCTTTTTGGAATGGGTTTCCACAACTTCGATGCGAGTAATTTAGTCCCCAGTCCAGCTTTTTATGATTTTTTATATATTTATTTTTATAAATGATTTTTTAAAGTTTCAAATGGCAAAATGTGACATCAGACTGGGCAGGGGGTCCAATCAGGAGGGAGGGGAGCAAAGAGTCGACTTTTGCCAAAAAGTCGAAAAGTAGTAGGTATTAAAAAACTACCTACCTATCGTAGGATTGTGTGGTGTCTGTATTCTTAAAACTTCATCTGTTTCAATTTAAAAACATAAAACAAACATACTGGTGTGTTCCTCATTAGTGCAGTGCCCATGATATAATTCATGAATGGTGAATGTCGGGAAGGAAACTTCAAATAAAAATAACATTTTACTTCATAGGAATATATGTAACTTTATAATTTTTGTAATATCAACAACAATTTGCTTGTTAAATTAAAATTATTTTAATTCCTATTTACACTTGAAGGACAATAAGATACTTCTAAGAACATAGCTATTGGGGAGAGCTACTAGTGATAAAATGGTGTTGGCAGGTTTTGTCTACGGCGAACATGGAATGTACAAATAATGTCTTGTTCAAATTAAGTAATGTTCAACCTAATACGAATACGTAGGGACGAGATGCTGAATACTGTAAAAATCATAGATGTACGTTTTTTCTTCACTCCAATAGGCTCAGGAGAGACGATAATCGTATAGTGTTTTTTCTATACCTTTTTTCGATTTTATCAATTATTAAAACACCCTCACCACTTTTATGAAAGTAACTATGACGAGGTAATTCAAGCTTTGCCTGTAAGTACGCTGGGCGCTTTTCCGGAGGTCGTGCTCTGCTCCTTTTCCAGCTGCTTGCCGAGGTATTCCCTGCAGAAATGAATAAATAGGAAATTAATTAATTTATCAAAGATTCCAATCAGGTGCAAAGGCGGGAGAAATGGGATCAGTGAAACCAATAATAGAGAGTTCGTAAACAATGAGACCATTGGGATAAGGTGCTTGGGGATTTTATCATCTGGGGCGAGCCTCAGCGGATGGTAACTTGATAAAGTCAAGAGGGTTGAATTTGTGGTTTATCTTAAAGTGACGCTACTTATCTTCAAGTAACGCTGAACCACCAAGGGGATTTTCCCGGCTATCCCGAGTGTTCAGTTTCCAGCATTTCTAAGTTTCCTAGTTCTTTTCTTGGTCATGAAATGGTTTCGCAATGGCAGATTTTGAAAATGTACGAACAATGAATATAATTTTTATGAAGCATGAGTACCAACAAGAAATGAATATCACATCAGTGTGTAAGGTTACTTTGCGATATGGAGGAAGAAATACATAGGATGGTTCGGGATAAAGCGTCTTATGTTTAGGTGAAATAAATTTGTCTTATTGGAGATGAGGCGCCTCATCTCCCCGCACATGCGCAGTGGTGTTTTCCATTTACGATAAGGCGACTCATCTCTATCTCACTATCGCTTTAGGAACTCTCTAATAGCAGGAGTTCAGTGCCATCAGAGGCAGTCTCCCTAGGATTAACCGAGGACCGTGAGTCCTCGTCCAAACAGCAAAAAAAGATCCACAATGCTTGACTCGGGATCTTCTTGTGATAATTATCACTTGGACTAAATTTACGAAATCTTCGTCTTCAGAAAGGAATAGAAAATTCATAATACGGAAATACAGAAAAGCTGTTATTTTAAAAAAACATCAAACGGGAAAATTGGAAAACTTGTGTAACCCCGTATTCTTATTAAGTGTTTTTTCCCTATAAAACTATCCCGCTATATTTGCATACTTATAAATGTCCTATTCTTCCGTGATAATGAAAAAAATTTAAAATTGTCTTGAGCGGGATTGCTTTATAAAAAAAAAGAAAAAAACACTAAATAGGAAAACAGGGTCACACAATTTTCCCAGTTTTCCCGCTGTATTTCCGTATTATGAATATTCTATTCATCTGTATTTTCTGTTAGCGAATTTTCTCAGAAAATAAAGCTATTGCAATGGCTCCAAAAATTTTAAAATAAAAATTTTCAAAAATTTTCTTCGTCGAAATCTGTTTTGAGGCATTCTGATTTTTCGCTTTATATATATATATATATATATATATATATATATATATATATATATATATATATGTATATATATGTGTGTGTGTCATTCCATACCTAACTCTCGATAGAATTGAGATAAAAACGTCGTTCTTTCGCCAAAAAATCAAGCGTTTCAAAAGAAAGGATGAGTTCGTTGGACAACAATTTTTGAGTACATTAAATTGGTCAAATTACGAAAAATGTACCCAAAAAATTACTAAAAATGGCTAAAAACGGCCAAAAATCGTTAAATTTCTTTTTTTTTTTTTTTGCAGAATTTGAGTCAAAACTAAATTTTCAACGATTAACTAGGACATTAAAAATTTTTGCTCAAAACTATGATGAAAAACGTACTTAAATGTCATTAAAATTTGCTAAAATATCTATAAAAACTGCAAAAAATTTAAAAATCAAAAATCCCTTTTGAATCAATGGAATTTTATTTAGAATAAGTTTTTTTTGCCATAAAATTGGTTTTTAACCATTTCTGTAAACTAAAATTGCTCCAATTTCAATGCAATTTAACATACTATAGTACGATAGATAGTTTATGAAAATTCGCTCATACGATCATGCTGCATGACTGGAACTTTTTTCTGTTCATCCAGCCTTCTGTATGTAACACTAGGGTGGTTCAAAAAAAAAAAAAAAAGTTCTGGGATTTTTGGTCCCCATTGCGTTTTTGCTTCCTCGGTATGTCAGGATGACCCTCCTAAAGTTTTAGCAAAAAATATTAATCCTAACCACTTTACCTGGGTCGATTTTTGCCAGTTATCGACTGCTATCGTAAACCAACCTCTAAATTGGGGCCGACGTGATGATTTGAAGGACGGATTTCAATTTTTTTAGGTCTATTTATGGGTTTTCGCATGCGCTGAACACGATGAACCTATTTATTTTACGCTCCGTCCACTAGTTATCCGGTAAACTGGCGGAGGGCACTGCTTGAAGATAGTAAAAATCGAAAATTTCACCGAAAATGCTGTCGCCTGGTTAAGAATTGTACTAGAAACATGCTAATATGGTCGGATAATATGCTTTGGCATGTTCTGAACATGATTCCGTTGTTTACTATACTTTTTTACTTCGTTTATTGGCCATAAACCTCAAATTACTTGTAGGGTAATAGACAAATTCACCCTAATTTCACCAGAAATTATGTCGCGTTGATAATTTAAGGTCCCAAAATACCTTGTGCCGATAAAATTTGGTATTTTCCAGGATACTCAATACAAAGCCGTAGGTAATTTGGCAAGGACCTGAACCGGCATTGTACTTATTCGCCAAATATAGCGGCGAAATGGAGAAAATAGCTAAAATTTTCCCATTTTTCTGTAAAATTCCTTAGTTTCCATCGGTTTTCCGGGGTCAAATTCATAGTTCTGAATTGTCTGAACTGTGATTGGATTGTTAAATAAAAGATGATGCAGTATAGTTGAAAATAATATGTAATATAATTTTAGTTTCACAAAACATAACATTTTAACGAGAATAACATAACAAAAATATACAAAAAAAAAAAAAAAAAAAAAAAAAAAAAAAAAAAAAAAAAAAAAAAAAATTAAACACGATGAAATATTGAAACATAAAAAAATACCAAATTTTATCGGCACAAGGTATTTTGGGACCTTAAATTATCAACGCGACATAATTTCTGGTGAAATTAGGGTGAATTTGTCTATTACCCTACAAGTAATTTGAGGTTTATGGCCGATAAACGAAGTAAAAAAGTATAGTAAAAAACGGAATCATGTTCAGAACATGCCAAAGCATATTATCCGACCATAATAGCATGTTTCTAGTACGATTCTTAACCAGGCGACAGCATTTTCGGTGAAATTTTCGATTTTTACTTATCTTCAAGCAGTGCCCTCCGCCAGTTTACCGGATAACTAGTGGACGGAGCGTAAAATAAATAGGTTCATCGTGTTCAGCGCATGCAAAAACCCATAAATAGACCTAAAAAAATTGAATCCGTCCTTCAAATCATCACGTCGGCCCCAATTTAGAGGTTGGTTTACGATAGCAGTCGATAACTGGCAAAAATCGACCCAGGTAAAGTGGTTAGGATTAATATTTTTTGCTAAAAATTTAGGAGAGTCATTCTGACATACCGAGGAAGCAAAAACGCAATGGGGACCAAAAATCCCAGAACTTTTTTTTTTTTGAACCACCCTAATGTAACACGTTACCTGCTTAAGTAAATAGTCTTCTACGAAGACCATACTATTCTGAAGACGAAGATTTGATTTTTTTTTTAGTTGTCTGAAAGTACTTTTGCAACAAGTCCAGCAGAAAATGAATAGCTCCCAGGAAACACGACAACAATTTTTCGCGCTGTAAGTCATCCGAAGTTTTTCTCTTAAACTACTGGACCAAACTTCATGAATTTTGGTCCAAAAATCACAAATACAAGGATGTGCCAGTAACGTCGGCATCTCGTTAGATCAAGCCTGAAGGGTAATATTGGGCAATAAAGGCCAATAAAGGGAGTATACGAGCCTAGATGTACGTCGGATAATGACAATTTATTATTGAGGCTTTCATAGTTCAATGGATGGAGCATCGGACTGGAAGCAGTGCTTGCCATGTAACCAACCGGCCGGGGTTCGTATCCCAGCGGAGACAACAATTTTCAATTTATTTTCTTAAATGTTATTATTATTATTTTTACATTATTTCTTCATTAGTCACTTTTAGGGTTTTTTGTCATTTATTCATTCTTTTCAGTTAATTAATTAATTTTCTTTTGGTAGGTGACATCACCCAGTTATATAAAAATAATGCACCATAGAATCAGTTTGATAGGTAATTTTTTATGGACCACTGTTCTGCGTAGAAAGCAGGGAAATACAGAAGGTAATATAGAAATAATAAAACTTTGTGTAATGATTTGCAGTGTTTTAAAAATCGCTGTCCATTCATTCGTTCAAGTTCCACTCCTCCCCTACATATTCTCATTCGAGGCATTGTCACAGACCGATTCCTTCCTCTTCATTGTTTCTTAATTATCACAAGGGAATAGTAAATCCGTAATTATGGATCTATTCAAGGACGTGGTGAACACAGAAGTTAGGACGCTACTCTCCAACATGGTGGAGTGTAGGGAGGCACAGGACTACCAACATGGAGGAGCAAGAACTTCTTTTTCTTTCAAAATACGCAATTTTGCGGGTTTTCCAAATATTTTTCTTTAAAAATACGTCACACGCTGGATGTAACACGTTAGCTGCTTAAGTAAATAGTTTTCTACGAAGACCATACTATAATTACGAATATATGGAGAGGGTTATGTTAAGAAGAAAATCACCAAACGGAAACAGGGTTAGGGACACGATTTTTTAAGAAGGCGAGCAGTGAGACAGTTACGGATCAGCGCTGACCCACTCCAATGGATGGATTCTATCACAAGTATATCAAGCGTTGGTGGAACCGTCATTTTGCTGTTTTGACGGGATAAACTCATGGTCCTGGTTTAATCCAAGGAAAGTTCCTATTCGTGGAATTGGGCTTTAGAGATTTTTGCGAAATGAAAACTTGCAGGCTAGACCCACCAGAATTTGCGCAGTTCTGGCCCACCAAAAAACAACAGAAAATCCATGTTTGACTAGCTATAATAGAGAAATCCATGTTTGAAGAAATATAATAGGAAATTCCATCCCACAACCTGACAATTATCCTAGCAGAAATTCACTAAAATATAAATAGTGTCACACTGCATTCAATTATTATGACCTTTCAGGTAATTGAGAAAGTAAACACAATGCAACATTGCACGGATTAACAACTATAGCTGCAGATCAAAGCTGCGAATCAAATTAAAAAGCTGAAAACTGATGAACACAATGTTAACCAATAATACTTTGTTTTTGAATCAAAAAGCGTCAGCCATCCATCGTGAAAGTAATTCTGAAATATGAAGAGTAGGTAAACGTTTAATCGAGCTTAAGAAGTAGTTTTTTAATCGGAACGAAATGCGTCGAAAATCAAGGAAAGAGAGCTTTAGATTTTAAAGTGATCATGCAGGCTGGTAAGCCCCATACGGCTCATTATAACTCGAGTATAAATAGCCAGAAAACTAGCATTTCTTCGAAAGGGAATACCTAATAAAGCCAACAAAAAATAGTTTTTACTAAAATACCAGCTGCTATTAAAAGTTAATGGTATCTAATAACCATTTTATTGAGTTCATACCTAAGACCTATTTGAATCTGAAGTATTAGGGTTTTTCCAGATTAGAAGAAGGTAAGTAAGTGATAGTGTTGTAGTTATAGCAAGAAGGCGTTGCTCATCATAGCGCTCAACACTTTTTCACTGCACGTCCACACGGAGATACGACCTTACCTTCCGGCCCAGAACCGACACAATTCTTCAGAGATATTCAAGTTTGGGTCTTGAGTTTTGATCATCTATTCCCTAATACCCTCATTATCAAACTTCATCGCCAGATCGTTCCTGAAAAGCAAGTCAGTGAGTTGAGCCCTTAAACGCAGACATTCAAATAGACAAGCCAATCTGCACACAGCTTCATTTCCTGACTAAAGGTGTGCCAGAAAAACTGATTTACGGTATCAGTGGTAAACTAGTGAACGGCAGTGCTCCATACAGTTGGGAGATGCTAATAAACAATGGAATATTTAGTACATGAATAAAATGATACTAACAGTCAAGATGCATTTACCTCTGTGCACGATTATCGTTAAACATTAGCTGTGTTCCAAGCACTGCGAGTTCATGAACTTTTCGTTACTGGTTCGTCGCCGAACCTTATGCACACGTGAATCGTGTTCCAAGCGTTTTGGGTTCAGGAACCCGACACTCGTTGGTGTTCCAAGCGTTTTGGGTTCAGGAACCCGACACTCGTTGGTGTTCCCACTGCATTGGGTTCATGAACTGAGTTCAGTGAGTTCATGAACTTTTCAGACCTGCTCGGGGATAGGGTTGAGAAAATCTCATTTCACTGCGAACGAACCCTCACACTAAATACTTGCTTTGTCATTCGCCTGTTTGATGATTGTTGCGTAATCGTTTTTCACATCTCTTTAGTTCCTCCCTTGCGTGGTACTTTATTTACGTCATGAATATTAACAGAATAGCGGGGCTCTTCCTAGATGGTTCTGATTCAGAATCGGAAGTGTATGGCTCCATTGCCGATTGGGAGTGTGTCCTTGTTCTGATGAGGAGGAGGAGTTAGATGAGTAGGAATTTGACGCAGAGTCGTGTCTTTTGATTAATCAGGATGGATGCACACTTTTATTTTGACTCTTTTAATGTTGAAATAACAATGAATGAACGTACAAATGAGGGAATGGTGCTCAAACAAATAACCGTGACGAGGTTTTCACGTTACTAAAGACAATACTAGCGCTGGAGTGTCAGGTGAACTATAGTGTTCCCACCGACGGGTTCTTGACTTGAACCTAAAAGTTTCGTGAACTCGTGGAACCCATCTGAGTTCATGAACTCAGACGGGTGCTTGGAACACAACTATTATGTGTCATGTTTCTAGTTAGAAGTTTTGGGCATCTGCCCTCTAGTTTTTCACTCCAACTTAGAGTATAATTAATAAATTTTGGGTCATTTTACATAATTAAGTTTGCAGAAATTACGTTTTATGCTGTAAGTCAAAGGGAAAGGGTCTGAGCTGAAACTTGCTCGATATAAAACTTGGAAATTACATCTTGTAACGCCAGAAGGCCCTTACAAATAAATACTTTCATTCATTCATTCAACTTAGAAATTATTTAATCCTAAGCCAAAGAGCTTTAGCAGACTTCAATCGGAACAATATTAAGGTGGATGTTCTGAATTTAACTTGACAGTAGAAAATTGTTTGAGTGAGAAATTAAAATTGAACTTGAATTTGAAACACCAAGTATTCAGATCTTTAAAATCTGGACTGAGAATTAGCCTAGTTGATCTTTGAGGTGAAGGGATGGAAGGATGACATCCCAGAATAAACCCTTGGCTCACAGAGGATTGGTGAATTGAGGAGAACATCCTGGAAAACACCCTATAGGAAAGGAGAGATAGGCCGGAAGAGACCCGTGGCTCACGAAGGAGATGTAAAATTTGCCCTAGTCGAACAAATTTGGGAGGAGCCTGAGTCCGGAAAACCCGTGGTTCTGATGAAAAGGTACTGACGTGAAAGGGCTCCCTCTCCCGAGTGGCCTGACGTTGGTCTGGGGACATCTGTTTCTAACGGATTTTTCTGTCAGGTCTAAGAAGCTTGCTCCTTCTGCCCTTGATTATGGGTAAAAAGTAAATATTATAATATAGCCAGATACGAGAGTGGCCAAGTGATTTTGAAAGGAAAAGTCTAGAAAGGGAGGAGAGGACTCATCCAAAACTAGTCCATTCTTCAATCTGTTTGTAAATCTCTTCTTTTAGAAGGTAATGTAAAGTTCTCAGGGTGACATTGTTTTCTTTTTACTTATCCTACAACTTTGGAGAATGTGAAAATATCTCTAGGACGCACGGTTTAAGAAGTATACAAGAGAAATTTGCAATTGCAGCCATATTTGTGAGCCATTTTGTATTCCAGATGTTGTAAGGTGGCAGGTTACCATAATTTATTACCTCAGGAGGTGGTATATGTACAGAAGTTTCGCGAATCATATGAAATAAGAAAATCAGTCAAGTTTTTGGCCCTTGACTCCTGGACTACCAGATTCCAGTAGGGTATGAGAAGTTCAGAATAGAGAATGAGAATTCTAACAGATTGATTAAAAAAGTAGATCCAAGACGAGTCCTACACTGCGGTCGAGTTTTTTGGCAATATTAAACTGATAGTAGAAAAAGTATGATTTGCTTCGTCAAAGAAATTAGAAAAGGCATGATGATTTACATATATATGGAACCGCAAATGAATCTACAGAAATCAGTTGATGAATATAAATGCAGTATTTGTAGCGAGCGAATTTTCGTAGAAAAGAAGCTACTGCAATGGCTCGGAAAATTTTTGTCATTGAAATCCGTTTTGAGGCATTCTGAAACGAATCCTAGAGTTTAACATTTTTTCATATATATATATATATATATATATGTGTGTGTGTGTGTGTGTGTGTGTGTGTCCTTCCAGCCGATAACTATCCTTAGGAATGAGATAAAAATTCTGTTCAAGCGCCAAAAAACAAGCTTCCCAAACTAAAGGATGAGTTTGTTGGCCAGCAATTTTTGGGCACATTAAATTGGTCAAATATCAAAAAAGTGCAACAAAAAATCAATAAAAATAGCAAAAAACTGCTAAAAATCGTTAAATTTATATTTTTAGTAGAATATTGCTCAAATAAAGTTTATTAATTATAAAATAGAACATTAAAAAATTTATGTGCAAAATTATACTGAAAAATTTACTTAAATTTCATTAATAAATACTAAAAAAATCTATGAAAACTCAAAAAAAAGTTAGAAATCTAAAATCTCTTTTTGAATCGCAGAATATTATTTAGGAAGAGTTTTTTGCCATAAAATTGGTAGTTAACAATTTCTTTTCCCTCAAAGTCCTTAATTTCCAAAACAATGTAACATAATATAGTGGATAATTTACGAAAATTCGCTCATGCATGCTGCATGACTGGAAATTTTTGGTTCTAGTGGTCCATAACCGTATTTATTCAACACACCACGAGGAGGCCTGATCGAATTTTTTCTAACTTTTGTTTCGGAACGGATATCGAAAATGAAATGGATACTGACCAGTTGTGAACCATGAGTTTCTGAACAGCGAGGAGAGCTTCATATCGAACGTTGGGGTCTTCATGCGAAAGGAGTTGCATCACAAGTTGTTTGCCACCAAGAGATTCAATAACTCTGGAAGAGAAAAGAAAGCAAAATAAAATAGTAATAATAATAAAAGGTAAGGAGTTTATAGAACCTACTCAAAATAAATGCTTGCATACGAGTCTGCAACACATTGGAACATTTTATGTCTTTAGTTGCAGACTCGTATGTGTTGCAGATTCGCATGCATGCTCTAAGAGTCACTCAGCTGATCCGGACCCTGAGCATCGTAAAGTAAATGTCCTAAAGAGACTACATACGAAATTTCAGCTTCCTAGAGTGTAAAGTATAAAAATTAGGTACCTATTAGAATGATTTAATCACCTCTTCACAAATCAAACCGTTCTCGCAATATTCAGATCACCTGCTATGAATCAAATCATCGAAACACCAGCTCAATGAATTCTTTAGAAATTAACAAGCGGTTGCAATCATGTTCACAATATCAATTATTGAGAATGATCACCTGTGTGTAAACAATTATTCATATAATCATGCTCATAACTCAGCTTGTTGGCCATGCACTTTGCAGTAGTTAACATAGTATGGTTGGATAAATCGAGAGCTTTCGAACGAATGGTCAAAGAATTTTGTGGGATGAAAAACGACGAAGTACCATTTTCCTAGCAACGACTCGGTTGTAAGCGGAAATCATCAGAAAACCAACCGTAACGCTTTTTTCTAACGCGTTTTTTTAACGCTTTTTTCGTTTATGTGCCAAAGTAAAGACATAAAATGTCAAAAGAATAAGCGTTACCTATGAGTGCGAAAAAGGTACCTACTTTTAACTATTTTTAAAAGGAAGAAGATTCCGTCTCAAGAAGTTTGACATCAACCGCACTCTTCTAAGGTGAGAAGTTTTCGTTCTATAATTTTTCCAAGTTTTGAGAACTGGTGACTTCAAAGAACCCCTCCCGCCTGGACGGCCCAGTGAGACGTCACCAGAGCAGAAAACTTTTATTCAAAATCATGTCGGGAAAACTACTCTTTGTGGAAGAGTGCGAATGGTGTCAAGTTTCTTGAAATGGAATCTATTTTCATTTAAAAATTTAAAATTAAAACATAGGTAACACTCATTGAAAAACAATAAGTGGTATTGGCGATTGGGCGAAATAAAATAAATGGGAGTATTTTGAAAATGCAATTTATGTTGCCTACCTAAAGGAATTGTTTGGCGTTTCATCGTAATATGTAGACATATGTACACATATTTGTAGACATAATATGTAGAGAACTCTAACTCTAAGGGTTTGAGAAACCATGTTCGTAAAGATATAACATCTTACTGATTAAAATGCTGAGTAAAACCAAAAGTGTTTCATTGGGAGGAAACTTATGCTGCTTAGGGGATCAGATGAATCGTCCTATCCATACCTAAGGAAAATCTTCACATCGAGATTGATTGTTGTAGGTATTGTTCACAAGGTCACATTGCGTGAGGACATTGATATACGAAGTTTTGTTTCTTTTTGCGTGGACAAAAACTTTGTTTGTAAATAAATAGGATGAATAAAATCCAATAAATAAAATAAAACCCATAAAGGCAGAGGGAGCACATCACCAAATAGAAACAAAATTTAGAATTTGGGAGGGCGCCCAAGTAAACCTATAGCAAGCCTTAGGGATTAAAAACGTTGAAAGAGGGAGCAAAGGTTGAAGAGTCTGTATAAAATGAGGCAGTTGAGGTAAAGCCCCACTCCTGCAGGGCGTGGCTTGATGAGCCAGTTGCCGTTAGAACGGGTTTCCTCTTGGTGGTACATAACTTGTTGGCACGGCTTGTCTAGACTCGACCCTTCCCATGTGACACTGATTTAAGATGAATGGGATGGGCTCCAATCGATTAAATCTGATCAATAATCAACAGGAAAGGAGTGTGCCTGCTCCGTTCATCCTCAACCCCTTCGCGACGGGCATCGTTCAGCCACTGTGACGCGCCTGGTCTGACTGCCTCGGAGCCCTCCAACCCCCCATGCCTGAATAATTGGCCCTCCACGCACGGTGAACCACCTTCGCTTTTCGGGACTGGATCAAGAATATTAGAATTTGAAATTTCCCGAGTATCATGATCACCATCATCGAGAAAATCGTCAAAACTATCGTCTTTGAGTTGATCCAAAAAGTTTGTTGAACGAGCTTCAATTTCAACGTCAATCACATCACTCCCTAACTCACTGTCACTCCCGGTTATTATTTCTCTAAGAATTTCTTCATCCGTCCACCTGCGGTGGTCCATGGTGAGGAATAAAAACGTAAAAAAAAGTACAAGTATGGAAACAGGTATGAGTAAAATTATGACAAAGACCGAATGCGGGCAAAAAACAAAACAGTGACCAAGTCAATGTTTTTCCTGCTATTTTGATGTGAATAAAAACTCTCAACGTCTTTGATCTCAGCGCATTCTATGAGATACTAGACGTAAATGTTAGTTACAATTGCTCTCAACGGATGGCATGAGAGTCGATAGAATGGAGGGAAATTCGAAAACGCCGAAATACATCACCAGGCGTTACGGAGCACTAGATGGCCGACATATTAATACGTCGTTAGACGTTACGGAGGACATCTTTGCCAACGTATTAATACGGTGGCCGTCGTGAAAGGGTTAATAGCGCACATATTTGCAGCTTTCAGGGATTGCCCTTCCTTGATCGTACGAGTTAGATGTCTCCCAAACAGCCGCTTCAGAAATATAGAAACAAGACGTTCGACTCAGTGCAACAGCGAAGAGCAGACGCACTCTCCCGGATGAGATGTGAACAATCTCAGTCAATTTACAAGCATCAAATTGTAGTGGCTTGAGGAGTCACACACTTGTAATAAGGGTTGAAAACTATTTCATTTTGGTTTGAATATGGTGGTACATGTTTAGCTGTGGTAGTTTATGTAAAAGTAACTATTGGGTTGGCAAATACAATGTCCATCTTTATGCAAGATATCTGTTTTTGTTTAGTTTTATTTTCCAGTAGAATCGTCTTTATTAGACTCGTTTAGATGGTTTCCCTCTTCTACCTCTTGCATTGAATCCAATGTTTTAAGGTAAGTATAGAAGTATGGTACTGATGTATTTATCGTACCTGTTCACTGCTATTCACTAACAAAATCATTAAATGGAGTAAACTAGAGTTGACTTGGTTACTTGTGGTATGGTAGAGCCAAACACTGAGGGAACGCACACAGAAAGAGAGATCGAGAGATCGACAATTCACGAGATTGAATAAGTCTAAGCACATGAATTGTCAAGCCACTTGCAACAGCACGCAGCTTAAGAGCTCCTAAGGACGCGGGTGGTGTTACCACGGAGCACTCCTGTCGAGATATCCAACTAGAGTACCTGCACGCATGCACACACAGACTATACTCCTATGGGTTTTTTTAAATGGATGGATTCAATTATTTTGTCTCATGCTTGCCCTCCCCCTCCCCTAGATCAATTCTAATAGGTTCCTCTAATAGAAGAACCCTTGCTTTCATGACCTAGGTTAGAGAGACGTCCTAAAAACTTAATTCTGGTTATTACGTTATTAGGTAAAAACTAATCAAGTAGGAACTTACAATTTGCCTCTGGGGTAGTGCCTGACGTATTCACCAATGTCATAGGAAGCAACAGAGAGTACCAGGGCGTCTCTGCTCGTTTCAAGGAGATGAATGAGGATCCTCAAAAGCTCGTAGTTCTTCTCGTTGAGCCTGGCAGCGTTCTCACGCCAGAACTGTGCTGATCTGTGCACAGGGCTCCATTCAAGGCGACCTGTCTTTACCTCTGTTGCATACTCATCAAAAGAACTGTAATACAAAAACATTCGTGTAAAGTTCATAAAAAGCATTTTTCAGTAGATTCAAGAGACATGAATTGATAAGATTGATGAGACCTTGATAAATTCAAGAGACATCAATTGAAGAGCAATTAATGAAACAAGTTCGCTAGTATGGATGGGTGGGGATCTAGAAAAATATGATGGCAAGCAATACATGCTATACAGGAACGCCCCTAAGTCTAGTTTGTATATGATTTTAATAAGAATAGTGGCTACATCATGATTTTACTGGATATACTTCCTCCATTACAACCTAACCTGAATATGCTACAAGCAAACCTCACCTTTCACAAAATTCGAGCAAAGCAAGATTCATGGGAATAGATTGAAGATTTTGCGATATATCAGTTTTGCTCCACCTTCCCGCCGACCACTATGACATTTAGAATAACTGAAAGATTTCACAGAGAGATACTACTAATACTTCGAGTGAAATTGTAAAATAATCGAACATAAAAGAATCACCAAAATCGGTTGATATTAACGTAAATAGTACAGTTCATTTGCCCTTCCAAAACTCCTCTCACAAACAATCATCACACTAAAATCCCCCATTTTTGCAAATATCTTAACCACAAGATAAAGAAAATATGAGATAATGAAAATATTATGATTTACGGAATTACCCCCTACATTTAGCCCACCCATTTTCGTATAAATTTGAAACTCAAGGTTAAACACGACAATTTCAACTTGAACACGATAATAACTTAACACTGCAACCTTTTAGAAGATAAGGAAGTCACAATGTATGTTATCTACTTGACCGATGATTCAAGCATGTTATCTATATACGGGGCAGTATCTTCAGGTTGAAAGGTAGCTTTGGGCATATTCAGTCCCTCTCTAGGTTTGGTCCATGCAAGTGTCCTCAACTCCTTAACGAATATATGAAGATCACTCGAAAAGAGGATGATGAAGGTTGATAAAAAAAATTATTTACGGTGTCAAAAAAAGTGGTGTCGAAAATTTCAGTCTATTAGAAAACAAAATAAATTCTTCACTTATGTTGACGTTAACGGGAAAGGAATTAAGTGGACTAAGTTTGTGCCAAATAGTGGAAATATTGTGGTAATGGTGCAACGGAATGAACGAGATGAGTACTGCAAAATGGATGGGTAGAGCGAATTATACTGTAACAGATCTGAGTCACGACGTTTAGGTTGACCGCATTGACGGTTGTTCCAAAATGGAAGGAAAAGGCTAAATGGTTCAAATTGATGAGTCCTTGCTTCAAGGCAAAAGAAAATGTAGCCGTGGAAGCCTGTGTAACAGCGATCGTAGGTTCAGTTCCCTCTAATGCTGAATCATATGCTCTTCAGATGTAGATTCGAATGATGGAGAACAATCAGACAGAAATTATGAGTCTCCCTTACAGGACCATACAGGTAGGAATTCCAAAAACTCTCACCTCATTGTGTAGATATTGCAGAAATAGGTCGATATACTCGGAGATTGGTCGGACATCGTAGATAGTAGATAACATACACAGTGACTTCCGAAGATAAAATACGCAATTCTAGTCATCCGGAAGCTAAATTACCAGCACCCCGACAGTCAGTATAAAAGATCCCATAGTATTCACCTCAAGTCTTGAACCGATGCCTGAAGTTTTTCATTCAAAAACTGAACGTCTTCAACAATATCCTCATCATCGAACTTCCTTTGCTCTAAAATGCTGAGTTGCTTCAGAACTTTACTTTGCACCATTGCGATGCAATGTTCTTTGGAAATCCCCGCGTCTTCAGGTTTTTCAATCAAATTCTGAAACAGAGACATTTTATGGTGAGTCCGTTATGGCAGTATAGTCAGGAAGAGTGCGTGTTATAGATCGTTGAAATGATAGCGTGACAGATAGTGTGGTAGACCAATTCTGTCATAGTCAAAGTGGCCATTTAGGTAGGAAAACTTACAGCACTTGTATCTACACATTTATATCAAAGTTACAATATCTTCATTTATCATTCCTAGTCAAAATATCACTAATCTATCACTGATTCTCCCAGTACATTCCTATTCATCCATTAAAAATACAGTCTACTCAATATCTTAACTAGCTGGGCTTTGTAGGGCGAGCTAGTTAATCTGCACTATCATTGCCTAGGATAGCACAGTGCACGAACACTACCAAATAGCAGTGCTACATGTATTGGACGGAGTTGGCGCTGTAAACAACGCAACAGGCTCTTAGTTCTTTATAAAAACAAGTGCCTTCAGACCAGGTCATGCGCACCTCTTTACTAATCTCCTTATCTTCAACAGTTCTATAATAGCACTCCATAGTAAGGTTCCGTACTTAGTTACCTCCCGTACTTAGTTGCGTCCTATAACGAAAAGGTTGAAGTAATATGTATTTTTCCAACTGATTGAATTTCGTATCTCATAACCTTTAACCTTGATAAATATAAGCATTCACTATGAAGAAATAGAAAACTTAATCACAATAATCACTTCTATTGTCACAAATTAAATAGAGTGAAGCACAGTCAGGAGTACAGCTTCGGGTAACTGAAATACAAACTTAATTATACAAATACCTTGATAATGATATCCATAAAACCATGACATAAACAACAGTAATATTGGTGCAATCCTGCAAACTGTAACTAGTTAATCTTTCAATGATTTCCCTAGTTATATCTGTAAATATTTCAACATGGAAACTTACCCTGAAAGCTGCCAAAATAATTCTGGTGACCTTTTCTTTCACCGAATCACTCAGGATGTCTGCCAGAATGGGGATGACGCTGAACCTGTGAACATGAAGCTCCGATTAGTGTTGTTGGCAGTAATCAAAAGTACGTAACTACATGAATAAGTTAAATACAATGAATTTTTCTCTCGTTGATAACTCTATTTTATAAAGCACATAGGTACAAGAGACCATACGATTATAGAAGACTCATGACGAATATAAGTTTAGCTGATTTTGGTGCTCCCACCTGATGGTGGCACATGGAACTAGATATCAGACTATTTCCCTGTGTTGCACATGCTGTACATTACAATATTTTTGGAGGGCTTTAAAAAATTTTTTTAACCAAATTATTATACTTTATCTACATCTACTTACTGATGCAAATCTTTAAAAATAGGTACTTGCTTGTTCATTCTCTCAGCTAGTTTCGGGTTGAAAGTGAGAACCCAGATGCAAAATATGAGCTGGTACTGGATTTGAAAGTTGACCCGTCCAGACAGAACGCTCATCAGCGTAGAGATGCCATCTACAGAAATGAAAGCTGCTCTGTATTCATCAATCCTCAACATCATCTGCAGGCAACGAGCGACTGACTGCATGTAATCGTTGTTCTGGAATCAACAAAAGGGACTCAAACCATACAATCAACAATTTTGTACATTTTTAATAATAAGAATAACAACAATAACGTCTATTAAGGAAAGGGTTAGTATAGGTACACATGTATACACAACAATTATGTCGAGATTCCCCCCCCTCATCTGTTAAAAAACGAGAAGCTTGCAGTCAGAACATATATACTAACGGTCTCTAAGGAAATTTTTCAACAAGCTTTCTAAAAGGGTCTCGACTTTTTTTTTCTAATTAAAGTGGTTTCATTAAAATCATGTCATGACGCTGGGAAATCTTATAGAACGGATTTTCAATTATTAGCGAAAAATAAAAGGAGGGGGGGGGGGGGGGGGGGGGAGAGAGAGAGAGAGAGAGAGACTTCGCTTTGCTACTGTTTAGAACCTAATGACTAAAATTCAAGAATATGGAATATACTTCAGCCATTGGATGGCTCTCGAAACCTCTTTGGCGTTATGGTATTACCTAGGTGTATATCTAGAAAAGCCAGTGAGTGAAACATCGAAAATACTGCAAGATACTGTACAGCTGTAAACATATTGCTGAAGGATATTGTTGATTGACATCAACTAACATCTTTTCGTTATTTTTCGATTGAACCAAATTAACTGAATCGGCAACACGGGAAAGAATACGGGAAGAAGAAAAGAATACGGGAAGAAGAAAAAAATACGGGATATCTGGAACTATGCTGTTGCGAGCGAGGGCTTGTTGTTTAGTGGCGATAAATTGTTGTTGGTGTTGGTTCTTTTGGTATGCCGTTTGGTTAACTGACTTCACCAAACGAAGACGTAATGTAAAAGGGAAACGTTCACAATTCGGGTAACATAATTTATCGGTTCCGATTGTCAAAATGGCTTAGAAGGAACGAGTTTTGGCCCTGTAGCGGTAGATGTTGAACCTTTTCTCTTGTCCTTGACAATCAATAGATCAATAAGGTTGAGATACTTACAAATATAAAAATAAGTAATTAAATCGACACGTGCTGCTCAGGAATTTACTGTTTTGTACTCCAGAATCAAACTCAGTATCCTGGAAGAACCCCCAATCTGAATTTTTGTGCTCCAAAATCCGAATACTTTGGCGAGAATAAACAACAACAGCTGTTTTATATTCATTCTCACATGTTTTCTGTAGACAACATGGAAAATTTATCACGAACACTGTTCATTTTTCCCGAAAGATATCACAATTTTAATAACTCTGCAGATTATTACTAAAAGGCTTATTATTTCTTTATAGGACAGCCCTTCTACGCAGAACACTATCTTGTCTACAATCATTAAACGAAATCTATATTACGATTTCTGAATGTAACTGCATAGCTGTAGACGTCTACTATGGAGAAATGATTTGAATTACAAACCCACACTTTACTAGTCCTGTACTTAACACGAGCTGACCCACCAACTGAAAATTGAAAATACAAAATAAAACTATCTACGCTTTCATGAAGTGAAAATTTTATTGGAAATCAGATGATACGTTATTTATGATACGACCATCGTTGTTTATAAGTTGCTTTTTACTGTGTTTCGTTAGTTGCGATTCACTCCCATACTGAGTTTTAGAGATCTCGATTTTTAAATATTTCAGTCCTTAACACAACAGTTTGGTTGACAGAAGTTGATGCCAAGCTTCTAGGACCAACTAAAGCCCTATGTGACTTTGGACCCAAGTTTCATAAACATTAGTCTAGTATTTTCAGAAGAAAGCTCTGGACAGGATGGAGTAGAGCAGATGGAAAGTTTTTTTTTCTAATACGAGTTTTTGGTTTAATGCATCTTGAAACGTAAACAAACAAATTTTAAGGGGGTGGGGGGGGGGGAATTATTTGTTCATTGTCGATTGCAAAGCTTCATTATTGAAAATGATAAACTAAACCAAGCATGCAAAAAAGGCAATTCAACCTCCCATAGTATGCCTCTGATACCTTGTTTTGTTCTTCCTTCTAATTTCCAAAATACCTTATGAAAGTGGAGATATCATATACATCAAGTTCCAACATCTGAGGACAATTTATACATACGTACACAGTTAATTAGGAAAATATTCGTTTGAGAAAATTATGAATTGATATCCTTGTAACCTAAATTAAAATTAATCAGCCAGAATTGGTTAAATATTACCGTGACTCGCTTAATGAGTGTGCTACACTAGTCCACCCATGTGCACAACGGTGTACATTCCATATTCATTGGTTAATATCAGTTGAACTTCATGTGGCCATGCTCTAAGAACTAAATCTAGATCCTATCGAGCGATGATGTACATGGGATTATTGAATTTGATAGACACTAGACATGCATAACATTCACTAAAATTGTGCACAAAAAGGAAGCATTGAGGGCCACGAGTGAACACTTGGCTATGGGTGCAGTGGACACTTGGCCATCAAGGGTCCAATTGGATGTTTGCCGCATTTATGAATTAATAGGAAGTTGTGGACGTTGGACATACAAAAAAACAGAGACACTGAGACAAATTAGTTCCAGAAATCCCAAATACACGTACAATTTAGTGAAATTTTGAAAACAGAATGACAATTTTTTGCGTCCTACGAGTGAAAATACCAAGTACCTTTGGTTGGCCCAAATGCAAAAATTCAACAAACAACAGCGTGAAGCATCATGAAATCAATCATGATAACGTTACATTAAAATACCTACGTCTATGGTCGGGCTGTTGGATGAAGTCACGTGTTGCCCTTTCCCCGCCTATAAAAATAAAATACGGATGATAATCTGAAAAGTATAAATATCTCAAGGTACTTGAAGCTGTTTGGCAGTTGCAGATGATTCTCTTCAGGAAGCTGTAAATTACGAGAAAGATCATAGACAAAAGTTGGCCCCTGGAAGCACTAGACAATTGATCCCTAGCAATTCATTATGATTCTGAACTTTTGGTTAACCTTGAAGATATTGGTGGAGAAATAACGACAGGTTTTGGCGTACGCCCAGAGCAACCTCTGTGACAACATACCTCACAAACCTTACAACACTTGTCAATCATTCAATATCATCATAATGTGTCAGTAGCTCTTCTACAGAGAATATAGCATTTAGAAAGGACGAAAACTATCATCAATCGAAAACATTCTTCACAGGGAACATAATCTTTTAAAAATAATGTGCAATCAGTCCTAAAATCAATAAAATAAAAGCAAGATCGTCTTAAAAATATTCTACCCTCTATAAAATAGCTTTTATAAACAGTCCTAAATCACATACGAACTCCAGAACGTTTACAACCCCTAAGATAACAACCATTTGAAGCCATACTATCCTCCTTACTGATGGTTTTTCTCCGTTCACGATTTCCTTCTAGGTATTCAAGTCGACCAGAAAATAAAAAACGGAACAACTAGAACCGTTTCGAAAACATTAAGAACACTGACTCTGAAATGGTCTCTACCCGATCCTAAATCCCTCATCTACCCCAAACCACTTTAAAATTTTGCTACATTTAAAGCATGGAACGTCGCAGCAAGAGGCTAGAAGATGAAGTTTTATAACAGTGTAGGAGGTTTTCCCTTACTGCTGATTGTATGCCCTGTCTAAGAGGGCAGAGTGGCTTCCTGAGCTCCCACTAACTCAATATTATATGCCTCCTCTACCTCACTAGGAGCTATGAGCTCTAAAGCATAACAGTTACAGGAGAGGGAGGCACCCAACTGCTCCGCAACGGGTCAAAAGTCAAAGGGGCAGAAAAAAAAAAAAAAAAAAATGAACGAGATGACTGGTTTGGGTCGTGATAAGTAGTCTGACTGGCAGGCTTAAAATGATCTTTCAAGTGGTGTCAAGTGGCCCACTCTGTCGGGAGGAAAAAGGGAAAGGAACTCATCACAACAAACATCTCATAATAGTGGGTCAAGGTCGCGAGTACTACATTGTCAACTCTGCAAAATGCCCCCCAAACTTTGGGCCTGCAAAACGTCAGAACTTACTAGAACGTTACATCTAATTCCATTCGAAGATACATCTAATCCATTGAAGCGGAACATGTTCATTGATAGATAGATGGATTGATAGATACATATGATTTTATTATTTTACAATTTCCAACGATATGCCTTCCACTGCACTGCACTGCACTGCTATCATTATTTTATTCTTAAGAAGACAGTCCTAAATCTATACAAGTGGGAAGGAAACTTTTGTGGTGTGGCATGGACTTCACTTTATCGAAACACTTGTCACCTCACAGATCAGACCACTTAACCCCTCATGGACCACTTATCCAAGTCATTTATGAATGGGGTGGCGGACCAATTATCCAGGAGGCCCGGACCAGTCGACCTCCTTTTTTCACCTCATGGACCAGTTGTCTGGACCTCATAGAGGGTACATGAAGATACATCCAGATAGAAGGTTTCATTCCACTAGTTTGTCCTTTGTTCGTATTGAATTTAGAACAAATGCCAAACTAAACTTGCTTCCCTAGATTGAAATCCGATAGTCACTCTGATATAGGTCAATGAAACACTCACTAGATCGCATTACAAACACTTACTAATTAGCATTCTTGCCCCCCACACTCTGTTAGATTGTAGAAATCATGAGATATACAATTACAGTTATCTAATTATTCAATGCGCCCTTTAGTCCCCCTGTACCTAACTAACTGGTCATTCGAGGATTTTGTTCAATTTTTATTAAGGGAAAATTCTCTCACTGCCAATTCACTGTAGTTTGTCCACTACCTAGCGCACAGACTATACGGACTTGGATGGTCTGCTTGGTCCCATGATGCCTCGCACAGTCCGGAAAAACTGTGTTAGCCATCTCGGTGAGGTCATGGTCTAAAAAAAATAATGATCTCCTCCTAATATGCACTTTGTTTAGTTATATCAATTGAAGAACTTCGAGTTTGGGATCCTTGTGCGTTTCATTTAACACTCCAACAATTTTGTATCATAATTTTGTCAGTAACTAATTAAAGTAACTAATTTTTCAAGTCTATGATATAATAAATAATGAAGCTATACAGCACAGGAGGGTCTTGGGCATTGAGAATTGATGCTGGTACCGAGCATATCCTAGTTGATTGTCTCCAAACCTGGAGCGCATACATCAGAATGCTGTGTATAGTTTGGTGGTCTGGATGCTCGCAAGCTTGCACCTCAAAAATACATAGCATCAAGTAGTCAATCCCTAAGTAAAAATTCAGATTAGTTGGATAAATAGATCAGGATGATGTAATAGTTTGGTGGAGGCTTGGCGTCAATCCGTTAGGATGCGCTGGGTACAGGCATCACTTCTCAATGCCCCAGACTAGTTTATACACCACACCCAACTTATCATAAATTGTTAAGTTGTAAGAAGAAAACGTTCAACTTGATCAGTAAGCTACTGATGAACAATTATCAGACTTTCATAATTATTACATCTGTGTGAGACAAGTAAGGTGTAACATTGATCTGGGTTGGGTGGACAAGTTCACCCATTGCCAGCTTCCAAAGTCAATGGTGGAGTAATACTTTTTACAGGCACATACACAATTAAAATAAATAGGTTTATAATCATAACTAGCAGAAATAGAAGAAAAAGTAAAATAATGGAAATCACAGATCCCTCAACAACAACCACATGTACCCAGAGAGATCCATATGATACAGCAAACACTGTAATGTGACAGATATCATATTAATGTCTTCAGTCTGTTGAGTAAATCTTAGATTGAAACCTGCGCATTCTCTAGACCGCGAGATCAGACTGAAACTCGCAAGTGATATAAATACCAGCGAGTTAAACGATTCAAAATCAACTATTTGCTAACACTATGTTAGCACGACTATTTATAAAAAGTGAATGTCAAACTAATTTTTTCTCGTTGAAGTTGCATCTAATAGAGTCCTCACCCATTGATACATACAACTATATGTAAATTTTTTTTAGGATAGGTACCATTTTATCCTATGACTATGACATATTCCAAGACTTCTTTCCAAGCCACTACATACCAAATTACTCCAAATTCCTTTTAGAAAACTAAGATAAAAAATTTACGTCCTCAATTTCAACACAGGCAACAGAGGGAACTTCCTTTGCAGATTCGATCCCTATCTATAAAATAAAAAATATGGCATTCCAAGCAGTCATATCAAGAGAAATTGCAAATACTTACATTAACTTTAAGTTGATCCTTCAGCCAAGTCAAGTAGAAGTTGAGATCAGCACGATCCATGAGTTCTGGACTCCAGCAAGCAATTTTGGCGATGATGGTGGCAGTCATATTAACTATAAACCCATCAGAGCCATTTAGAAGATTGAGAAACTGCCCACATACAGGTTCCTTCTTTCTAGTTGAATGTTCCCGGAAAATTTCCACTCGACTACGGTCCTCCTTAAATTACAATTCATTCAACGAATCAGTATCTGTCAGACCCACTGAACAAGTGAGTTAGTGATATGATATTAGTGCACCAGACACACACAATGGGTTCTATTTATAAGCAAAGTACCTACGTACTTGTAGCATGTCGTCGATCATGACAAGCACATATTGAATAGTGAGATCTTTCGATACATGCTCAAGCAAATTTAAGAATGTCTTGGCCAAGAGTCCCCTGTGCTCATTGATGAGTTTTGCACGAGCTTCTTGGTCAGCACGATCAAACGCTGTGATGAAATTGAAATCTTCTTGAGTTATCATCTGCCCCCTGCAAGGACATGAACAATGTTATTAGGTAATGAGTATTGTGTGTAGTAATTTAGGATAATTCAAACAGCCTTCAGTAAAATAGCTTCAACGATGTAACAAATTATGCAAGTATAAACAATTAAAAAGCTCTTTTCGGACTTCTACAAAACACTGCTCCATGATTTTTCAATTGTGATTGATAATTCACCACACATAATATTATTCAATAACATTTAAAAACATAAAATTTGTGTTTATACATTGCTAATGTGAATAAATGAAATGCACGAGACATTCTCGAATAATCAAGTCGAGTCATGGGACTCTAGACTCTGACTTGCTCTTTAGTTCGACTACCCACCGCGTGGTATTCCCAGCGCTCCAGTCGACATGAGATTTTGCACAGATTCGTTTTTTGCTTAGATCAGTGGTCTGATGCTGGCTACGCTCGCATCTCAAAAATACATAACGCCAAGTAGTCAATCCCTTAGTAAAAATTCAGATTAGTTGGACAAATAGATAAGTATCAGGGTGGAGGAACGATAACAGTGTGGGGCAAGGCGGAAAATAACAATGATAACACAGGGACTGGAGCGCTGGGAATGCCACAGGGTGAGTAGTAGAACTAAAGAGCAAGTCAGGGTATAGAGTCTCGTGATTCGACTTGATTGTTCAAGAACGTCTCGTATAAAACGTTTGCAAAAAAAAAAAAAAAAAAAACTAATTTGTACAGATATTGTTTATACAAGTAACATTATAAAAAATATTAAAGACTGGTACAAAATTTCGAAGCAATATATTCTTAAGACAGCACAGGAACACTTTCATACGAATTTACTTACAACATGGTGGACACTCGTATAGAATTCGTTAATTTTCACTCTTGCTAATCTTATGACCACATAAGCAGGTAGTGAGATATAAACAAGATGACCTTAGGTTTTACTTGGTTTACACTGTAATTTTAGGGTTTCATTATTTTAGCAAATTTTCAAGATCTAATCAAATTTTTTGAAAATCTCCTTAAAGGAAATCCGTTTTGAGGAATTCTGAAACGATTCCTGAAGTTTGCACTTTTTCATACATAATGTATCATATATAAATATATATCATTCCAGACGATAACTCTCCTTAGGATTGAGATAAAAATTACGTTCTTGCGCAAAAAAATCAAACTTTCCAGAAGAAAGGATGAGTTAGTTGGCCAGCACTTTTTGAACACGTTAAATTGGTCAAATTCTAAAAATTATGTGTAGAAAAAAAATTATTAATAAATGGCTGAAAATGGCTGAAACGTTAGCAGGAATTTAGTCAAAATAAGGTCATCAACAATAAACAAGAACTTTAAAAAAAAATCGTACAAAAATATGATGAAAATGTACTTGAATTTCATTAATATTTGCTAAAAAAAATCGATTAAAACTGCTGAAAAACCAAAATCGTTTTTGAATCGCAGAATATTATTCAGAAGCGTTTTTGCCATAAAATTGACAGTTAACAATTATTTCGTTACACTCAAAGTGGTCAAATTTCAAAACAATGTAAAGTTATAATATACGCTAATTTACGAAAATTCGCTCATATGATCATGCGACATGGCTGGAACTTTTTTTATCGTTCTCTAATTTATTTATGTATTTAAAAAAATAATATTGATACATTAACTCAGAAACTGGTCAGCCTATAAGGTCAATGAAGAGTGGTGTGGTCTTGCTGCGTTGGGAAGGAAGCAAGTTTATATTCATTATGCCCTTGTTAGTTCGACTCTTAGGAGGTACTGCCTCCTACAGTTAGTTATAGCTCAGTTAACAACCTAGCTAAATTGACAAGAGTCTAAATCTATCAAAAGTTACACTTATCCCCCCCCCCCCCACCACCACCCAATTTCGAGATACAAATAAGATTTTTGTGGGTAGTTCCAAATTACCCACAACACCATTCTTATACGTAAAAATATAGTGAGGATGTCCCGGATCAAGACCGTTAAATAAGAATCAGAAAGCGCTGCTGTTTCAAATGAACATTAATTTTGTGCACAGTGGCAGTGTGAAATCGGCTTCGTTGAGTGACTGATGTATAGGTATGTAATGCAGTGTACACCAATAATAATGTTCCAGCTGAATAGTTACCAATTAATGAAATATAGAGGTGATGTTTGAGCTCTGAAATACATAATAGACCAGGATTAGTGTAATTTTATTTTATGTGTACCTACGTAATGAGGATTTTATGTCCAGACTCTGAAGCCATAATATATTAGTTTTCCTTTAAACGAATTTTTGTTGAAAAAAAAGCTATTGCAATGGCTCCAAAATTTTAAAATAAAAAATTGTCAAAACTTTCTTCGTCAAAATCCGTTTTGAGGCATTCTGAAACGATTCCTGGATTAAAGCATTATTTACACCTCGTGCGTTTCCTGGTGAAGCCTGAGGGTAGGTGGAGAAAGTTGCTCTGAACCGGTTTTGTAGGGGTGGGGGTGAGCCGGAAATCAGTCTGCGCTCTCACCCTGTCCGAGCGACATCGCAGATACACTCTTTTACAAAAACATTCGGGTCGTCAGTTCGACTAACTTTAGACATAATTTGTTTATTTCTAAGTTCACAGTGGTGTGTAAATATAATTTTTTTAGTGTTAGGTATGTTAAGGCCTTAGTTTCGTTCTATGATTTATGAGTGAGTGAATAGACAGTGACTTGTGCACGGGAAGTGACTGTTTTGATATGTTTTATATATTTCATTAATACAGTAATAGTTAGTATAGTAATAGTAAAATTTAATTTTATTCGATACAATCATGGACGAAAATGTTTATAGAAAAAAAACCGTAGGTGGTAAAGTTTTGCATAGTCAGTCAAGGGAAATTCTTTGCAATTTATACCATTTCATGAAAAGAGAAGCACAGGAAGGGCCAATTTTACTGAAACAAGTGCAAAAACGAGTGGCAGAAGCAACAGGGGTTTCAAGGAGCAGCATCCAGAGAATCCTGAAGGAAAATAAAACTCCCAAGTCTCCACGACAACCAACGTTTTCAACTCCAAGGAAAAAATGGAAAAAGGTGAATAAAAAAACATCAGTTGATGATTTTGAAAAAACCGTCATACGTAGAACAGTACATGAATTTCATTTAAATGAAGGGCAAAGGCCAACGTTAAAAACATTGCTACCGGTTGTTAGGGAAAAAATTGGATTTAGAGGCAGCGTTTGGAGTCTAAGACAAGTATTGAAACAGCTAAAATTTAAGTGGAGAAAATCGCAAGATAACAGAAAGATTTTAGTTGAAAAACACGAAATCCGTGAACAAAGGGTGCGCTTTATAAGGGCTATAAAACGGTACCGAAGGGAGGGCCGGCCTGTCGTATACACGGACGAAACTTATGTTCACGCATCACATACAAAATCACATTCTTGGAGTGATAATAGTAAAAGTGGCCTCTTTACGCCAATATCTAAGTACCGAGAAATGTCATTAGTCAGACTAGTAGCAGAATGGGACGGCAACGTCAACTTCCCCTCCAGCGCTCGGCTCCCCACTTGCCACCACAACCCCTCACACCCAGGCTTCACGAAGAAACGCACGAACTCTATAATTATATATACATGTATGTATTTGTCATTTCAGACGATAGCTCTCCTTAGGATTGAAATAAAAGTTCCGTTCTTGCGCTAAAAATCAATCTATACAAACGAAAGGACAAGTTCGTAGACCAGCACTTTTTGAGCTCATTAAATTGGTCAAATTTCAAAAATGTCATCAAAAAATTATTCAAAATGGCTGAAAACTGCTTAAAAACCGTTAAATTTATATTTTTAAGAGAATTTTAATTTTAAAAAGTTCATCAACGATGAACTAAAACATTAAAAATGTATGTGTACAGAATTATGCTAAAATATGTAATTAAATGGCAATATTTTCTAAAAACTTGAAGAAAAAACCTACAATAAAGACTAAAAACCCATTTTTTATCGCAGAATATTATTTAGAACGAGGTTTTTGGTCGTAAAACTGGCAGTGAACGATTTCTCTACATTCAAAGTGCTAAAATTTCAAAACATTGTAACATAATGTGATACGATAATAAACTACAAAAATTCGCTAATACGATCATGCTGCATGACTTTTTCTTTCTTTTTTCATATTCTCCAGTCCTATAACTACTATTTCATTTTCAAATGCCCTTATCGAAAACCCTAAGGAGACTTGAGTAATCAGCCAGAAAAACTTTTCAAGAACTTCCTCAATACATATTTCAGGACCAAAACTCAATACGTAGCTACATAGATATCTAAAATGAATGAGGATTTTTCTATTTGTCACTTTGTTTGTATTTAACTTGTAACGAGGACGACCTTTTGGTGAGACATACAGAAATGCCAGTATTTCAGTTCTACAGAGCGAAGAACAGAGAAAAAATCAGCATACTTATATTTAATTTGCATATTTATAGTGCCAAAAATCCGAATCTAAAATAACAATTGAATTAGGAATACACCTATCACTGAATGAAAATGATTTTTGAGATAAGTTTTCAATCACTTTCGCAAACACGAAGAATACGCATTTTGTTGAATTGTAATTCTGGCTTATCAAGATGTGATAAGAAGTTGAAATTTAAGGTTCACTGAATGAAAATGGTTTTTGAGATAAACGTAGCAACAATAACAAGAAATTTAATGTAATAATATACGCTTGACAAACGTAGCAATAATAACAAGAAATTTAATGTAATAATATACGCACTGAAGATAAGACTGCCAGTTTACTCTTTGCTGACGGATCTCAGATGCTTGTTGCTGAAGGACACTGGTTGCTGCCAGCATGTCTGAAAACAAAAGGAGTGAATATTGACACCATTCGTTGTTTTCATTCGTGGAATGGCATTTGGCATACCTATCAATCTACGTTATTATACCTAATATTGTACCAATTTATCCGGAGATCAATTTCGTATCATTAGTTACTATATATTTATCATAAGCTCAGCAAATTTTATATTTACTGAAGTTTGCATTCCATTCATGTCTACTCCGACAAGTTCCACTTCATTAATTTCAGTAAGCCAACATAACTTTTGGGGAAGTTCCACTAATGAACCAACAAGAGACACTTCAACACAGGCACCAGAACATTTGCACACCAATAGGAGAGCAGGACACCTGTTAAGACTCAGGCATAGATAAGAAAACAGGTAACCTATGAAGTACAACTGGTTTTATACTCACACTCACCCATATCTTCCCATGGGCAGAAACGTTAAAATATGGCCTCAGGTCCCATGCGCGATATATCCTATTTTCAAACACCAACAGAATTACAAACCAGGTACCTAGGTTTAAGAAAGAGAACCAACAAAGCTCTCCGCCACTTGTAAGGAGGGAACTAAGCTGTGTTACATGCAGGGCAACTCCCACAGTTGAAGAGGTTTGATTGAATGGCCTCAGTAGTTGAGTAGTTGAGACAGCGGTCTTTTTCTGGACGAGCCAAACACTGGTAAAATCGGTGCTGGCTTAAACATAAACACGCGATCCCTCTTAAGCCGGACTGTTAACATCACAGTCCCTGACATAGCATCTCCACTTCCTCACTTTCTGAAGTCAAAACACACAGTGACACTCGTCGACTGAGATTTCTTTGAGTAACTGCTGAGCCCACAGTTCCACCCCGTCATTTGTCTGAACCCCAATTCAGTCGAGGACATTTGACTTGGCTGTGGTAACCGGACAACTTCAAAAAGAAATGAACAGCCTTTTAGTAACCAAAGAGACCCACACCCCATCCACCCTCTCTCCACCACCAAAAACTGAGAAATTTGAAAATATAAGGATAGAGCAAAATGAAACAGATCAATAGGCTGCACAGAAATACAACCACACAAAATGGTAAAGAATTTGGTTCCTAGGAATGTGCATAGTTCATAGACCTTTACTTGTTTCATTCACCAGTTCCCACAGTTAGGTATGTTCCTGGTGTATTCCCTTACACTGTTTTAACCATATCATCCATGAGACTCGTGAATAAATAAGGGGAGAGGATAGGGGGTGGGGGGAGCCTTGTCTAACTCCTGCTGTTGTGATAAACTCTTCAGAAGAAGAGAGTATAAATAATGTAGAGGGCTAACAAGGGTAGTTGAGGTAGGCAAAGCATTGGTGCCACCGCGGTCGCATCAGTCATTAAATTACATGACCTACAATAGCAAAATGGCTGTACATCAATCAGCTGATGTTTTGAAGTTCCAGTAATATCTATTACTGTAATATTATTATCTAAGTGTGGAAGAAAATCCAAGTTTTTCCATTGGAATCTGTTTCTGAAACATGAAATACTTTAGTTTGTATCCAGTTTAAACGAGTTTTAATCCTCTTCGAAAACTGGAAGGGGTTTGAGAATAATCAACATTTGAATATTTGACACGTGAACTTCAAATAGCCGCCATGTATGCTACTGTCGAACCTATGGATTTTGGAGTCCAGGGTTGGCTAAGCTGAATTGGATGCTATACTACAAATGGCCACTTTTCCCAACAATATTAGTAGATATAGGATAAGCCGAACGGATAAGTGAAATACTATATAAGCTGCTTGTATTTGGAAGGGTAGAGATTGCTATTCACATAGAACGCTTGTCGAGGTAACCTGAGTACTTATAGAAATCCGTAGACAGGGTTGCCCCAGCGACTTATTAAATGTAAGTCACAAACGCAAAGTCAAACCTCCAAACTTCTTCAAGCTCCTGATGAATAAAATGGAACTTTTTCCACCTAATGATGGCGTAATTAGTATTTTTGGAACTCTAGCTTGCAATAAATAAAATATGAACAAAATCGCTTATGTACCCCATTGTGTTTACAGGGTAAAGTGGATCGTGATTTTGAGTTATATGCAAATAATTCTGGAATATAATATTTTTTATTTAGTGGTTTAAGCCGCACCTCAACCATAAGGGTCATTAGCGGCATTGAAAAGGTATCCAAAGGGACACTGCAAGTGGCACGATTCCAAGGGGGGCCACGCTACCCTCCACCATCACTGACTCCACTGGCAAATTGGAGGAGGATAAAATAAGAGGTACAGTAATGATTACTGTTTAGCCCCCAAAGTGGAATTAAAAAACCCAAAAATAGAGTAATACAACACTAAGACTAGATGTAAAATAGGCTAATAACTATATACATGCTAGTAGGTATATACAATCAGCAAGGTGAAATAAAACTACGACTAGATGTATAAAAATATATCACAGATCAGATATCAGAGTTCGTAGTAGAGCTCAGTGGCTCTCAGATACGACTTCACCTTGTCTGGTCCAGATAAAACGTCAACCCACTGAGGGGGCTGATGCTGGACTCGGAGGTCCATGAGGTATGGGCAGTCCACCAGAAAGTGGCGGATGGACAGATCACCCCCACACACATCATCTCGAGCTCCTGCACTAAGCAGGTGTCAGTGAGTAAGACGGGTATGGCCAGTGGCGACCTGGTTGACCACTATTCGGCCCCTCCTTGGAAGTTGGGTTACAAATAGGCCCACCGGGCACAAGTCCTGACTTAAGGACACAACGCAGACCAGTGACCTCACCCTGCCATTGCTCATGCCAGATAGAATGGCTTTATGTTGCACGCAGGAGATTTGATCCTCAATGCGTATTGGCAGCATATTGATGGAGTAATCACCAATGACTCTCCTCGCAAGGGCATCAGCACACTCGTTGCCATGAATACCAACATGGCTTGGCACCCACATGAAAGTTATGGTAGAGCCTGATGTTGAGGCTTGGTGTAGCGATACACGTAGGCTTAGTATTAGAGGATCATCAGAATATGTATCCCTAATTGCCTCGACGGTACTTAGTGAACCGCTACAAATCACATAATTCCCAACTCCCTATAGTTGGCAGTGTCAAACAGCCAGTGTCACTGCCCACAGCTCTGCTGTGAACAGAAACACAACTGGTGGTAGGCGTCAAGCGACGAAGTTGGGGCTCCATAGAGCAAGGCCAACACTATCAGGTGTCTTTAAGCCATCAGTGAATAGAAAAGTGTGTCGAACATATCGATGGATTGCCTCAGTGTAGCGACATCTGAGGATGTGTGGGGGTGTATTGCCATTGACCCCGACCTTCAAGATCAACGTGCATACTAGACAAGATCCAAGGCGGGGCTGGGGACACTTCTTATGGAACCAGAGGGTATCTCTCTATACCTAGAATTGACCTTATCATAATGTCAATGCTCTCCATACATCATTCCATCGCACAATGACACTTGAGAGATTTCATAGTTTACAGTAAGTAGTTATCATTGTTTCTAGAAAAAGTAAATGAGGAGTTACCACTTTGTCAATAAATTTGAAATGAGCGGGTGCTTGGCCAGAAGCGTAATTTTAGGGAACCATGTGACACTAATTGCACTTACACTCGTGACATGGGAAACATAATTGAAATCAGAGCAATGGACCTTCATAATATTTATACTCAAAGTGTTCAGAATGGAAACTACTAGACAGGGTTTGTCTTGAGATCTTGCTTGGTACACCTTTTATCCGCCCATCAGATGCAAAACTGAACCGGAGGCGAAGTAGAATGGAAGGTAATTTTTCAAATCTAACAAACATACAATTCGATTACAAATTTATGTGGGCATAGCAGTCTGAACCAGATTTTGTCGCATTAACAAATAAAATTTAAGTCACACACTACAGGCTACACGGCTACAGGGATTTGTTACACTAGTTGGAAACGGATTTTATTTTCTTTCTTATCAGGGTTGTGTGATGGCGTCATAATTTAACGCAGATCAAAAACAATATGACTCCTTCACTACTGGGGGGCATCCTAAAAAGTATATTTATGTGGGCACCTATTTTACAGATTCGAGCGATATCCTAAAATTAATCCATTCGGTAAAATATAGATTATTATTTGTCAGGGGACCACACTTTATGTAATTATAATCCGTAAAATGCATTAATATCACAAACAGTGAGAAAAGCTAGACTGTCTGCAGTCAATACACACCCATATCCAGAACACACCCTGCTTCTTCTGTTCCCGTTACGCATCAAACAAAACTTCCGTTTAAGGACTGGTAAATGGAAGATCGCATACCTAAGTTTTGAAGAAGCACGACTCTTAAATAAGATGAATAACTTAATTTAATTTCATCAATCAATAAAATGAGTAACTGCAGGATAGCAATTTTTGTCTTCGGAGGTCACAGTATTATTGCACAAAAGTCATCAATATTACTTCGCACCAGCAGTAATACTCTACTAATCGAAACCAATTTAAAATAGATAATTCTATCAGTATCCACGAAATTCAACAGTCATGACAATGTTGAAAGTACCTAAGTAAGTATGGGCTTGGAGATAAAAAAGCGAAGTTTGGAGTTGGAATTAACACACATAAATGTGCGAAAAACTGAAGTAAGAAATGCTTACCGATTTTCTCCTCAGGCAACCCTTTGAGGGCTTCTTGGTCGATTTTTCCAGCCATTTTCCCACTCGAATTATATCAGTTTTTCGAAAACCAATCCCTCACAAATTGAAGAATATTGTAGCCTTCAAACAAAAGTGCCCTGCCCACTTCTTCCCAAGTTGGGCGAATGAATCAGTGTTGCCAATTAGAAACAGCTGATAGTCAGCTGATTATGGGACGGAACCACAGAGGGAAGAGCATATGGAAATGGTGCATGGATCATAGACACTTGAATGGAGGTAAAATCAAAATGACAACAACTGAAAAGCAAAAAATACAAGTACAAAATTTGGTTACCAAAACCATTTGATTAAAAACGCTGGAGTTTTAATATAAAAGGTTTAAATATTAAAGATAAAATGCTCATTGGAATTTGACCACGCGATCAGGCAAAGAGCTTATAATAATTTTTTTTAAAGCTTATTGCGATCAGGTTACGGTCAGCAAAACCAGAGATAGAAGAAGAAGAAGGTAAACCAAAGGTTTCATCCGGCGTGCGGTTGCCAAAGCGGCGGCGAAATGAGCAATTCAATTCAAATTTCAAGGGATCGAGAATTTTACTAGGTTCCTACTTACCTCAAAATTTTCTTTTTTACCTAGGTATTGAATAGTGAGATTAATTATTTCATTTCATTGACGGGACGCTATTCCTCATTGACCTTGGTTTTGAGCTGTGAATATCATCGTTTAGGTAATAATTGTATTTTTTAGTTTACGTTCAGCTTCCCATCAGTGCCTGTTACAAGTTCATAAACAATGAATTAGTGGACAATCAATAAACAAATGGTAAGTTGGTTTCGTTTTTGTGCTCAAGACTTTGTCAGCAGATCAGTTCGGTTTGCACTCGGAAATTATGAGCTTCCGGAAAAGGTGATGCATTTTATTCTCCAAGTCAGGACAATCCTTGAAAAAAACTTGATAAAAACTAAGATTCGGAGTGAATTTCAAAATATTGTTGTTGCACAATTTTCGGAAGAGGCGAACGATCTGGTTGGAGTGTAGTCTGATCACCAGCATCTTTGTAATTAATTCACTAATAATCATCCAAAACTTGTTTTGGAAAGGCGTAAACTCCGTGGGTGATGTTTTGGTAGGTCTCTTCGTACGTTCTGGCTCCAAACGGTGGTTTCCCACATGAAGATTTACCTAACGGAAAACTCCCAAGCTTGTGATCATCAGCGAAATCGTACTTCTGTTGCATGACCACTTCTGGGCGTAGGTAATCCAGATTGAAGCAAAAGGTTGGTAACTGTTACTTAATAAACAAATGAAAAATTTAGCATGGGAATCTCGGTCATCTGTCAACCAGCCTCCGTACAATACTAATTAGAGACAATGGCAACTCATTAGCTTTATTGTGAAGCGGAGCTACACACTACTGCATTGACAACCAGAAACAAAATTGAAGCTTTGCCAGTGTAACAAGCATTGCAATTTGTATTTGACCACCGAGCAATGGAATAAAGTCAGAGAGAAGAAAGTACTATAGAGACAAGGCGGAAAGGGGTGGGCACGACTACTAGAGATACTATTGGGGAGCAGTACGAAACTGCTACATGATAGAAGGCTCTAGTCCTCCTTAATCTCGCTAGATGGCATTGAACCAACTCAGTCGCTGGCAGGCCCCTGTTCAGCCTGTTTGGTTATTTTTACAAATTAACTTTCATTGAAAAACTACAACTCTGTATGGGATACCATATAGCTCTAGACTGGTTGTTTGCAGTATGTTGCTGAGAGTATTGTAGGTCTACTCCAGGGTGGCTACTGATAGGAGTATAGGAACATGTGCACCCCAAGCCAATAAACAAAATGATAATAGTATTTCAAAATTCCTCCGTCCTCATTTGAAGAGTAAGTTAGCTAGTGACAGAAGACACGATTATAGGTGCTGTAATAGTTGAATCTACTCACGAAAGATAGTGGAGGGAAGGTGGAATGCGGTCGAGAGGGGCATAGGGGGAAGCTCGCCCGACCTGGCCAATTAGAAGCAAGTGGGAGCACCTGCTCGTGACTGCTCCTCCTCGAACTGACCTGCATATCTCCGGACTGAGGATTTTCAGTTTTAATTGAGGCGGGCATGTGAGATTGATCGATCAGAGATCAAAAGAAAAAAATCAGAAGGAGCAGCCTTAGTTTTCTACTCGGCCTTAAGGGTACTGCATTGCATTCTTTCCAATCGAATAGGAGTTGGATAAACAAAGCTGATTAGGGATCTTTGTCTTTTAATTTTCTACCTACTTGGTTAGTGTTTTGTTTATGGCCCAGTCGCCAATCACAGCCACAGCTTAATTGTTCTTGTTTTCGTTCATGAATTTTCCTCTCTCGTTTCCTGTTCATGAGTTTTCGAGGGATTATGTGTGTAGTTACGGTTAATAATTCATTGCAGTTTATCAAAGATAATTATTCCCGTGTGTCAGTGGAACAAAAGTACAATATTAGCGACATTGGCTGTCCCTTACCATCACTGGACTGCAGCAGATTTTGAAAACAGTAAGTCTCGTGCTGTACGCTCAACACTGGTATAAATACTCCCTTTCCTACGAAAAGTTGGGTAAAAGGTAGATTGGTGTTGAGGGATTAAGTATTTCAGAATTTCTATATTCCATTAGAGAACATTTTTCGTATCTATTGTAAGTTTTTAGTATCGTTTGTAATTTGAATATGAGAAAGTTACCAAGATTTATCCCGTTTGCATATGGTTAAAATTTCTATTTGGCTGAAAAAAAGAAAAAAAAAAAAAACACTTCTTCCATCCCCTTTTTTGTGCACCCCCTGAATTTCAGGGCAGGAGCCGCCCCTGGTCCAGTCGTAATTCAATAAGTCCGTTGTTGAGATTCAGATATCAACATCGGTTGTGGTCATAATAAAATGTGTGCTTGAGCGCACCATTTTTATAGTAGGTACTCTTGGTTATTTTGATAACCATATTAGTTTGTCGTTTCCCCTGTTAATAACAGGGAAACTGTTGATTTGCCCGCGGTTTTATGATTCTTGAGAGTTACAAACACCCCCCCCCCCCTCCCCTCCAAATCATCTTAAACTTGCATCTAATCCCTAGAAAAAGTCGTTTTATTTCTTTTAGATCTTGTAAATGATGTTATTGGTCCTTTCTGATTTTAGCTGATCCTGAGCTCTTAATCTTGAGAGAAGAACATATATAATCATGGTTGCCTCTTGTTGTGAACAAGTTGCTAAAGGAGTTCCTCTTGCATCCTCTTTACGGCTCTTCAAAGAACACCAGGAACTTAACCTTGTTGGATATCACGATAATAATATCTTCACAGTCAAACTACCTAGTGACTTGGGTGAAGTTGATCGCAGTCCAATGCAATCCTTTTGTCAGGTATGAAAAATTTCTATTGTACACAGGGTGTCTCACGTTATATCCGGAATACTTCACCCACGTATTATGTAACTAATTTCCGATCGAAAGTTTCTCTTAGAGATTTTTTTAACGCTTTGTTTTTGAGTTATTCAATTTTTAAGAAATTTTTCGTGATTTCGACCTTAACTCACTAAAACGGCTATAACTCCCTTAATTACCAGAGAAAATTCAAATTTGATTATACCGTTAGAAAGAGTGTTAAATTTCCCATCTCTCTGATGTACCATAAAAGTTTTTTTAAGATGGTTCAGTTGGTGAAAAATCAATCTGAAAAGTGAATTTTGTCTAATCTTCAGTATTACCATTTTTTTCACACTGTAGGTCAAATAAAATTCTACATGTCAAATTTGGCGTGTAGTCCCAAGATTTGCGCCAGAATCTCAACTTTCCAACAGTGTAGTCAATTTTACTTTTACTTTGCTAATTAGGGAAGAAAACTATGTTTTAATGTTGAAAAACATCGGTTTTCAATGAAATCGAGGGTTTTCTTGAAAAATGACTTATGAAAATATGAGTTTGGGGTCGGTTTCTACGTATTTTTTCACGGCGAATCGAATGGTAACTCTTGCATATCTCCCCAACCCCGTTATAACAGAATTTTACACTTTAGCTTAGTTTTATCCCTAAAATCACATAAAATTTGTCATACCAAATGAACTCAAATTTTTGAGTTAAACTGTAAAACTAGATGTGAATAAATCTCGCCAAGGAGGTGGGCAGTATAAATCTCGCCAGTGGGGTGGGCAGTATAAATCCGAGAGCTTTCCAACGAGTGGAGAGCAATTTTTGTCCGGCAAAAACTAAAGAACTTTCATTTCCCCAGCAACGGCTTGATTGTACGTGAAAATCGAAAGAAAATTAGCCAAATGCTTATTTCTGTTCTAGAACCAAAAATTTCAACCATGTATCATGTTTTCTCATCAGAAATTAACAAGCGGTTGCAATCATGTTCACAATATCAATTATTGAGAATGATCACCTGTGTGTAAACAATTATTTATATAACCATGCTCATAACTCAGTTTGTTGGACACGCACTTCGCAGTAGTTAACATAATATTGTTGGATAAATCGAGAGCTTTCGAACGAATGGTCAACGAATTTTGTGGGATGAAAAACGACGAAGTACCATTTCCCTAGCAACGACTCGGTTGTAGGCGGAAATCACTGTAACACTATATGTTTCGTGCGCGGAAAAAAATTGACTCGCAAAATTGACGCGCAAAAATTGCTAGGACCCCAGGGCTAAAACATGATACATGTTAAAATTTCGTGACAAATCCGCGTAACGTTTTTTGCTAGTTGGTGTCCAAGGCCAAAGCATGCTTCTTGACACATCCGCGTAACGTTTTTCGCTAGTTAGTCCAAGGCTAAAGCATGTTCCATGCTAAAAAACTGTGAACTGTTGCACAAAATATATAAATTATTTATATTCCTCGTATACAACACTGGATCCAACTTGACTCGATAGATATTTTCGGTATACACAGATTCAGATTCATGATAATATTAACAATCGCTTGATTTGTATTGAATCGATGCGGGTCAAAAATAGTCTTTCTCTTCTTTTCTATCTTTGCACTGAGAAAAACAGGATTGTCTTAATTTGTGACTTGAATTTTGTTTTATTGTAGGTCCTCACTGTGAAAGCTGTGATAATATCTGTTTTCAAATGGATTGACAAGTATTGGATATTGGACGGTGAAGGTGTGCTTCATCAGTTATGCGCCAATCAAATGTGAGTGGCAACCTTATTAGTTTGATCGTGGCGAGATTAATTTTTTTTTAATATGCTGTGCAGTCATCCACATAGATGCTAGAATCGCATCTGCTAGGGTCACCCTAATTTTGGAATAACTAAGTCCCGCCATCCGGCTGCTTTTTTTATATTCAAATGACGTGGTAACTCATCCAGTAGATTTCGTTTATATTTCATAATTTTGGGCACATTCCTTCTGATCATTCATACGGATGCCATTCATTTATGGCCCTATGGTTTATTAACCTCCTCCTCGCATCTTAAATGGAGAGGGGAAGTTGAATTCTTGAATGTGTGATTCACGAAGATGAATTTTGGGTAGATATTATTTGCGCAACCCCTGGTTGATGGTTACTGGGTATCATGAATCCCTTGTTGCATAGCTGAGTACTGTTAATTATTTCTCATCTGCTACCACTTTACAGCGATACAGACTCTGCTGACCTCTTTGAAGATGATGGGGCATGTTGTGTCAAAAAAGTTCGACAGCTTCCTGTGTCAGATGTTTTATCAGCCTCCTTCTTCCCTCCTCATTTCCTGGCGGTGGTGAGCTATCGTAAGGAATATTCAAATATTCTCGTCACCCTTCTGCAATTAGACACGGCAGAAATTGTGCAGTCACTGGTTGTGGACCACAGGATCATGTGTTGTAAGCCTGATAAGTAAGTAACTATTCTTGACTCAAATACTATAAAGAAATACCGTGGAAAAATGCTTCAAATGATCACTCAATGATTAATAGTTCTGTACTGGTGAGCCCTCTAAGATCATTAGTCTATAGATGTTAATTGTAAGTATACGTTCAAATTTCGAGAAAAGTCAATACAAATTTTGGTTTATTATTTTCAATAATGAACTTTTGTAATCGACAAAGAGAAAAAAAGTTAACCCCTCCCCCTTAAAATTTGTTGGTTTATGTGTCAAGATGTGTAGGATACAAAAATCGAATAATAATAATAATAAAAAACTTATTGGTAGGTAATACTTGCATTACAGAGACGTCCCTATGAATAGCTTGTATATAGTTTTGGTGAGTATTAAAATAAGAGAAAAACAAAAATATCACGACTTCTCGGAATTCCCCCCCCCCCTCCATTTAACCCCTCCACCTTCGGTGATTTTGGAACATACAAGGTTGCATAACCTGGACTAAAATCTGGAGCGAACAAATCATGGAAACTGTCTCGGAAATCAGAAGAATATCGTAAAAATATTGTGATCTATCGCTATTACCCCCCCCCCCCCTCCGTTCGCCCCCCTTCCATCAATAAATTTGAAACTCCTGACATTTTTTCCAAAACATTCATTGTTGAACAAAATAGAATCATGAAAATCTGACGGGAAAAGTTTTAATACTGAACATCATGATTTATCAGTATTACCCCTCCATTCCTGACATGCGTTGTAAAACTAAAACTTCTTGACTTCTTATGGAACAAAATAAGAATCATGAAAATCGGTTGAAATTGTAACTTGGGCAGCGCTTGAAAGAATCGGTAGTTATCCCCTCCACCCCCACCCCAACAGCAAAGCAGTGAGTACAGAAGGAAAAGGTAAGATGGCTGTGGAAATGAAGCTGTGTGTGTGTGTGTGGAACCTAGTTCGGTGAATATTTATGCGGAATTCTACCTGCGTGGGGACACCGTTCCCAAGTGGTGTGTTCGTTTGTTGGCGCCACCTGCTCCTATTTTGAAATTGATTCTTATCACATAATTTTAAAAACTAGTATTTACCTCACCTTTGAACAAATAAAATAGTTGCAAACTACCGAAGAAGTGATTGCTCATATTGCATTGCTGCCAGGACCGGGACTTTATTTTTTCTGAAGAGTATTGTTGGTCTGATCCGTTCTCATTGTCGTATCTTTTATTTTAAAATTCCAATTTTAGCATGGGACATGCTTTAGCCTTGGACTAACTAACGAAAAACGTTACGCGGATGTGTCACAAAGCATGCTTTAGCTTTGGACACTAACTAGCGAAAAACGTTACGCGGATGTGTCACGAAATTTTTCTTTTGATTTTCACGTACAACCAAGCTGTTGCTGGGGAAATGAAACTTCTTTAGTTTTCACCGGATAAAAATCGTTCTCCACTCGTTGGAAAGCTCTCGATTTATCACGCATTTATTTCGTACTTGTTCTACTATTCATGTCGTAGTTTTATATTCATTTTTGTTGTAAATGGATACAGTAAACAATGCCGCTTGTTTTGTTGCCACTTGGTTGAGAAGTTATAGTAGGTAATTGTAGACGCGCACCATAACAGAAAATTACCTACCTAGGTACTCTTTTCTGATTTCGATTAGTAAAACATTTGTGTCGTAGTTTTAAATTTATTTACATTTAGGAATCAGCGGGAAGAAAGCATGTTCCATGTTTTAGCATTTTAGCCGTAGGCTCAAAGCGGAAAGCAACCGGGGATTCCTGGGGGCGAATTTATTTTCTATTTTATTTTATCCCTTTAAGTCATCCATCCTACTTCTTTGAAAAACGTAAGAAGAAACTTTCTTGGGAAGGAACGAAACCACTAAAATGAGGATAAATTGGTTTTGTTACAGATTGTTTGTGGAGTACGTCGGCCCTAACGACATGGAGAAGGAATTTCTGTCCAATTGGTTCCCCCATTTTAACCAAACCGACCCTACTAGAGGGTACCTCTTCGTCTATAATTTTGATGAATTGGCGTGTTGTGTTCAGTTTTGTTTTGAATGTTTGAGTTATGGCTTCTTCTTCAGCTGGCCATCTCCGTGTGTATTTTCTTCATTTCGTCCTCCTACTTTAAAAGGTGCTTAATACCTATCTACTTGCTTTATAATTTGCTGTACTGGGTTGGGCAGGGAAGTACGACGTTTTGGGAACGCGTGTAATTCCGCACAGGGAGAGCCTAAATATTCGGAATAGTTGATTTGTGACAGCCTAAGAATCCCATTTTGAACGCACAAACGTTTTTTCTGAGACCTTCTTGCCAAATATTTTTATCTAACGATATATAACCAGGACAAAAAACAATGGCACGTAGTAACGAAACAAAATAATGACACGTCGCAACGACGTTCATTCACAAGAAGGCTAGTGTTTTGTGATCTTATGAGCTAACTTCTTTACTATTCAACCTATGAAGCTAAAATTTGAAATGGAGGCGAAAAACTTATTCTACGTTCATCATCCTTTACCCTTTAGGCACAAGATTTTTCGTTTATACGCCATGGAACTGTGGATGCTGGAGCAACGCATGTTTGCTTACGACAGTTATATCAAACCTGGGCGTTCTGTGGTTGCTATGCTACTAAACCACTACTGCTACTATGTTGTGTTGGTTCCCTGCCCGATCCTGTATGATTTATCCTCTTTTAATTTTAGTGAAATTATTTTCCCTGGATAAATTGTTGCATTTTTCCTAATTACCAGATGGAGAGTTGAAAAGAAATTCGTTAGTTTTATCCTTCGAGGATGGTGCTATCATCAGGTTCAGTTGCTGTGGAGGGGAGATTCTCCATTTCACGATGAGTCAGACCAAATGTGTCTCTTATGTTGACAGTTTTATCCTGTCAAGTGACTACACTGATTGCTTATCGGTTCCAATAGATCCAGTCAATATGGCGTCCGTCCTTCCTTTAAAAGGTTTATTTATTTTAATATGAATGAACTGTATTAAACATTTTGCAAGGCACTCATATATAACATTTTATTTGTACAGAAGGCATTAAGAATAAACTCATCCTAAAAAATGAAAGACAAAAGTCAATTGAAGTCATTCAAAAGCAGTTAGTAGTTTCGTCTTCATGTTGATGTTAAAATTTTAAGTCCCGATCTATCCGCAGGTGTTATTAGTTTCTGTCTCCTTGACGATGAAAAGCGCCGAGTCCTCGCTCTAACAAACTATGGCGGGCTTTATTTGTTGAAAGCAGACGTTAAATTGGCTGAAGAGGACTGTCAGATACCAGCCGTTTCTTCCTTTCAAGAAACGGTCAAAAACATTGAGTATCTAGAGGAGCTCAACTCTAGAATAGCTGCCCAAGACAGCTCCATCAAATGTCTAGCTACTGCTGTCAACTCAAAGAACATTCGTTTCAAACTCGATGTCCAAGTTGTTCAAAGTTAGTGCCTTTAATATACATTTGATTTACTATTTTCAATAATTAACCTTTGTAACTGACCAAGAAAAAAATATTTACCCCCCCTCCAAATGTTTCTAGATGTGTAGAATCCAACCACCATGTTTAGCCGAGGTTTATTTGTCCAGCTGTTCTAGAGAAATCACTCTTGTTTAATTAAAACGACACTAGTTTATTATCTCCCAACATCCGGTCATAACTGTCATAAGATTTACAAGATGAGGTTAGGTGTAGTTATACTGAGTTTCTGGTGTTTCCTATTCCTATATCACTGTGTAATTCATTGAATTATATTTTGTATTATTCAAGTATTAAATATAAACGCAATTTATGAGTTTAGAGGTTCTTATTTTTGCAGTGAAGAAAGGTGAGATTTGTATTCATTTCTCCACCATAAAAGTTGACAGCTGGCGGTAATGCCTGAAACTCAGTAGGTACTCTTGGTTATTTGAACAACCTGGTAATTCAGTGCCGTTTTGCCTGTTTCACAACCAGTTAATATGTCCACGATTGTCTTCATCTCGAATGTTACAACCATCCATTGCTTTTCTTGTTAACTACAGAACCAAAGTTTACGAAATCATTATTAAAAATAAATAAAATAAATTAATAAACCGCTCGGTATCTCATTAGTTTTATCAGGTCGTAGGGCTGACATTATGATATCAATTATCCTACTCTGATAAAGTTGAACTGTGAATTGTCAATTCAAAACTGGTTCCAATTTCGGAACATTATGGTGTCTTAAGACCCAGAAGTTCATACCCAAATCTAGGACATCATGGTGAACAGTCCTTGGGCTATAACCCATTTTTAAGACCCAGTGGTGGTCATCAGTTGTTTCTGTCCTACATTATGTAGCACAGCATAAACAAAATTCCATTATATGAACTCATTATATTGGGGGTACATTTTTTTCTTTTCTTGGCCAACTTCAGAAAGGTTCATTATTGAAATTATCATTGAAAATACATAAACATAAACGTTAAAAGCGTTCCATTTTACTAAAAATAGAAAAAGATAAAACATTAATTGCCCAACATTTGGGTAATCCACAACCTCCATATACCAGTGAGTACTCAATATGGGACACATTCTTTTATGTTTCACTGTGGAAAACTAATTATTATTATTATTATTCTGTTTTCATTAATAATACACAAACTATATCCCTTGGAAAAAGCCCACGAATTTTCTCGGATCGACTGTCGTCAAACTTAGGTGCCGCAGCACCACAAAACTCGCACTTTCGAGAAAGCTGACACCAGCGTTCGCGAACAGTAAAACCTGGTTATCTCCGGTGGATTTTTATCGACTTTTGAATTTTCTCATAGAGTTACCTACGCAAATTGTGATGGGAACCCCTAAAGTCAGATGTGGGACTCTGTGCACTGAATACGTGTACAGGTTAGCGATCTTATATAAATAGTAAACCTGTGTGTAATAATTTTGTCTCATTCCGTTACCAACCTCCTTTTTATAAGAAAATTCGCTAAATCCCGCAACTTTTCAGTCATGGCTGACGACCATTTGTTCAGAGTGACTTGTGAATCCTTGGCAGCAGATGTTGGAACGTCGCCCGTTTTTCACGCCAAAGACTGGCACATTGTTTTCATCCTATCGCACACCAACCACGACCGAATCATCAACGTTCAACGTTTACCAAACGATTTCTCAAAAAGCCAACCGTTGGAAGTCATGGTTCGTTTGAATTTGGAAACCAACGATTCTAGAGATTGTGTGATTGTTGTGAAATTGATTTCTTTTATGGGCGAAGGAAAATATCGTCCTACTTTAGTTATAGGGAAGGTACGTATAGGAATGATTCGATTTTTTTTTTTTCCTTTTACTTTTTATTTATTAGAGTTTTTATTGTTTTAAACTATTATTTAAAAACGTAGGTACTAAATATTACTATGATAGCAGGATGCAGGAGTAATAGAGAACTCTCGGTTGATGGATATGGAATGATTTATTGGGGTCCCTGGGCTGGTTTTAATACTGGTCTGCCCGGAAGGGGGGTAGCCCTCCAGCCGGGCAAGGTTTACAATAATAGGCTCCACACATCCTCACACGGGCCTGGTGTTCACATCACAATTACTATTGGATGATTGGTTAACAAAAAGTACATGCGTCAAGAAGTTGAAATAGATTTGTCTAATTGAGATTAAAAAGGTCTACATCAAAGAATTTCGCGATAATTACCCCTCAAACTACATTCAAGCAGTCTCTTAGTAGCCAAAGTTACAGGGGAACGTTTGTCTGTTAGGTACTCCAGTTACTACGAGTAGTTTTTGTCCTTACTATGTTGGCATTTGTAGTAGGCCTTATTAAGCCATGGGATTCATGTTATGGGTCCATAAAAATCCCCAGTTACTAGTAAGGTGACGAGTTGATATAGATTCTGGAATTAGCTATCTTTTGAAAGTTATTTCATTTATTACGCGAATGTTGTTACATTCGAGGAAAACCCCCGCAGTTAAAGAGGTTTCATTAAATCGGCCTCAGTAGTGCATCTAGTTGATGTGCTTTTTCTAAAGAGCTTCCTCTGAAACAAATTAAAGGCAAGTTCGAACTTTCTTGAGATATCAAATATTTTTGGGCCGATATATTTGGACAGTAGGACTTGAACTTTCATACATAATAATCTAATATCTCTTGAGCCAGATGGTAAACATCACATTTCCTGATATAACATCTTTCAAGTCCTCACTCACTTGGAGCTTTATGTTTTATAAAAAATGAGATACCAAATACTTTGTTTCTGGATAGCTATCCATAGTATTCTAGGTTAAAAAAAATACAAAATGTGTTTGTTGAACTATAAGTACAAGTACTTGTACTCTTAAGAAGTTTGAGTCGCGATTGACAGTATGGGTTGTTTGTACTCAGGTATCAGAGTTGGGATACCCAAGTACATTGGTACTTGAAGTACTTTCTTCAAGTACTTGAGAAAATCTACTGATATTTTACAGCAGTCGAGGAAAATCAGTAATAAGAATGAAGAGGTATAGCTGCACAAGACGCAAGTACTTCGAAAGTACTTGCCAAGTACAAGTACAATTACATGTACTTGCAATTCCACTTTTTAGTGAGTACAAGTACTTGCGATCCCAAGTACAAGTATATGTACCTTTACCTGTACTTTCGTGCTTTGACTACAAGTACTTGTACGTTAAGTAAAACAAACACACTTTCCATTTTTTTAACCTAGAATACTGTGGAGAATGATGGGGAGAAATTTTGGACATCCGTCCACCCCACGATTCTCGGAATGAGAGGGAGAGGGATTGAAGGGGGTCCGTAATTCCTCCCCATCATTCTCCATAGTATTCTAGGTTAAAATAGAGAATGTGCTTGTTGTACTAGAGGTACAAGTACTAAGTACAGGTACTTGCCACCTGGACAAGTACAAATCCTGATTTACTTGTACTAAGATTAATAAGTACAAATACTTGTGTACTTGTACTTAAAATTTCAATTGCAAGTACTTGTACTTATTGATTTTATTACAAGTACATCAGGTACTTGTAATTGTACTTGTGGTTTTTCGAGTTTTGGCCTGAATGAGTGGGGGGAAATGAAAATAAGTAGCCTAAAACCACCTACTGAACTTGCTGATTATTTTCCAAAAACCAATTTAGAAATCGGTCCTGAGGTTCTTGTCTTACAGAGCGACCAAGGGAAATAGGGATTAATTTATATATATATATATATATATATATATATATATATATATATATATATATATATATATGATAATTATTCTTATCACTCATTAATAATGTCCGACAGTAACTCAAGTTAGGTTTACCAATAGTTTAACAATTAGAATGTAAAGAGAACTTTCTCTAGTAAGTAGGCTGCAAGTGACAAGCCTGAAAGCTATTCTATCATCACTTGTTTTCAGGTGCGACTTAATATCCTTTCATTTTTGGAGCCTCCATACTCTCTTCTGACTCATGCTGGTTCTTCTTCATTCAAACGTCCTTCAGTTATTGACCTTCTTCGTACACAGTCCAGGGACCTTTCCAACACCCACTCTTCCTCTACAGAAACCAAGGATTTAAACCTTGTTCTCGAAATACCAACCAAGGGTGTGAGTGCGTCACAGATCATTCAACGGCTTCTTGAAAGATCCAAAGCATTGTGGAGAGTCAATCCTTGGGAGCTCAACCGTAAGTGACGTCATTGCTCTGCTGTCAGAGTACGAGATTTGTTATTGTAGAGCTGCATGCTGCACTTTTCTATCCACTTCCTAATCGGTGGATGTTTTTACCATGGATCATGTTTTAGCCATGACCTAACTGCTCCAAAACGTTACATGGTATTTTAGCGTATTTTTGTACTTCCTATTGTTCTTTTCCCTTATACGCAAAAAGACTACACTACCAAATGCACATGTGTCAATTTTCGCGTTAATGGCAAAAATTGAGTGAAGTTTGTTCACAGTCGGCTTAACTTTTCACAAAGGTAACATTTTGTTTGTGGTAAAACCTGAACCGATAAAACCCTTAGACCTCTAAACTAGGAGAACATGTAGAGGTGGAGGTTGATGATTTCCTCCAGAAAGCCTGGACACTGTTGGACCAATGATCAGAAGATTAGGTAAATTTTGGACATTAGTCCAGATCTCGCTTAAGAGCACCATCTTACTAATGTCCTGGCAAAGGAAGGAACAAAGCCTCCAGAACCCGTTTAGGGAGCACCATCTGATTGAAGGCACTGTCATCTCCTCAATACTTAGGAAGGAAGCTGGAAAGTTTCTGAATGGGAAATTGGAGCACCCGGAGTCCAATTAGACACCGTCGGTTAGAAAAGGTAGGTGAGGTGAGGTAAAGTAAATGGAACAAAGACAAGACGAAGCTGAACTGTGAGAGTGGTGGTAGCTCCATCCGGCCTGCAAGCAGTTTTGTAGTGTAGCCTTCTCCTGGGCCCTTTCTTCTCTCCTTTATTTTCCAGGCTTCTGGTCGCAGGCTAGTCGATTTCTATTCTGTTAATTGAGTGAAACTACAAGATACGTACATTGGCCGGACACGATAAAGTTGGAATTTGAGATAAATAAAATGACAGGCTACATCCTGCTCAGATATTGAATGCCAGCAGCATATGGCTAAAGCATGTTCCATGTTTTTGAATTTTAGTTGTTGAAGTGTAGCCAGAGTTCTGTGATCAACTTGCTAATTCTTGATTTCAGATAGTAATTCCAGTGTTTGTGTGGTTGTTCGGAATCATAAAGTATTTCTTGAGTTTGGCAATGATAAAGCTACTGTGTCAAGTGACAGTCCTGATTTGGTTATTCTTATGAAACACGCTCTATTGAATATTGTCGGTGGTCCGAGCTTTCAGGAGTTCGATGAGGCTGTTTTGATGAACACAGAGGTAGGTATTCAACAGTTGGTTGAATTGCTGTAACATTTAAGAAATTCCTTCCTTGAATAGAAGTGGTTTTGTTAACAAACCTTTATTTTTACAGGCATTCTAGTTCCTACGATCACTAATCTTCTTCCAAAGTTGAATTATGTTTCACAGTGATTTAGTTTCACTCTGTAGTAGTTAAGTTAAATAATTATGAATAATTGCCGAAATCTAACATGAATGAAATCTGATTTTTTGTAGAATATACTCCAAAGCCTGGAATTGATGGAATTTTCTAAGGAAGGTCCTACGTGTCAAGAGATTTTTGATATCTACAAGAGGAAGATTCAATTAATCAACTACTCATTGGTTGGAGTTTCCTCTCTTTTCGGTTAAATTGGTTGATTTTATATCATTATTTGACTGTGTGGCTTCGTGATATGAATTAACTACCAAATTTCCGTAAGTATCGGCTTGTTTAGCATGGAATGTTAAGCAAATGTAAATAATACGTTATGGATCAGTGCCTAAACATTTCAGAAATGTGTACTGCTCGTGCACGAACTTGCACAACCAAGGTAGCCAATGGTGTTTTTCCTTTCGAATCTACCTGTAAGTAGTGGAAGCATTGTCACTTTAAGGAAAAGAAAACTTTTTTTCTTTCACCAAAATCACAATTTCCACTCGCATTTTACGTTTTAAAACATTCTGAACTTTCAATTCAAATCTATTCTCCTTGTCATAAAACGCATGGAACAAAGTTCCAGAATCTTATGGTTTGTACAGATCGCAAGGTCTTTTAGCCAACTTTTTGTAGAAAAGTGAGTGTTGCACCCGTCAGCACGGTGGCACTTGGGGGTGGGGATGCATTTTCTTGGCGTTTCAGAGGAAGAACACGTTTATAATAGTAATTCATTTTCAGATTTCTTTATATATATATTTATATATTTATTTATATAAATATATATATATGTAAAACATTTTGTGATCACTATTCCTTGGAAACCGCTGGTTTGATTTGAACTACTGCCATTTCGGAACTTGATGATCAGTTGATTATTATCCATAATACCAATCATAATGATGACAAAGTCTTGCTCAAACCTGTCCTATTCACCGTAGGACGAAGAAATTTGATAGGGAGCCTCTCTGGGACAAGAGACGGGCAAAGTGAGGAGCGCCATTCTGATCAGCTGAGTGAGCTAAAATCTCTCCTGTTCACCGAAGGATGTTGAAAATTGATAGGAAGCCTCTCTGGGACAGCAAGAGACGAATGATTTTACAGGATCCAATCCCCCATTTCACCCATGGGTAACGCTCATTGGAAAACCTAGCGACACAGCCTAAGAACAAGAAAAGGACTAAAATGGTCTTGAATTGCATGCAAAAATGAATTGTAAATTAAGGTAGACTTTCCCTTATCCGTTCTGTGGCTGCAGCGTGCTGCCCACCACTGACCACTCTTTCAATGAATTATGAAATTTTGAAACAGGCACTCAAAAATGTATATAAAAATACTTGTTGTTGGTTTGTGACTTGGTCGATGTTCAGTTTTATTTGGGTTGAATGACCACACCAGTCTTGGAAGTTTTGTTTTTTTATTTTTTCATTTGCGATATTTTGGCGCCATGATGGCCGCCCTGATCAGGCATAGTATAAAACAATAATACTTTTTCGTGTTATCATCACCCAGGGCCGTCTTTATGGAAAACTGGTTTATACATCTATGCTGGTGGGAGGAGGGAACGTCTGTACTAGTTTGTTGTGGTGGGATGAAGTATCTTGGACATTTTTGGGAGCAAAAGCACTTAAAACTTGTGAACTCTAATGCACTTGAGAACTTGTCAAGTTTTCATCCCACCACAACAAACTAGTACAGACGTTCCCTCCTCCCACCAGCATAGATGTATAAACCAGTTTTCCATAAAGACGGCCCTGGGTGATGATAACACGAAAAAGTATTATTGTTTTATACTATGCCTGATGAGGGCGGCCATCATGGCGCCGAAATATCGCAAATGAAAAAATAAAAAAACAAAACTTCCAAGACTGGTGTGGTCATTCAACCCAAATAAAAGTAAATAATAATTGGGATTACCATGATTTCATATTTTGTTTTATTTATTCAAACAATGGAATAACAGAGCGTTGCAAGTAGTAAATCATTATTTTTCCGTATAAGTTTCGATTACATTTGATGTTTGTAATATATTACTCCTGTTTCTTAAAAAACTTCTCAGGGGCGATGTTGACGAAATCGAAGTCACCAGAACAGTTGCACGACCTGTAACAATAGCAAAGTGTAATGCATATTATTATAATACTAAAATGTTGACAAAATAAACATTTAAATATCGCTTTTAAAACTGCTGTAAGACTGTTATCATAATGAAAACGTATTTTTGGATTTACTACTTAAGTTTAGTAAGTTTAATTTTGTTTTGGATGTAATTATGTAAATAAAGAGCAAAAACGATTATAAGCGATATAAGGGTGTGCCAAAAGTACCCCCCTCCCCTTAAATTTTCCCCACAATATTGTTGAGATATAGAAGTGAAACTTGGAGAGCGCTTTTGGGATGCTTGATAGGTACAAAGTTTTGAGCAAATGAAAATCAGGAAAAGAATTCAAAAGATTTTGGACTACCCAAAGCGGGTATTATTGGGTAGGTCAAAAATCTTCTTCCTTGATTGCAGAGCTGCCATTTGGCCAGTTTGAATGGCCACATTGCTCTATGCGCTTGCGCGGGGGAGGTTTAAGCAAGTTCAGTGGACAGCTCGAACAAACCTACAATAAATATTTATTAGCTGGTTTCACGTGGGGCAGAAGGACGGAAAAACCAATGGAGGGGCAGCGGAGTCGGAAAGATTGTTCACATGAAGCGGTCAACTTGGTGAACGGAATCATAACCTTTCTGCTGAAAGTCTCTTTGATCAAGGATGGGACTTGAGAGGCCTTTAACCTCCACTTGCGGTTATCAACATACCTGTCCAATGAGCTTGCGCTCCACTCGACAGAACGCGGAAACGGTATAGCAGCCCATTCACAAGTATGCTGCAGGTAGTGAGGGGAACCAAGAACTTCCCTCTCTTCTTACACGGGAGGCGTTCAGGACGTGTGTGGAGGCCTTCCTGCTGCAGGTGTCCTGCAGAGCTCATCGGATGGGTTCTCATCGGGGCCTCCCACCCTAACAACCAGAACCTGCTAGGTCCGAGCGTGTGTGGAACTGCCGGAAGTCCTTCCATGCTCTAATCCCACCAACACAGGAAAATATATTACCTCAGAAAACCGTATACTGGCGGGAAACCTTCGGTTTTAGCTGGGATCGTGTATGGAGAACGCACTCTGAGGCAGGAGAGCGAAAAAGGGAACTTCGTTGCAATCCCCACTTCCTGCAGTAGGTTCGTGAATGGGCCGCTTATAAAAATTTCTACCGCTGTCCGCCCATTCCGACAACATGGCAGCCACCATCCTCAACTGTTGTCCCAACAGCCAATCAGATTGCGTTCTGTCTCGTTTCCGCTCCATGTGAAACCGGCTGTAGTGTCCATAGCAGGGTTGCCAACTCGTGGTCTTCCATTACCGTACATTCATCCTAAAACCTACCGTATTTTCACCGCACACATATTTAATCAAAAATTAAATGTTTATATGAATTTAGTCAAAAATTACGAAATTTAGAAATATCTTTTTGAATCAACTGACAAAACAACATTTTTTGAATACAACTTCATACGAAAAACAAAAAAAAGTTACTGGAAAAATTCGTCAGATTGATTTCTCAGGCTTGAGGGTTCCTGGTGCTTGGGTTGTAAATCAGTGCAAGAATATACAAATGGTAGTTCATCATTATTTATCGCTAATCACTGGTCGAAATTAAGTTCAAATGATTCCAGCAGTGGGTTTGCACTTATTTATTTCATGGTTTGGTCTTTATAAGATAAATTTTCTAAAAATCCTCACGCACTGTGCATTTGAGTGAGGGAGGGCAAATAAGTTCAATACAAATTATGGAAGGAGTTTCATTCATTTTCCACTCTACCTAGTGTAACGGCCCAAAAATATTTGATACCTTGACAGGAGTTGGAACTCGCGTCGTCACAACTACGAGAAATTTCCCGAAATTGTGACACTCAAACGATCAGAGCTATGTGGCCAGGGTTATCAAACCTCTTCGACTGTGACGAGAGTTATTTATCTGGAGCGTAACATTTCCCCGGAGTCGGACGAATGACAAAGTGAAACTGCAGGCCGCTGGCTCAGCAGATGCTCGCTGGAACAAGTCAGCAGTCGAGTGAGGTCATTGTCACGGTGTGTTTTGACTCAAGTGAGCGAGGAAAGGAAAGGCATAACGACAGGAAATGTGATGTTTACAGTCTTTTGGTTCGAGAGGGATTTTATTAATTATTGTTTCGTATGTTTTCGGGTCCTACTTCGACTGCGCCACTGTAACAGGCTACAATATTTGATACCTCGACAATAGTTCGAACTCGCGTCGTTACAACTACGGGAAATTATTATGTATACTCCCGGAGTTGCAACACTCTAACTATCAGAGCTAAGTATGAGGTCAGGGTTATCAAACCTCTTCAACTGTGAAAGTTATTTTCCTGGAGCGTAACACTAGGTAGGTGCCTACCTACTAAGAACAAAAGGGTTGCAATTGTCCTTCTACACCTGTTGAAGGTATAGGTCGTTCACTATAAGGAGGCGCGTTTCTCCAAACCGTCCGGCAAAAGTTTGCGCAGCTAGACTGAAGTTTTCACATCCCCTCTCTTACCAACCTATTACCTGGTAGCCCACCCCATCCGAGGTATAAGCTGGTATAAGGGGTTCAGATGGAGTAGGACTGGACGTTGGGTGGGGGAAGGGTCCCACTGCGCAGCCCTGTTCTTCAGAGCCCCTCTCGGAGAAACGCGCCTCCTTATAGTGAACGACCTCTAACCTTTAGTTTTAAACTCATGCTAAAATGATATAGGTACTTAATAGATTATAATTACATAATTACCTAGTTTTTCTATTTTACTGTATTTTTGCGTACGGTAATGAGACTAGTACCGTTCACCGTACGTGCATCAAAATTACCGTACGTTAACGGTAATTACCCTAGTCCAGTGTTTATCACGAGTGGATCGGGAAAACCACTGATCTTAAGCAGGGGGCACCAACCGAGCATTGCGGTTCCAGCCGAATACCTGGTCTTTCTCCTCAAAGACCTCTTGAGTCTTTCTCCTACCAGCTCAAGATATCACTTGTCGACCTCACTACTATTCTAATTATGAATATATATATTATGTGGGTATTCCTCATTGGATGATTAGAAATGAAGGTAATAAATATAAAATTATACCTATATCTCAGATGCTCCATAGCATCTGCCCTCTCGACATCGATGGACAAAATTTCCAACACTATAGATTTCAACTTGCTAGGGCGAATAAGTGAGAATTTAGCACATTCAGCTGATTTGGAAAGAGCCCATTATTTCAATCGTCCCTAGGATGTGTCCCAGAGATGTTCCCTATCAAATGACCCATAAATTACAAGGTAGGTAATGTTTTCATCCGATCAGTGACAACATGGAAGAAGTCCTTTCTTCTTCCATGAGTGACAACTAGCTCAAGTCGTTCCCAAAAAAGAACGGGTCTCAGTGCTACTAGCGGATTCTTCAGACAACAGCTCAAGATCAATGGTTCTTCCGATCACCTCCTGTGCTTATCTTGTTGCTTGTTTAATGTTGGGTACCGACTCAAGATAAGACGGCGACTATTTAATTTTAAGTGTTCATTTTTTGTTCAGTTGGCATCTAATTATGCGATAAAACGAATATCCTATTATACCAATCAATTGCGATAAAGAAAAAACTCAACCGTGCCGTGGTGAAGAAACCAATTTTGGGGCTCGTTCCTTACGACTTTTCGCACAGTTTACTTACCTCCCGGAATCCGAGACATTTTGACAGTTGTAGCTGCTTAATAGTTTATTTGAGTTAAGTGCTTACTCCCTGTGTGTATCCGGTTGTACCAAGTTATTCCCACATTCCAGATAAGTGTACGAAAATGAATCATCTCAGTTTTACGTCAAAATGACAGTATTGAAGTGTTGAGGCGTGCGATTGTTTATTGGCCGTTTAAAGCAGTTTATTTCATTCTCAGTGCACTTATAAATATCCAAACTGTATTACGATAAGCACCCCCTCATAAAGGACATGCACGCGTCAACGCTGCTGTTCTTCCAATATGTGCACGTCGGGTGCGTGGTGGCCCTATATTGGGTTGTGTCGATTATCACGGTGTTCCTGAACAAGACTCTGCTTAGCTCTGAAACTATAGATCTCTCTGCTCCATTCTTTATTGCTTGGTACCAGTGTTTCGTATCGGCTTTAATATGCTTGATATTCAAGTTCCTGTCACTCTTCATTCCTGGGATTAGGTTCCCTGCAGGTTCCCCTTTAGCTTCGAGCTCGTTGGCGAGGGTTCTTCCCGTGTCCATCCTATTTACGAGCATGATAGTTTTCAACAATCTTTGCCTCAAGTACGCCGGAGTGGCCTTTTACTTCATCGGACGATCGTTAACAACTGTGTTCAACGTGTGCCTAACGCATTTCCTCCTTCACGAATTCGTCTCCCAACGGGTTATCACCTGCTGTGTCGTCATCGTTTTGGGCTTCCTTGTGGGAGTCGATCAGGAGACTGTCCTGGGGACTTTTTCTCTCGTCAGCACGTTTTCCGGCCTTATGGGCTCCTTCAGCCTAGCCATGTACTCCATCCAGACCAAAAAAGTCCTGCCAGCCCTTGACCACCAAATCTGGCTACTATCTTACTACAACAACGTTTACGCCTGCCTACTGCTACTTCCCATAGTCATCTTCAGTGGGGAGTTTACACTTCTAATGGAATATCCTCAGCTTTGGGACGGATACTTCTGGTCACTAATGACGCTTTCAGGTGTATGTGGATTTTCCATTGGTTACGTCACATCTCTTCAAATCAAAGTCACCTCACCCCTGACGCATAACATTTCAGGTTAGTTGATTATAATATAAGAGCCTACATTGTTCCAAATATAATAACTATAAATGTGTACATTATTCTACTTCAGCCGACCAATTGTCATTAAGCAGGATAGTGGCCGGGACACATCTCTTATAGACCCTTCCTAGCCGTTCATGGTCATTCAGTCAGACATGAATTGTAGACCTTGAATGTTGGGATACCTCTATGATACTGAGAGCTGGTCCTGCTCCATTCAAATCGTAAAGACACCAGAAACAATGAACCTTTGTGTAATCATTTGCAACGTTTTTGATCTGTTAAATTCTGCTACTTACCATATGGTGCAAATATACACTATCAAGACTATTTTATGAAATGGAATATTATGTTGCAGGAACGGCCAAAGCGTGCGTGCAGACGGTTCTTGGATCATTCTACTACAGTGAGGTGAAAAGCGTGTTATGGTGGATCTCCAACATCATCGTTCTCGCTGGAAGTGCCGCCTACACTGCAGTTCGCCAGCAAGAAATGAAAGATAAATTCGAAAGAGTTCTTCCTAGATGAAAACGGAAATATTATTTTTGTGATATGTAGGTACCTACCAAATAAGTTCTGATCTTTAGGTGCAATGTGTACTAAGTAACTTTTAAATTAAATAATAACTAAGGTAAAAGTCAATAAATCTGTTACGTAGGAGACTCATATCCTAGATAAATAATGAAGTACCTAACTTTGAAGACTTGGACGAAAGTTATTTGCAGATACGTTTATAGTTGGAGATGCCTATATATATTACCTTTTAGGGCTCAATCAAATGTAATTATATTAGATATCCCGGTTTATGTAGATAAAGATAAAAACAACTATTGAGTAAGCTGAATTTTTAATGTGAGACGAGCTAAATCACTGTCGACGAAGTTGTGGAAACCCATTTGAAAACGGAAGTTAGTGAAAAACGTTGTGTATTTCCATGAAAAATAAAGAGTTACAATGTTGAATCGATGTAGGTCTTCATCAGTAACAAACAATCGTGTCATTATTTGGTACTGATACCAAATAAACAATGATGATTTGGCTCAATGTTGATTTGGTTCTGGTACCTAACCATCGAAATCAATTTAACATTGTCTTTATTTTTCATGTAAATAGACAAAGTTTTTTACTAACTTCCGTTTTGATTGGAGAATTTCACATTTGGGGTTGTTCTGATTATATTCTTAAGCCAACTCAGTTTTATGATGTAATTCATCAGTAGATGTTATGAGATCTGTGCTATGAATGTGGTCCGTCCTGAGAGTTTTGAAATTAATTATCTTTGTTCGAACATGGCGACTGAGGTTTTGCTGCAGTTAACACGCTCTGGTCCGGTATCTCAGGTGTATTCACGCACATGGTGTTTTTTTCCTGGTAGAAAGGTCCCAAAAGTATTGTCCCATCATAGAAACGACTTCGAACTACCACTAGGTGGCGTAATTTGGCAGTTGGCGTCGTTACATTTATATTCCTCACAATCTACTCGATTTCCCAGAAAGAAAAAAAAAACCCCTCCACCCAATGGGGTTGGTATATTGGAGAAATCCGCCTGAACGTGATAATTTTGATTCATGGCCAGGGGTAGTGCACATAATAGCCAAAAAATCATCATCTTTTTTGTATGATACATCATGCATTAAATGATTAACACCCTCATTCCACTTTCTACTCCGAGGATTACAAATAGCGGTGTCTCGAGAGAATGTAAAAGAAGCGTTAAAACTTTGTCATATTTGATTTTGAAACGAGCTAGTGCACGTTAGGCAGAGTTGTGCAGAAACTAAAACTGAGACTAAATTGTTTGATTTTCACGAACTAAAGAACTAAAACTATCAGTTTTATATATACCGGTATATATATATTTAACAATTTTTTGCGTTTTTTGTCTTTTTTTAAAGTGATTTTTTTAGTACATACATTTTTTGAAATTTGACCAATTTAAAGTTCATTTAGAAACCTTGATTTTTCGGTGCAAGAACGGAATATATATGAAAAAGTGTTGTACGGAGTTTAATGAAGACAATTTTTGAAGCCATTTCAATAGTTCTATTTTCTACGAAAATTCGCTAAAATACTGATTTAGTTCAAAAGTTAGTTTCAAAAATTCAACTAAGAACTAATTTAGTCTGGGTAGAATCGAGAAACTGAAAGCTAATTAGTTTTTAGTTTAAGTTTTAGTGTAAATAAATTTTTAGTTACTTATCCCAACTCTGATGCTCTGATGTTAGAACTTACCAAATCCAGCTTAATGCTAGTAGCACTATGCGGGAGGCAGGAAGTCTAGGGGAGGGGGGGGGGAGCCCCCAGGCAACAGATGCTGAAAATGGGGTATTATAGGTCGATCGGAGTGGGGGTGTGTCCCATCTTGCGGATCTCGGCGTATGGAGTTTTATAACAAATCTAATAACTCTTGCAGCAACCTGCTTAGTTGGTAATGCGAGCTAGAACGCATGAGCTGACTGTTTGAACTATTTTCTCTCCAGATGCCCTTCCCAGATTGCTTATGTTCTGTGGGGGGGGGGGGGGGGGGGGGGCGCTCAAGGCAGGCCCAAATGCCACTTCCAGAGTCCCGGAAAGAGCTATTATATACATCACAGCTATCTAACAACTCGCAGTGTGGGTGATATGTTATACCTTTTGAATTTCCAGTAGTTATAGCACTTACCCAAACTTATCGATAAATTGTAGGTTAAATAAATTAATGATATGTTGACTTCCAGACTGATTCGCATACCTTATTGGGGTGATAGTGAGAATGATACGGTGATGTAATCTACTTCTATTTTATTAGTCTTCTAGCTGTAGAATTGACAAATATTGTCTAGTGAGAAACTTCAAGGTGAAAATCTAATCTCAATCAATAGAATTAAAGATACTTAAATACCTTCATTTCTGAGATGGATTATTTTTATTATTTTCTTCAGCTCAGCTTGGTGTTACTTTCTCAATTATTAATTACAACAAAATTCAATGTTATATTTAATATAGAACTTATTAAAATTAAGTGAAAACCCCTACTATTGTTTTTTTACGATCTTGTTGATTATCTATCTTCGTTTCTTGTGTTCATTATTTGCAATATTTATGTTTCTATTCACGTGTTAGACGTTTGCACATAATAAAGTTTTCCGTTAATTATTTTCTCCTACTTCTTCGTTCCCTATTTGAAGAATAAATATGTTACGTGTGGACGGACGAGAAAATTCCGTTTTTAGTTTACGCAGTGAAGAATGGGACAACCAACCAGGACCATCGACCAAGAGGCATCGCAATGGGCTCTCAAGAAGTCAGATGCTGGTAAAATTGGCTTTGAAAAACGTCGAAGATGTTGGAGCTTCTAAAGACAATGCTAGTGATATGAAAGAATGACTTTTGATATTTTAACGAAGAACTTTTGTTTCATAGTAAACTCATCTATGTAAGTTCATCTAGCTATTTCATATTTTTTTGAATTTACATTTTCACATATTCTATTCAAAGAAATTAATTCGTTATTTATACTATATAAGAAGATGAAGAGTAAAAAACAATTATTTGACGAACGATTTTAAAATAACGATTAGGTACCTATATTTGTTTTTCTTAACACTTTTTCGTTTGATTGGAAATTTTAATAATAACTGTAGATTGAGTGCATGTACATTCACTCTACTATTGATTCTATGGCAATGAAATTTACAGGAGACCACCAGAAGCTATTTCAAACATTTCCTACAACTTTAATCAAAATCAGTCCATTGGCTTATATCTTTCACGTTTCTTTCCATAATTTTTTGTTTCATAGAAAATTAAAAATGTATGGACAGGAAGACTATGTTATACAGACAGTGTTGGGCATAATCTTGTCGTGGAATACGAATACGATTGTGATCGCAATAATTATTCGTTGATTCTGAGTCATCCGCGATTATATTCGGACTCGTGTAATCGTATTCGTCTGTTGGCGATTACACGAATATAACCCATAAAAATGCATCACGGTCATCAATTTCAGAGGGACGTCCTCAAAGCGAATTCAACGATTGGATCCCAGTCTATTTGTCTCAAATCTATTTCAATAGGACGCCCCTCTGAAGCTAGGTAATATCAGCAAGGCTTCGCATAGTATAGGAGGGACGCGCTGTTGAAATTGATGACCGTGACGCATTTTTATGGGTTCTACTTGTGAAATCGCCGAAAGACGAATACGAATATAATTGCAGTTGACTCAGAATCAACCAATAACTACCGCGATTACAATTGCATTCGTATTCGACGATAAGATTATACCCAACACTGTATACAGTGATGAGGGGTTGAAGCTTCTCAAAAGGGTAGAATAACAGAAACAAAGACATAAATCGAATTTCACTTTAATTACAGATCTATTCACAGGAGATTGATTCACATGTTTCTTTTCCATTGGGATTTCGAATAGAAAAAAAATATTTGGCACTACCTCAGCAAGGTCTATTAACAAATTTTCAATATATTCATTATTTCTTTAAAACAGTTACTATGTACTTCGGTATTTATTTTCACGAGTCGCCTATGAAAACGTAAACTATGTACACTTCATGGAAGAAACAAATTAAACTATTTTTTACACAAGTAAATGTACATCACAAGGTTATGGCATTCGAAACGATTGAGCACAACAATCATTGATAATATGAATTTTATAAAAGTAAAAATTCAGTCCGAGGTATTGTACTTTCTTTATACAGATAACTTATAATGTAGGTAGGTACTATGTACAAACAAATCAATAATGAGCAGATCTGAGTAGAAATGAGTTGAGTTTTGTCACAAACTAATAGCTAGGTACTTCGTAAACTAGCATCGTGTTTTCGTATTAGATTACACATTTTCTTGTTCCTTGAAAGACATGGAATGTTATTTAACGCAATTATGGCAGTAAAACATGGCATTGGAAGTCTTCTGACATCCTTGAGGGCGTGCAAGTTGGTACAAACCAGTATGTTTCGAGGTTGAAACGAGAAAAAAATAAAGAAAAAAACAAATTCATTGTAATAATTCAATATTTAGGCAAATCCCTAGATGGCACTAAAGAGGTAAGGTTATGATGAATCCTGAAATGCAGATAAAACGACTATAACGAGAATAAAGTTTGTTCAGTGAAACTAATTTTTGAGCTAAATTTATTAGGTTCTATTGAAATTAATTGGATTATTGTATACCTACATCATGTAAATAAGTTCATTTCAGGTTTCATCAAGAGGAATCGGCCATGTGTAGATCGACTTCTGGCCATCAGATAGAATTAGTAGGTACGTCAACATGTTCTAGATTTTACTTGGAAAGTCGTAAATATATACACAATAATACTAATCAATTGCATACAACAAATTTCAATATAATAACACTTGTTTCAAGTCATAGGTATTGGTGGGACGTACGTAATGTAAAAATGCTGTGAATGCAAATCCGCAATTTTTCAAAACTGCGGATGAGTACCTACGTATTACTTTAAAAATCGTTTCTTCCTCAGATCCGCTCTAATTTCTGGAATCAACATCGTATGACCCCACTCGTGGAAATACATGGAATGCTAAACATATCACATACTGAACACTAAACGTAGGTACAAATCCGATAAGCTAAAACGGGGTCCTCCTTTGATGAGGAGGTTATATTTAAAAATAAATATATGAATACTTTTGTCGTTAAAACGTTCGGTACACTGGACACTTGAGGATCGAAACCGCACGATCCCTGAAAATAATTCTTGTTTAGGCGATCCAGTGTAGTAGGACTGCACGTAATTTATTTACATCGTGTTATGAAACAGAAAAAATTACATGAATAGGGGGTTTTTTAAAAGAATTACCACCAAAGGGTTGGGCTTGTGTGGTGATCTAACGTATCGACTATAATTTATTACTTACTAAACGAACAATCACTATTGTTTGTTATTTCTAAAAGAACACCTTTGATTTGGATCACTTCAGTTTACACTATTGTATTCACTAAACGTATTCTTCGGACGGCTTAGTCGAGCCGTTGGGAAGCCTGAGTGATGACGACACTCGGCCATTGGTCTCCGGGAGTTCGGCAATGTCTTTGAAAACGCCTACGAGACTCTCGAAGTTTGGGCCCCAGTTGAGGAGGTAGTCGAGCCCTATGACACCAGGTGAGCCGTTCCTGGGGCGGTAGGGTGGATGCGAGTCGTCGTCCGAGGCCACCAGAGTGCTCAGGGAGCCGCGAAAGGACGAGTCAAAATCGTACGTCGGTTTCCGTGCTTTGTCGTTGGTCACCGACGCATTGTCGTATTCAATCTCTGAACACGTGAAGGAATCGTTACCTGATTCATCGGTCGTTGTTGTTGTACTCGTTGACCCATCCTACAACACAGCAGTACAGAAATTATTTGGTGTTGGCAAAATGGCATTACAGTCAAAACTATAATATCAATCTATGCTAATATTGATTGTGTACAGGGTGTGGCAGAAAGAGCTCCCCGATAAGGAATCCTAATATAAAAAAAATGTAGCTAGATACAAATTTTGTTTTTGTAAATTCTACATATAATGCAGTTTTATTTTGTGGTTTTAAAAATTATGTCACTTAAATGCTTCTCACCACCGGCGATGTACAAATTTAGTCTTTCACTAAAGTTTGCAATAGCCCTTTGGATCATGTTAGCTAGAATAGGAGCCACTTCAAGGGTTATCGCAGCCTTCAGTTCCTCTAATATTCTGGAAATATGTCGGTAAACTTTGCTCCACAAACTACCCCATAAAAATAAATCACACGGAGTCTAATCTGGTGAACGTGGAGGCCACCTGATGTCACCGCACATGGAAATGAGATCCCAAGATAACGAAGAGAGGTGTGGGCTTGTGCTCCATCTTGCTGAAACCTCATTCTCCTCCCCATGTTCAGCAAAAAGGTCACTCAACATTTTCTAGCATGTCACACTAACAATCAGAGGTTAATGATAATAATAGACCCAAAGGGCTATTGGAAATTTTCGTGAAAGACTAAATTTGTGTATCGCCGGTGGAAGGCAGTATTCATTTAAGTGAAATCATTTTTAAAACCACAAAAAATAAAACTGAATCATATGCAGAATTTAGGAATTACTGCAAAAAATTTGTATCTAGCTACTTTTTTTTAAATATCAGCATTCTTCATCGAGGAGCTCTTTCTGCCGCACCCTGAATCTGTAAATAACATCTATGCCATGGCGCATATATACATTTATGACTGTTATGAGATGGAGAGTTTTGCGTTAGCTAGATTCAATAATGTAGAAGAATATTATAGTCCATTTATGTGAGCTTTATGTTACTATGCTCGATGGAACTGTTTTTCATACTACTGTACCCAACTATTGAAGTATACTGCACTGAAAGATCAGTGCAGTATCTTAATAAATGATTACTGATACCTTCTGAATGCACCAATCTTGATAGATTATTTACCTCATGGTGTTGGTCCCCAACAGATCCACGATGGAGATGGAGGCCAGTTGGGGCACTGGGTGCAGCTCCGCTACTGCTTGAGACTGCATCCAAAGTGCTCACCAGACTAGAAGTTCGGCCTCTTGCATTGAGACGGTTGATTTCGTCTGCTGTGAGACCTACTGCCTCTGAACCAGGTCCTGCCGGGCCCCCCACTCCTGAGCCACCTGTCCCGCCTCCACCACCAGGAGTCTTACGGCTTGCGGAACTTTGCCCACTCAGCTGAGACATCACAGGGCTATTGAGACTTCGCTCAGAGTTACTGTGCAGGACGTCTTTACCAACTCCGCCAGAAGACGAAGTTGCAGCTAGTAATGCACTTTGCAGGGGTTTCCCACTGATATCCTGAAAAATTGCATTCCAAATTAATGGATATTATTAATATGTTTATTTTGTTCAGCAATGTTAACATTATTTACTATCGTTGTAATTCACCTGAAGAGTCAGGATTCGGGGCATCTGCTGAGATAACTCTGAGCTAGGACTTAGTCGTGCCAAGGGAGTACTCTGGTGCTGAAGCTGAATTTTGGATGGTGAGTCTACTCGAGAGACTGGTGGGGGTGGTAAGACTGAGCGAGACGCAAAGTGAGGAGAGTGGCGGTGGTGAGGTGGTGTGGAAACTGTGTGCTTGTGGAAAACAGGCGCACCAGGTGGTAGGTGGGGTGGTGTAGATTTGTATTTTCTAATATTTCCACTGCCTTCACGGTACCCTACAACAAATAATAAACATTGCAAATCATGCAGCTGCAGATGTATGTACCTTTTTACTTGTACCTTCAATTTCTTAAATTTATAAATAGCACAACTAGTTGATTATTAACCTTTGTAATGGTAGACTATATCAATATCTGAGGGTGCGATGGAACTTGAATTTTCGAGGTCGTAGTGTTCAGGTATATCGGAGTCTATTCCACCGGGGTCATGTCCGTGATGGCCCATTGGAAGAGGTGGGTGGTGATCCTCTCTTGGTGGGGGTGACTTGCTTACAACTTCTCGCTCGATAATGTCTGGCCGCTGTACTCGCTGCTGGTGCTCTGACATTACGTCCTGGTCCTTGTACCTATGAATACAATGACCAAAAATAAACTAACAATTGTATAGGATATGATTTAATGTACTTAATGAAAAAAATTTACCTTTGTAACTGATAACTGCCAACATATGGGTTATGAAATCAAAATTTAGGTACCTATCTATTTTAAAATGATGAATTCGACAATTACTTTTTAGATATGAGTTCAGGTCCAACAAGGTGATGTCCCCCAACACCCCTTATGACATCTCCATTCTCGGTTATGAAGCTAGTGACTGCACCATCCTGGCAACCACCTGATCTGTCACCTTGTAGACCTCCAACTCCTGTTCCAACTGGTCCACGTAGGCTTCCACCGCCCCCGGACTTAATCCCACCAGCTTTCTCTTTGGACTGGCGACGAACTCTGAAGACGACGAAAGATGCCAAGATTGCAATAAGCAGTATTACAAAGAAGACTAGGACGAGAGAGACGCCGATGGAAAGAGGATCAGTTGTGACTGCAGCACCTATGCCTGGGACACCTGTACACCCCACAGACACTTTGCCATGGACTGTAACTTCAGAGAATATGGAACCTGTTCCGTTGAGAGGTTGGATTTCACTGTTTATGGTAAAGTTGGCTAAACAGCCAGTAAAACCTGAAACAAGGTTAGAACATGGTTACGGTACATTTGGATAGTAGGATGAATGTGTCATTGACAATAATCGTCAATAAAGTCAAGACTTTAGGACTAGTTCAGTGTGGTCACGGTAACATCTACTTACTGTGTGAGTAAAATTCTCTATTGAACGAAGCTTCCCGCCTGAAACCCCCCACTGACAGGTACGTTAGGTAGGGGTCCAAGAAATCATGAACACCAGCTGAATCCAGTTCGTCACCGACGCGCTTCTCATCTACATGCAACCTCAGTCCCCTGTTCTGGGATTCTATTGTGATATTGTGCCATTCACCATCAGCCACAATAAGGTCTACAATAGTCATATTGACCAAGGCAGAAGTTCCAATCTGAGATACGTAGACAACTTGACCATTTACCAGCTGAAATCAAATAATTCCATCATTAGTACTGAGGAGGGAAGTTTTGGGCAAAATCGTATTGTTATCTCTTCAGATCACTGTCTACGTATAAATCTTGAAGTCTAATAAGCAATTTGAAAACATTCAATACGAGAATATGTTTTTGAGAGTACTACCGATGATTATGGCTTTTCAAATAAAATCCTTCAGTACTCTGATACTAAAAAATAAGTAAAATATAATAATTCGTTACTTTATTCAACTCTTCAGATTTAATTTTTTACTGAATTGACATTTTGCCTCAGTATGTACCAATTTTCTGCGTAAACGTTTTTATTTAACATTATTAAATTCTATGCCTACGATACATTTTTTTTACTGACACATGCCAAAAAAGAACAGTGAACCATGCACATAGAAAATAGTCGTACCCCAAGAGCAGTGAAGTCATTGTTAGTAGCTGAAAATATTATTATGCCATCTTGTTTGTGAGTGCGGAAAAGGATGCTCATATGTTTGGCTGGAAGTTCTGTTGTGGTAGGTGATGTCCCAGGGTTTCTTCGAGACCTAAACACATTATGTAATAAAATTAAAAACAAATTCATTTCAAATGCTAAAAGAATTAAAAATGAAATCTCTCTTTTTAAACAGATCATATTTCATGCATATGGCGAGATACTTCATTTAAGAGTTTCATACCTGTCAGTATGTCTGTACAACCACAGTGTTGAGCCACTGTAGATGCTGTCCAGCAATTGCATGCGGCGATGGGTTTCAGATATCTTGAATTCCACATAAGCACCATCAGTGAAAGCAACAGGCATTAAAGAGTCCTTGCAATCTGGTGAAACTAGACCTGACTTATCACAGGAACACGAGACAGATCGCCATCTGTCATAGCAGACTCCAGTACTTCCACAAGGTTGTTTGGGGAAAGAGCTACCCTCAGAGCTATCTGGTATGGCATTGGAGTTGAACCCGCTGCACATAGGACGAGAGGTACGTGGGCAAGTAGATGACACACCTCGGGATTGCAGAGGATTTGAAAGGTTAAGTGCTCGTCCACTAATAGATACACTATGAACACACCCAACCAGATCATCCGAATGGACCTGTCCTGGTCTTTCAAGTATAGCATCTGGGGTATTTATTCCACCAACGTACAAAGGTGAGTTGTTGAAGTTCAATGTCCTGAAAATGACACCATATTATTAATAACAGATGGAATAATTATTCAATATTTAAAATTTGGAAACAATCATTGAATTAAATCTCAATTACTTGAAGCTTACTCTAACTTGATTTGATTTTTTTTTTAAGGTAAAAAGATTGCTTTAGGTGTATTTTTTTTTTTTTTTTTTTTTTTTTTTAATTTCTTACCCTGCTGGTCCAACAACGTTTGCATAACAGTCAGTGTCTCCAGGTTTGCATTCTTGGCACGTGTCTCCATTGTCCGAACAGGCAGCAACACTGAGAGAGATCAAACGCCCATTTCGAGTAGCTGTAATTTTATGCCACTCTCCATCAGCCAACGATGTATCGTCCTTCCCACTGATGCTCACAGTAGTGATGGCAGTTCTCGTTCCACCATATGAGAAAAGAGCTTTTCCATTTACAAGTTCCAAAGAAACGAAGTCAGACCTTCCCCCAGTCTGAGGGCCATAGTTGTAAATGAGTAGAACATTAGGTTTAGTTGTCGCAAATATTATGGAAATATCATTTGTACTACCATCTAGAGTGCTGAAAGTCATGTAAGAAAGCTCGTTAAAACCAAACGTAGACTTTTCACAGTGTCGTCCATGCCTCGAGTCGGGACAGTTGCACCTGTATCCTGGCTTTAAGCTTATGCAAACACCACCATTCATGCATGGATTAGGTCTGCAAGAGTCAGTGACCAACTCACACTGACTTCCTCTGTATCCAGGGCGACACAAACAGAAGAAAGATGAGCCATCAGGGCTCTCTCTGCACGATCCTCCATTTCTACAGGGATTTCCACTACAAAGATTACCTCTTTCTGCTTCGCAAGTTTTTCCTTCTCTGGTAGGCAAGCATATGCACTGAAAATCAAATCCTTGCCTTCGACAAGTCCCACCATCCTGACATGGATTGGGGGAGCATGGATCTTGCCTTCTCTCACATTTTGGTCCAGTGAAACCTTCAGGACATCTGCAAGTAAACTCATGATTGACTAGAGGTGAAGTCAAAATCAAACTCTGGCTGTCTGTTATCCTTGTATCCTCCATTACAGTTATTGCTTCTGTGCATAACCCCCCATTCTGACATGTTTGATTATGACACGGTGAATAACCAATAACTACCTTTGGCGATCTTAACAGTGCTTCAATAGCATCTTGTTTATTGCTGAGATCTTGTATAACAGCAGATTTAGCTCTATACCCTTTTTTGGTTTTGACAGCTATGGTAAGTTCCAAACCATTCTCATTTTCATGCATGCTGTACAAATACGGAGAGTTACCACTGTCAAAAGATGTGCTCATCAGTTCGATGAAGTTGTTGTAGTAGTGAGTTAAAAAATTGTATGCAGTCATATTTTCAATGCGAACTGTCACGCTATTCGCCACTGTGGTGTTGTCAAATGATATGAACTCCAAAGTAATAGATGATATGGCATCAGGATGTCGCCCATCATTACCTGACACACTGAAAGAATACTGATTGTCGGTAACGATCCGGCTCGTATGCAAGCTGCACCCTGTGGGTATGCTAAGCAGACCTCGAATGGAAGGATTATCAAACAGCGTACAATGATAATCTCCGGATGTATCTGCGTCATTCGGATGAACATCAGCTATCTTACCGATTGGGAACATTGCATTGAACGTGTGTACCATGATGTGCACTGTCCGAGGAGTGGAAGGACTATCATTTTGATCAATAACTGAAATAGTTACAAGGTGTTGCGATCTCATTTTAGGGTGTCCACTATCTTCAATTTCGACCTGAAAAGTGAGGATACAAAATTCTGTTAAAAACAATTTATTTAAGAATGGGGAATAATAAACAATAAATGTAGGTAGGTAGGTATTTATGTTAATGTAGAGTTGAGACAAGATGATGATAGTTTACGTTTTAATAACTGATTGTGAAACGCACTATGGAATTTTATTTACTTACCATTATTTCAAGCAGAGGTGTCTTTTCTCTGTCAATCATTTTCATTGTTTTCAGGATTCCAGTTGTCGGTTCGATTTTGAAGTAATCTCTGTCCTTCCCACCCACCAATGAGTATGTAAACGGAGCACCATTTGGTGGCAGGTCTGGATCAGTGGCGGATAGGGTCATGACTGATGTGTTGGGTGGTTCATTTTCCATAACGTAGCCCATGACGTTTGGAGGGTCAAATGATGGCCCGTTGTCATTGATATCTGTGATGATAACTTTGACAGTTGCTGTTCCAGTTTCTGGAGGCATTCCAGTATCGATAGCCCCTACTATAAGAGTATAGTAAGGAGAGGTTTCTCGATCAAGGGAAGATATAATTTCAATGTCTCCCGAAGATGAGTCTATCTTGAAAACTTGGCCTATGTTTCCGTCCACAATTGAATAACTGAACTGATTATTTTGGGGTTTGACGTCTTTGTCAACAGCTTTGACGGTGATGAGTTTAGTGCCTTGGGGCGCTGCTTCAGATATGTCAGCCTCATACACTTGTTGAGAAAACTCTGGAGGGTCATTACCATCCTGAACAGCAATAATGACCTGGGACTCGTCTGTATCATTCCCACGAATTCCTCCAGCATTCTTGACCATCACAGTCAAGACAATACGGTTTTGAGTTTCCCTGTCCAATCTTCTTGCAACACTGATCACACCACTCTCGGGGTTTATATTAAAGCCCTTGTCATTACTTGAACCAACAAAAAGATAGTACACTTTTCCATCATCTCCAGCATCTTGATCTGTTGCTTGTAGCATTCCTATACTTGTTCCAATTTCATCGGATTCAGATACTTCAAAGTGGAATACTGGCTGTACAAATGTAGGATAGTATTCATTAACACCAGAAATTTGAACATTCACTTTAGTTGACCCATACATTGGTGAATCAGGATTGACTGCTAGGATGTCCAAAGTGTACATATTTCTCTCTTCATAATCAAATTTGACTTTGGAATATATTTCTCCAGTTTTCAGGTCAATGTGGAAATAATCCTTACCAGAACCACCAACGATTGAATATTGAATTATAGCATTTTTCTGTGAATCCCGGTCTACTGCACGTACTTTGTACACAAAGGTATTGGGAGGCGAGTTTTCAGGCAGTGTGGCTTCATACGCTGTCTGGTTGAATGTAGGCGGATTGTCATTGATATCCGTGAGAATGACAGTCAACATAGCTTTAGCAGTGTGAGGAGTGAAGCCAAGATCAGTAGCTGAAATACTAAGTTTGTACTCTTTGATGGTATCGTAATCTAGTTCATGGAGTATAGTTACTGAACCTGTCATAGGGTTTACAGTGAAATGACCCTCCGTGTTACCACTTGCAATAGCATATCTAATCATACCATTAGGTCCATCATCTGCATCATCAGCCTGAACAGCTACTATTGTCGAACCAATTGGTTCATTTTCATGGACATTAACCTGGTAGCTCAATGCAGTAAAAACAGGAACATTCCGATTTTGTCCAGTGATCACCAATGTTACTGTAACCTCATCATGTTGAGCTGGCACTCCATGATCTATCGCGCGGATTATCATGATGTAGTAAGTCAACAATTCGTCTTCTTCAGGGAAATGCTTGCTCAGAGAAATCCAACCTGTATTTTTATCGACACTGAAGATGTCTGATCCGTTCCCACTTATTATGACGTATTCCAATTCAGCATTGATTCCATAATCCATCTCATCCTTTGCTTGAACTCTAACAATTTGCTGACCAGGTTTTGCATCGTGAGGAACTGGTGAGAAATACTCTCTTTGCTCAAATTTAGGAGCATTATTATTGGCGTCGACTACATTAATAGTCACCATGCACTCAGAAGACATTGGAGGTTTGCCGTTATCAGTAGCCAAAATCGTCAGTGGATATTGATTTTCTGGAGATGTGTCAAGTGCAGAGTGCTTGTACCTCAAGGACCGTTTTGAAAACAATTCACCACTTGCTGGATCTATAGTGAATAAATCAGAGGGATGTTTCAAAGAATAAGATATTACTGAATTCGGACCGTGCTTATCTCTATCAGAGGCTAAAACTTGACCTACAAACATGATGTTTCTTTGGAGCTCAGGGAAATTAAAACTGTAGTAAGAATAATCAAATTCAGGAGCGTTATCATTCTGATCTTGAATGGTAATCGTTATTAAGGTTGAAGCAGTCCAAGCTCCATCATACGCTAAAACGTTGAGGAAGTATTCATCCTGAGTCTCTCTATCCAGCGGACCAGCTACCGTAACATTCCCAGTGATGGGGTCAATAGAAAATTTATTACCAGGGTTCTTTTTGAAGGAATAAGTAGCATTTGCGTTTTCACCAATGTCTAAATCTGAGCTCATAACTCGAATTACAAAAGAACCTATTTCAGCATTCTCTGTAACATTCACACTAAAAAGTCGGGTAAAGCGAGGAGGGTTGTCATTTTTGTCTTGAATGGTGACAATAACAGTAGCAGTACCTGTTAGGCTCGGTGTCCCGCTATCAACAGCTTCAACTATCACTTGATACATTGGTATTGTCTCTCGGTCCAGGCGATAATTTGTATAAATCAAGCCGGTTTCAGAGTCAATGTAAAAGGTCCCGTTGGCGTCATCTTTCAGTTGGTAAGAGACCATACCATTGTTCCTGGAATCAGCATCTGTTGCTTTAACGGTTAGTACTTCCAGTTCTGGAGGTTCTTCTTCCATTATCAACGCGTTGTAGACAGGAAGTTCCATGACAGGAGCGTTATCATTTGCATCTGTTATATTGATCAGAATCTGAAGTACGGATCGCAATGGAGGGTCATCAGAGTCTCTGGCCTCAATCCAAACTTCATAGACAGGTGATGTCTCGTAATCCAAGCCACTCCCAGCCACGGACACTTCTCCAGTCGTTTTGTCAACTCGAATAGCGTCCCCAATGTTACTTCCAGCAATTGCGTAATCTATCAATCCAGCCTTGCCACTCTTAGGTGAAGTTGCTGACACTACAGTCACAAGTTTCCCAATCTCAACGTCTTCTGGCAGCGTGAACTGAGTCATTCTAGGGGAATGAATCGTCGGGAAATTTCCTACAGGCATGATTTTGATGCTCAACTCAACGTAGGCTGTCTTAGGCTCTATTCCTCCGTCTGTGCCTATGATTTTGACTTTATAGTCCCCGTCGTTATAGTGTCGATCGTTCAAGTTCAATTCATATGCTGCTTTGATCACCCCGGTGTTAGGATCCATTGAAAATTTGCTGGAGTCCCTTCCTGAAAGGCTGTACGTTATTTTGCTGTTCATCCCCTCATCCAAATCGTATGCTTTTGCACCAAAAACGAATTGTCCTGAAAAGAAAAATAATTATTAAATTGTTATAAACATAAGAATACTATACTTATTGAAGACAAAGGAGACAGGAGAGAAAGGTAGGCAAGTTTAGTGATAATAATAAATTTATGATACCTTATGTCACTGCACTCAGTTGACTGAACAGCATTTTTATAACGGGATATTGATTTTCTTTCGAAGTTATTAATATTTGGTACCTACCTTCCTATTTCATTTAGCTACCTATATAGGTATCGTATTCCTGCTGCTTAGGCTCACGGTCTTACCTGAACTAGTAAATCCACTCATGCTCACTCGAACAACTCTACTGTTTTCAACACCTACCTATGAATTTTCAAAAGTTACTGTTACTTTTGTCAAATTCGTTTTTAGGTTGGTACTTAGCATTATTCTTTATTTCGTTTTCAGATTCAAAAATATCGCCTTGAAATTAAAGAATATTGCAGAGATCAAAGATTCCAACGGTAATGGATGAAAGACAGTTTGATACATCCATGCATGAATTATTTTTTCTTTCGGGTATCATGGAATTTAGAGGTTTAAGGAAATTAACGATTTAGTGGAATTCAGTAGGTAACGCTCTCAAATCAGCTGTTTTGCTTAATTTTGACCAAGGAGTTTTTTTGCTTAAGTTCTGAAAATAGGAGCTAAGATTCATGATACCCCTTTTAGATCAACTCAATATTTAGAATTGCAAAAAAGTTACAGCTTGGAGAACATGAATATTGATTTTATGGTAGGGAGGTAGGTAATTTATTAATGCAGTTATGTATTACAGGTAGGTACCGTAGAACCCCCTAAATAGGAACGGGTTTTGAGGTTTTTTTAAAATAATAAATCTTGACATTTTTTTTTTTAACTTGTTCTTCATTGGATCTTTTATAAATACCATACTCACCCACTTATCCAAAAAAGCGTTCCTATTTAGGGGGTCTTCTAAATAGGAATGGGCATGTTTATTGTGCGTTTTTCTTATTTTAAAAGGGCTAGAATGTAATAGGAATGCAATTGGGCTTTTCGAAAATATGTAATTGTTTATAACGATCAGAAAATACTGTAAAAAATAGCGATTAACTTTATTATATCTATATTTAGAGGCCACGAATGTCAGTAATTGGGCCATCACAAACAAATTGTTATTTTTGGATCACATTGTTTTTCTGTTCCATTGCCTAAAGGAAAATTTTCAACTCTTATTGGGTACAAGACATACGTCTATCACTACATCAGCCACTAATTACTACTTACCTGTCTGAGTTTGGTTGGGAACGTAAATGACGTAAGAAGGCTGTGAGAAGGAGGGGATGTTGTCGTTTTCATCTTTTACGACGATCGTCAGGTTCACGGCAGTTGCCATCGGCTCGGTGACGCTGGAGTCTCTCGCGACAAACGTCAGATAGTAGACGCCCGTCTCCTCCCGGTCCAGCACCTCGCTCGTCGTTATCAGACCAGTTTCGGAGTCGACGTTGAACCTTTCGGCCAAGTCCCCAACCAGATTGTATCTGAAAACACACAATTTTGTTAGGTGACGTTGAGTCGCTAAAGGGGAAATTCAGAATTTCAGCATAAATTGAGATCTTTCAAACGAGCGGTGAACCATTTCCATCAGATAGAAACGGAAGCAGTTACTTTTCCCACGGAACAGCTCCGTTGTAAGTGGAAATCATCAGAAAGATGAAATTACAGATTTAAGCAAATGTATGAAAATTAACCAAGTTGGGGAGAAACGAAAATATCAATGGCACGAGTCAATTCAGCAAGGTTGTACCTTGAATGGCCAGGAGCGTTCCGAAGGACATCGTACTAAGAATAGAAGAGAATATTGAGCTAAATCTCGTGGATGGACCAGATCATGAATGAACATGGTTTTACTTCATTCAAGTAGGTACGATTCCATTTTCTGGGTAATAAATAATCACTGTAGGTATAGAATTAGTGCCTAGTGGTATTTCATTGTATTATATTGGGTTTCTCCTCACTGTAGTTCATACATTCTAAATTTCATTGCAAGCCTTGGACAAGTGTAATTATCTGGAGACTCACTTGATCTTAGCGTTGAGGCCTCGGTCCTTGTCGGTGGCTGTCGGTTGTATGACTGAGGTGCCGGCTGGCTGGTTCTCCGACACCGTCCCGACGTAGACCGACCGCTCGAACTCGGGGCTGTGATCGTTGACGTCCTCGACGATGATCTTGAGGGAGCCAGAGCCCGTGAGGGGCGGAGTGCCTGCAACAGTCAACAAAGACATCCATTAATAGGTAAGAAAATTATTACACAAGGGTTTATTGTGTCTGAATTAGATATATACCCCTGCGCAAATCCCTGCTCCCCACAAACAAGGTGTCCCTTAAGTAACACCTCTCTTTTTCCCCCCACAATTTTTGAGATATGGAAGTGAAACTTAGAGAGCGTTTTTGGAGTGCCTGGTGTAAGTAAAAAATACAAAAATAATTGAAAAAAAAAAAAAAAAAAAAATTGATTAAAATAAAATAAATCAGAAAATCGAAAAGTTTTTGGACTGCTCTTGGGTAAAATTTGAAACCTAAAATACCAAAAAAAAAAAAAAAAAAATAATAATAATAATAATAATAATAATAATAAAATAAATCAGAAAACCAAAATCGAAAAGTTTTTGGACTGCTCTTGGGTTAAATTTGATACGTTGATTCTTGTCCGACTCAACTGTCAATGAATCAATGTATATATTTTGAATTTGAACTCAAATGTATCTTCTTTCTATGTATGTACCTACCTAATAGCACTGAACAATATTATACAACACTTCATTACACAAAGCTGCTAATTATTGCACAAAGGTTTATTATATCTGTATTAGATAGCCCTTTTACGTAGAACACTGGACGAGACCTTCTCGAACGATCAAGTTTGTCCCCCACCCCGGCAACTACTTGGAACCGTTCCCTACAAGAAGAACTGTGAGTTCTTCAATTCCGTTCAACGCGGAGCAGCTCATGAGTCACAAATGAAAAGTCACATTTACGTTTCTAAACTGTTATGTGATCGTGTTATGACCACCAAACTATACACTTCATTCTGATCTACATATCCAACTAATCTGCATTTTTACTAAGGGATTGACTACTCGATGTTATGTATTTTTGAGATGCGAGCATCCAGACCACCAATCTATACACTTCATTCTGACCTACATGGAATTGAAGAACACACAGTTCTTCTTGTAGGGAACGGTTCCAAGTAGTTGCCGGGGTGGGGGACAAACTTGATCGTTCGAGAAGGTCTCGTGAACACTGGTCCTTGAAAAATTACCCATCAAACTGAGTCTCTAGTGAGTGCTTCATCGAAAAATAACTGGACGATGTAACCAACCAAAAGAAAATAAGTTAATCAGTTAAAAATAACGAATACCTAAGTGAAAAAAAAAAAAAAAAAAAAATCTTGAAAGCAACTAGGAAAAAATAATTAATAAATGTATTGCGCTGGGATACGAACACGCACCGGTTGATTAGCAGCGCATGTTTTCTATTCAACGAACACACCAATGTTAGCAGCGCATGATTTCTATGTTCTCGTGCTTGGAAATCCGAAGGTGTTTTAGCGAATTTTCATAGAAAATGAATTTTTGAAAATTTTCTTAATTGAAATCCGTTTGGAGACGTTCTGAAACTAATCCTAAACACATTGACATTTATATATATATTATATATATATATATATATATATATATATATATATATATATATATATGTGTGTGTGTATGTGTGTGTGTTTGTGTGTGTGGGTGTGTGTGTGTGTGTGTGTGTATGTCCTTCCAGACGATAACTATACTTAGGGTTGAGATAAAAATTCCGTTCTTGCACCAAAAAATCAAGCTTTCCAAACGAAAGAACGAGTTCGTTGGCCAGCATTGTTTGAGCACATTAAATTGGTTTTTAGTGATTTTTTTCAGCACTTTTTTGAAATTTAACCAATTTAATGTGCTTAATATACCTATATATGTGTGTGTGTGTGTGTATGTCCTTCCAGACGATAACTATACTTAGGGTTGAGATAAAAATTCCGTTCTTGCACCAAAAAATCAAGCTTTCCAAACAAACGAGTCCGTTGGCCAGCATTGTTTGAGCACATTAAATTGGTTACATTTCAAAAAAATGCTGAAAAAATCACTAAAAACAGCAAAAAAACGGCTAAAAATCGTTAAATTTATATTTTTTTAGCTGAACATTGCTCCAATTAAGTTTATTAACTATAAAATAGAACATTACAAAAAATGTATGTGCTAAATATGCTGGAAGAAGTTCCAGTCATTTCCAGAGCGATTTTCCGTAAATTATTGGGCTGTACTTGTTTTGAAAGTTGAGGACTTTGATAGAGTCAGATCAGCTTCGGAACCTTCGAAGCTAAATTTCCCATTCGACCCACGGTGTTGTTATTTAGATGGAGCTTCTCTGGGATTCCTCGGAAACAATTACGAGAACGGAGGTGCAATGATCAGCTGAGAGGTCTCTGAACCTAAATTCTTTCCTCACCCATCGACTTTTTTTCAAACATTTTTACTGTGAAGCGTAAAATTGTAGGGTCATGGAACTGTAAAATCGTGAACCCCTCTCGGAGGCACGGTGCGCCATGTTCTGATCATATTTACATACGGGGTTTAATAATTATAGACGAATGATCTGCGTAGAAGGGTTATCTAACACAGAAATAATAAACCATTGTGTAATAATTTGCAGCGTTTTTCGTTGTTCCCGAGACACATTTCGGTATTTCCACATGGTCTCGCGATTCTGTCTCGCGAAAAGTCTAGTTGTTTGTCATTTTATGTCTTTGTATTACTCGTACTTTGGCACATAAACGAAAAAAGCGTTACAGTTGGTTTTCTGATGATTTCCGCTTACAACCGAGTCGTTGCTAGAGAAATGGTACTCCGTCGTTTTTCATCCCACAAAATTCGTTGACCATTCGATCGAAAGCTTTCGATTCATCGAACCATAGGTATTATGTTAATTTCTGCGAAGTGCGTGCCCAACAAGCTGAGTTATGAGCATGGTTATATGAATAATTGTTTACACACAGGTGATCATTCTCAATAATTGATATTGTGAACATGATTGCAACCGCTTGTTAATTTCTGATGATTTCATTGAGCTGGTGTTTCGATGATTTGATTCATAGCAGGTGATCCGAATATTGCGAGAACGGTTTGATTTGTGAAGCGGTGGTTAAATAATTTTAATAGGTTAATTTCTAAACTTTACACTCTAGGAAGCAACACTTACGAGTCTGCAACTAAAGACATAAAATGCCCCAATGTGTTGCAGACTCGTATGCAAGCGTTTCTTTCTGTTGACCTCAAATATGACAGCAGTGAACACTTTGTCAATAGGTCCTGATTAAAGCGTGTTCCAGTTGTTATTGAGTTGTTCGTTTCTATTTAGCAACGTTTCTAGGTACCTAACTACTCTAAAAAAAATAGTCTCTTTAGGCTCCGTCTCCTGTCAGAGGTTTAATGTGTCTTTGATTTCAGGTAGAAACTACATATAAGTATTCTGATGGCAAACTTGGTAGCTTCCTAGCAAATGTAATCTACAAGGATAGGTAATTGATAAGGAGCGTCCTCTCGGAAGGAGCAATGGGTTCAGAACCACGGGAATTCCTCACGAGCAGGGATAACAGTAAGACTGACTAAATCTAAAGGAAACAAACAAGTAAGCGTTAATCAGTATACGCTAAAAATAGTTAGCCTAAGATACTTAGCTCTAAATCCATAGACAGTACAGTACAATAATACACATAGACCTTGAGTGAGTGCGCGTGAGGGGGGAGAGAAATCCAGAAATGGGAAAATACCACCAGGGGTTGGTTTTCTCATCGGGAGGGGGTTCAGGCCAAGGGTAGCCTGCCAAAGACAGGCCAAGAGGCCAACCCGCATCCGCGATGCAGAGAGTCAGGCCAAAAGTAGCGCCGCAAAAGACAGGCCAAGAGGCTAACCTGCATCCGCGATGCATGGTTTAACCAAAAAGAGGTTTAACCAAAGAGAGCTTGTACTCCCCTTTTGTAGGGTGACTAACCTGGTGCATTCCTGTATACTTCTTGGCATCCCATTTCTGGATTTCTGGAATTCTTCCTTCCACTGCTTTTATGAGTAATGTTTGAAAACTCGAGCTGGGTACATTTAAGCAAAACATCGAACTGTCGATTATCAAACTTAAAAATCATATAAAGCTTTCTGTAATCTACTCTAAGGAATATCTTGATGTGTTGGTCTGAGATTCTAATTATTGTTATTTCTGTGTTTTGTAAGTCTAGTTTCGTTTATATCTTCGTTATGCCCAAATATTACAACTTTTGTATTTTTCTAAAGCTCCTTTTACCTTACTTTCATTAATATCTTTGCTGTACTACTTTACAAATAATTGTCTTATTTCTTGTTTCTCGTGCCACTTACGGCTCCCCCTAGTCTTTTCTGTAACTCAAACCCACCACAGTTTATATCTTTATGCTCTACTACTCTTCAAATAATTATTTCTTCTTTCTTGTCTCTCAAAGCCATTTACGGTTAAATCTTTGTGTTGCCTCGATATTTGAATGGTGTTTCTGGCACTGTAGTTCTTTATTTATGTCTACTGCCAGCACCAAACCCACATATCATTAGGATTTGGTCTTTCTGCAACCTTCGACCCAATAGGTCTCTTTTCTTTCGGCTTTAAGTATTTTTAAAATGTATACCTTCATGCCACGTCCTACCAAAGTGCCTTAGTCTGACAAGATGAGCAGCAGCTTGCTATTTATTCGCTTCGTCCACGGTGTAGTTCGCGATGTGGAGCATCAGTTCGGAAATACCACAGTGCATCCAACATCCACCTACATCGTTGCACGGAGGTCTGAAAACGTTGGATGATCTTTCAATTGGTTGGAGCTGTGCACCCCATAACTGCGCTCCATACGCACCCAAACTAGTTTTCGTACTTGATCGTACAAGAGCAGCTTGTCATCAATGTTCATGGGGAATCACCGACCGATAAGCCAGTACATTCTTCTAAACTTTAACACAAGTTCAGGTTTTTTATTTTGGAACATGTTTTTTCATCTGAGTTCGGTGTCTAACGTCAGATCTATCAGATCTGGAGGAAAATAGAGGGATTTGTTAAGTTTTGAAATTGATTCATTGTTGCTGTCATCCACTGTCAGGAATGCAATGTCTTCTGTAAATGTTGCTGTCGTGTTACGATCAATTTCTGGTGAGTAACTAGGTGTACAGGAGGTATAAGAGTGGACATAATATAGAACTTCCTAGTGTTACTTCAGCGGTTATTTCCTTTGCCACTGAATATGCATCGTCCTGTTTAATGCGAAAATACCGATCTGATAAATGCGATTCGGGGTGCGTACAGGGTAGCTGGTGGTAAGAGTGCGTATTAGCGAATGTTTCCAGAACCCAGACTTTGGTGGCTAGTGTCAAAGAATTGAGAAAAAAATGAAGCAAGTCTGTTTTTAAATTTTTAATCCAATTGTTCTCTTACTGTAGGGGTTACTGTGTGAAAACAAATAGTGCCCACGTTTCAGTCAATGCAGAATAAATTATTATCGACCCAAACGCAGCAATCTGTCGTGAAATTATCAGGATTGGGGCCAAACAAATGATTCCTCCTCTTTCTGTGGCGAAAGAGGAGGAATCATTTGTTTGGCCCCAATCCTGATAATTTCACGACAGGTTGCAGTCAATCGAAGAGGTTTTATGCTTTCTGGTTCTCATCGATCTTCCCCGATTGCAGTTACATGAAGGCCTGTTAAGCCTGCCAAAAGAAAAATAGCGATTTGGGGACAGAGAGCGCAGCATAATGAGAGAAAATTAAGCAATTTAACTAAACCTTTACAGTGCGTACTTAATCCCCAGGGCTACGTTCTCTCGACTCACAGCATGGACCAAAGTACGAATTCTCAAGGTATGGGAAAACTGCTAAACCTCGCTTGCTAATGCTGCCTGGGAATTGCCGATTCGACTGAATGTAAGGGTAGATGTCTCGCTAAACGTCCCATTCCCCAGAGCCGAAATTCTGATGAATAAATTCTCATAATGCCCCAAAAGACTGGAAAACGCAGATTCTCACACCTACCCTTCGTGTTTTAATGAAAATTATTGTTCTCTTATGAGTCGTTGTGGAAACCCAATGATGTCAAATGAATGTTCATAAATATCAAATAATACGTTACTTGTGCAATGAAAATGTGGTTCAAATTCAAGGTTCCATACACTGATAATGATCGGATGATGATGATGATGGAAGCTGATAATGATAATCTTCCGTTAATCTCTTCATACGTCAAGGGTCGGGTAATAAAGCCAATCGACTTTCCTTATCGGAACGTCAAGTTTTTACGATTAATTTAACCAGCCACGGGTGTTGGCCAAAGACAAATGACTCTAGGACTAATTATTGGTTAAATCAAATAGTGAAAGTAGCCCTTAATGAGTGCAGCTGATTGTTTCTTAAACGTTTTCGGACAATTTAGAACAATTTAAATATCTTGTAAGACTCCTAACCAGTAATTAAAGTAAAACAACCAGTAAAATGTTGAACGAGACCCTTGCATATACTTCAACAGTTAGTGGGTACGCATGACGACCGGATGAGTTGTTCTGCTGTTTGGCCAGCCGTAGATTTATCAACTGTCATAAGATTTATTTATGTCGTACATTTATTACCGTAGGTACCATCATCATTTACGTTGTTGCTGCTCCTCTGCAATGATCCATGATCCATCCTAATTACGACTCGGTAAATCATGAGCACCATCAAGTAATAAACCTTGGAAATCCCAAATTTTTTTTTCTTGTTTAATAATTCCAAATAAAAATAAATAAATGCCGCGAAATAAAACGCATAGCCTAAGGGCTTCGTAGAAAGGATGGCGTCTCGAGGCTCTTCGAATATATGAGGGGAAAAAAATAGCCAATAAAATAAGATGGCGGAACAGGATAATTAGAGCGCGATTATCGTGGGACGGGGATTGGCGGGAGGGCTGGAGCTCCGCCCCCGTGGGAGCGCGGATGGCTCAGCTGCCCACCTCCTTCCGCCGCGTCCGTCCTCTCTCACGACCACCAATTTGCTGACTGTCCCACAGTAACATTTACGCCAAAAAGACCTTCCAAAACCATCTATTCGAAGTTGAGTAGTGAGGAAATCGACGTCATATCTGTCTGTCTATAACATAATTATTTCAAGGACATTGCAACCATCAACGCCACGGCATCCTCTCTCACGACCACCAATTTTTCAAATGTCCCACAGTAATATGAAAGCCGAAAAGACCTTCCGAAACCGCCTATTTGATGGGAAATAGTGAGGAAATAAGGAAAACGCTATATATGTCTGTCTATAACATTATCTCATGGATATTGCTATAATCATATAGCACACATGAAACTGTCCACCTACTTTTACCGCGTCCGTCCTCTCTCACGACCACCAATTTGCTGACTGTCCCACAGTAATATTTACGCCAAAAAGACCTTCCAAAACCATCTATTCAAAGTTGAGTAGTGAGGAAAACGACGTCATATCTGTCTGTCTATAACATAATTATTTCAAGGACATTGCAACCATCATCGCCACGACATCCTCTCTCACGACCACCAATTTTCCAACTGTCCCACAGTAATATGAAAGCCGAAAAGACCTTCCAAAACTTCCTATTTGATGGGAAATAGTGAGGAAATAAGGAAAACGCTATATCTGGCGGTCTATAACATTATCCCAGGATTTTGCTATCATCATAGCACATATGGAACTGTCCACCTATTTCTACCGCGTCCGTCCTCTCTCACAACCACCAATTTGCTGACTGTCCCACAGTAATATTTACGCCAAAAAGACCTTCCAAAACCATCTATTCGAAGTTGAGTAGTGAGGAAATCGACGTCATATCTGTCTGTCTATAACATAATTATTTCAAGGACATTGCAACTATCAACGCCACGACATCCTCTCTCACGACCACCAATTTTTCAAATGTCCCACAGTAATATGAAAGCCGAAAAGACCTTCCGAAACCGCCTATTTGATGGGAAATAGTGAGGAAATAAGGAAAACGCTATATATGTCTGTCTATAACATTATCTCATGGATATTGCTATAATCATATAGCACACATGAAACTGTCCACCTACTTTTACCGCGTCCGTCCTCTCTCACGACCACCAATTTGCTGACTGTCCCACAGTAATATTTACGCCAAAAAGACCTTCCAAAACCATCTATTCGAAGTTGAGTAGTGAAGAAATCGACGTCATATCTGTCTGTCTATAACATAATTATTTCAAGGACATTGCAACCATCAACGCCACGACATCCTCTCTCACGACCACCAATTTTTCAAATGTCCCACAGTAATATGAAAGCCGAAAAGACCTTCCGAAACCGCCTATTTGATGGGAAATAGTGAGGAAATAAGGAAAACGCTATATATGTCTGTCTATAACATTATCTCATGGATATTGCTATAATCATATAGCACACATGAAACTGTCCACCTACTTTTACCGCGTCCGTCCTCTCTCACGACCACCAATTTGCTGACTGTCCCACAGTAATATTTACGCCAAAAAGACCTTCCAAAACCATCTATTCGAAGTTGAGTAGTGAGGAAATCGACGTCATATCTGTCTGTCTATAACATAATTATTTCAAGGACATTGCAACTATCAACGCCACGACATCCTCTCTCACGACCACCAATTTTTCAAATGTCCCACAGTAATATGAAAGCCGAAAAGACCTTCCGAAACCGCCTATTTGATGGGAAATAGTGAGGAAATAAGGAAAACGCTATATATGTCTGTCTATAACATTATCTCATGGATATTGCTATAATCATATAGCACACATGAAACTGTCCACCTACTTTTATCGCGTCCGTCCTCTCTCACGACCACCAATTTGCTGACTGTCCCACAGTAATATTTACGCCAAAAAGACCTTCCAAAACCATCTATTCGAAGTTGAGTAGTGAGGAAATCGACGTCATATCTGTCTGTCTATAACATAATTATTTCAAGGACATTGCAACAATCATCGCCACGACGTCCTCCCTCACGACCACCAATTTTCCAACTGTTCCACAGTAATATGAAAGCCGAAAAGTCCTTCAAAACCACCTATTTGATGGGAAATAGTGAAGAAATCATGGAAAACGCTATATCTGTCTGTCTATAACATTATTTCAAGGATATTGCTATCATCATAGCACGTATGGAACTGTCCACCTACTTTTACCGCGTCCGTCCTCTCTCACAACCACCAATTTGCTGACTGTCCCTCAGTAATATTTACGCAAAAAGACCTTCCAAAACCACCTATTTGAAGGGAAATAGTAAGGAAATAAGGAAGACGTCATATCTGTCTGTCAATAACATACCTATAATTACTTCAAGGATATTGCAATCATCATAGCACTGATGAGACTGTCCAACTACTACTTCAAACTCGTCAGTCCAATCTCACGATCACTAATTTGCTGACTGTCCCACAGTAATATTTACGCCAAAAGACCTTCCAAAACCATCTATTCGAAGTTGAGTAGTGAGGAAATCGACGCCATATCTTTCTGTCTATAACATAATCATTTCAAGGACATTGCAACAATAATCGCCACGACGTCCTCCCTCACGACCACCAATTTTCCAACTGTCCCACAGTAATATGAAAGCCGAAAAGTCCTTCAAAACCACCTGTTTGATGGGAAATAGTGAGGAAATCAGGAAAACGATATATCTGTCTGTCTATAACATTATCTCAAGGATTTTGCTATCATCATAGCACGTATGGAACTGTCCACCTACTTTTACCGCGTCCGTCCTCTCTCACGACAACCAATTTGCTGACTGTCCCACAGAATATTTACGCCAAAAAGACCTTCCAAAACCATCTATTCGAAGTTGAGTAGTGAGGAAATCGACGCCATATCTGTCTGTCTATAACATAATTATTTCAAGGACATTGCAACAATCATCGCCACGAAATAGTGAGGAAATAAGGTAGATGTCTATCTGACTATCAATAACATAATTACTTCAAGGATATTGCAATCATCATATCACAGATGGGACTGTCAAACTACTTCTAACGCGTCAGTTCAATCTCACGATCACCATTTTGCTGACTGTCCCACAGTAATATGAACGCCTAAAAGAACTCACAAAACTCTTCTTGATTGGGAATAGTGATGAAATCAGGAAAAAGCTATACTTGTATGTCTATAACTTAATCTCAAGGATAGGTATTGCAACCATCTTTGTGTGGATGGGACTGTCCACCTCCTTCCGCCGCGACAGTCCTTTCTCACTACCAACATTTGCCGACTGTCCCACGGTACCTAATAAGGACGCCGACAAGCCCTTCCATAACCATCTATTTGAAGGAAAATAGTGAGGAAATCAGGAATTTGCCATAGCGTCTTTAACATAAATTCAAGGATATGAAAATCCCACCTTCCTTCGCTCCGTCAGGCCTCTCACGGGCACCCTGTCTGTTCCGCCCCCAGTAATATTCATGCCAAAAGACGTTCCAAAACTTTTAATTTGGAATGAAAGAATAGGAAAACGCCAGCTAAGGCTGGGACTGGCATATTTAACTTCCTCGTGTGAAGTGTGAAAAATGCCATAATAACCAATCTCATGTAGGTACCTAATCATACTTTTTTTTGCCAGTTCAGCATTTAGTCCTCTTACAACACTTTCTTGCACATTTTGGTTAATTTATTTTTCAATATCCACTAGAAAGAATTTTTAGGCTGTCAGCTGACTCTAAATATGCCGTCGAAAACTAAGACACAAATATGTCTTTCGAAACATCAATTTTAAGAAAAATATAGAGGAAATACGTATGAGAACGCTGCTAGCCAAGTTGTTTGTGGCACATAACATCATAGCAAGGACATTGAAATGACTTGAAAGAAGATGAGGAAATCGACCCGTAAATGAAATTCGATATCAAGGTTAGTCAGTTGAAAGGTCGCACAAAATTTTCAAACGTTTTCATGTCTGAGCTTCCGTTTAATATGACATCACTACCATAGCTGTAAGGCAGGTTTGGGGCATCAAAAGGGCGCCCTAACACAATCTACAATAAAAACGCCAAATATGGCTACACGAAACAATAATTTGAAGGAAATAGCAAGGAAACAGAATAAAACTCCAGCCGGGTGTGGCATTCAACTTCCTAGTTTCTATAAGACCATTGTAAATATTATTAAAGCGTTTAAATTTTATGATTAAAAATGTGTTAGATTTGTTGTATAAATAATTTTGAAGAATCATCAATCCCTGTAGATACCCCCCCCCCCCCCCCCCTCCTTGGTAGGTACAACTAAATAGCTGACTTCTTGTGTTATTCTAACGATCTGAAAAACCAACAAATTATTTATAACTCAAAGAACATTGCGATCCATAATTTCCAAGATGAATATGGATATGCATGTGAAGAGTTGTATATTTAGATCTGGAATCGCAAAAAATTGTTTTTTGAGTGCAAAGTTGAATTTTTTCAGGTATGCAAATTTTACTTACGTATCTTTCAATATAAGAAAGAAGGGGAGTGGCGCTGTAATTACTGCATTACCAATGGCAAGCAAGTATCTTCTTTGAAACATCAATACCTTATAGAAATACTATTTGCATCTATTAAATCTGTGAACATGATTGCTAGAACGTATGTACCTAGAGTGATAATAAGTGAGGAGGTGAGTTGAGAAATAATTCCTACTCATGTTTCTCAGTGGACTCAAATAAAATAATAATCATGTTATGTTTGTTGTTTTTCTTACTGTTGTGTTTATTATGATTGCTTGTTACTTGTTAAATAGTTGGGAATGGACGAATACACAAAAATAAGAAATAAATTAGGTAATTGACGAATTTTGATTGACGTACAATTCTAAATTAATAGGTATACCTCGATGAAACAAGATTTATTCATGACGTAATTCATGAGTATTTCTTTGGTATCTTTTCCCCTCTCAATTAGTGTCACGGCAATTTATTTATTAAGAAATAATGATAGACGCCAGTAGAATAACGAATATGCTGGAGGAGGATCGGTCTTGTAGATGTTGGTACTTCTGCATCGTTGACAAAAAGAGATTTGAAACGTTTTTGGGCCCATAACTTGATGCATAGTTGACGAAAACAAGGCGCAGTTAGCGCATCGCACGGCGGGTGCAAAAAACCTCCCAAAACACCGAGACGCTCTTTACCGCGCAGCTTCTTTTTGCGAGCCGGAGGATTTCAAAATTCGTTTTACCATTATTTATGATAATAAAAATAAAGAGGAACGACATGTCTGGGGTGGAGGGAACCATCTTGGTTGGTTAACTCGAAAAATGTATTTCTTTTCGTCCCACGTTCTTCACCTGAAGGGGAGAAAGACCGGGAAACATCGTTTGGGAAGAGTGACGACGAAGGACAGGGTGCAGCGGACGGTTGAATAAATGAGGGGAGAGAGAAATAACTTCGGGAGTATGGGCCTGCTAGGATAAAACGCATACCGGAGACGCGGCTTCAAGACCCAACTCACAAATATAATTCTTATTTCGTGAACCTGAGAAGAAAGTAATGGAATCGGCCTGTGACAGCAATCCGAACGAAAACTTTTCGCAACTCCAGGGAAAATCATCGAAATAAGTAATTTGAGGACCTCTTTTCCAAAAGGTACCTGAGAACCTGAGAAGAAAGTACCTAATGAAATCGGCCGATGAAAGCAATGCGAACGAAAACTTTTCACAACTCCAAGGAAAATCATCAAAATAATAAGCTATTTGAGGACCTCTTTTCCAAAAGGTACCTGAGAATCTGAGAAGAAAGTACCTAATGGAATCGGCCTGTGACAGCAGAGCGAACGAAAAATTTTCACAACTCCAAGGAAAATCATCAAAATAATAAGCTTTTTGAGGACCTCATTTTCAAAATTTACCAGAGAAACTAAGATGAAAGTGATGGAATCGACTTGTGAAAGCAATGCGAACGAAAACTTTTCACAACTCCAAGGAAAATCATCGAAATAAGTTACGAGTATTTGAGGACCTCTTTCCCAAAAGGTTCTACCTCACCTTCCTACCAAACACCATTTATTCACTTTTTCGGCTTATTTATTTCCCACATTCTTACTTCGTGCACCTGAGAAGAGAGTAATGAGATTGGCTTGTGAAAGCAATGCGATCGAAAACTGTTCCTTACTCCAAAGAAAATCATCGAATTAAGTTATTTGAGAATTTCATTTCCAAAAGGTACTACCATGCTATCTACTAAACGCCATTTCATCTCTTTTTCGGTTTTTTTAATTTCCTGAATTCTTACTTCGTGAACTTGAGAATAATAATAATAATACATTCCTGAGTTGTGCATAAGTTAATAAACTGTGTCATACTTCGCGCACAACCAATTGTTAATCAAAACTAAGTAAAGACATACACACGGAAAAAAAGTAAACAGAATAGTGAAAGATCTAGATCAAAAAGTTCACAATGAAAAATAAAAAATAATACACTAGGGGAGATTGACAGGGTTTAAAAAAGAAATAAAAAGGGTATGTACGAAATGGAGACTATATGTAAGAGAAGATGGGGGAAAATGGTTAAGATAATACCTAAGATCACAGATGAAAGGTAAAGTGTACGGAAGATTATAGAAGGAAACGAGAGCAAGTGAAAGAAAGTAGATGCAAGACTGAAGGGGAAGGAGAGATAGTGAATCGGCCTGTGAAAGCAATGCAAACAAAAACTGTTCACAACGTCAAAGAAAATCACCAAAATAAGTTATTCGAGGACCACATTTCCAAAAGGTTAAGTACCTAATAAACGTAATTTCTTCACTTTCCGGTTTCTTGATTTTCTAAATTTTTCTGGAGTTTTCTTGCTATTCGTTATTTCAAAAAATTTTAAACACTACAAGAAATGCTGAAAAAAGGGCCCTAAAATTTAATGTTAATTACAAAAAATATCTACCTAATGCTGTGTATAAGTAGTGCTTAGTACTGTATCTAATACGAATTGAGTTCAAAAGGCGCTGTGTCGAGTTTAATACCAAAAATTAGAACCTAAAACATCAAGGAATGATATTAATTATCATCTCCAATGAATGAAATAATCGAATGAATTAAATATAATCTCTAATGATATTAAATATCCATGATATTAAGCTGATCTGAACCTTTTAGAGTTTTGATCAATGTCTGATATGATTAGAGCTATTAAGATGTATAACGCTGCTCCATTGCATCATCATTGTTATAATAAGTACATGCTATGATTATAATCAGCATACTATACTGACAGATGATCCCACCGTGAAGCTCCCATCCGTGACTTTAGACCCAAAATATCTCTACATCCATAATAATGAATATACTAATGAATTACCACTTAATGAACGCTAGATTTCGTATGCCGAAAATTTATTAAACACAACTGAGAGTTCCTTATGACTGTTTGTTATTGTCCGTTTTGGAACTGTGCCTCAGGAAGGGGGCTTCCCATGTAGTCTGAAATCTTGTAGTTAAATTATCAAGGGATAAAGCATTCATAAGTGATACTGTTCTTATCTCCATATTTTATCTTTCTGTGTTCCCCACAGTCGTCATGTGACTGGTGCTAGTGGCAGGAAGGTTGAGTAGAACGAAAACTGTTGTTCAGGAGCAGTTCATGACAGAGAGTAAACGAGTTTGTTTCCAACCCTTCAAGTGAACTATTTTCCATCTCTACACGATAACCGATTGCGTTTTCCGTTCCTTTGCATGTATTCATTGAGAATACATTGTGCGATACACTAGGCCACATTTAGAATGAACACCAGGTCTCACTTCTTGGTGATGCGTTTATTAAATGATTCCAGTGAACTTTCTGCACTGTCATTTTGCATTTGCATATTGAAATTCCAGGAATTCAACATCACAAGAGTTTATTTGGTTTGGTTTGGTTCGTGGGATTCTGCCGACATTCAAAATAGGGTCTTCCTTAAGGATTCCTGTTATTTTCCTCATCAATTCTGTTTTTGATTTTTTACTAACAAGATGTGTACACAATTGGGGTTTCACAAGATTTCAGCACCCTCAGATGAATTACATTGGCGCTTGGGACCTTTTGAGTTACTGTGATATTAAAAAAAAAAAAGAAAAAAGTGTTGGGTTTCATTTTGTTAACGTCCTATCATAATATTAATTAACATCATAATGTTAACGACCTATTAAAAAGTTATGAAACAAGAAAGTGGTTTTTCTAAAATTAAGCTATTATTTTTGGCAATGGGTGATAGTATTTGTAGTTTTTCATTCACCCGAACAATTTGTCCTAATGAAGCCCTGACCGTATGCGTATGGCACCCTTAATTTTACTACATAGTATCAATAGTTTTGTCTAGTAGTAAGCTATCTCCTCGACTCAATGGTGAATAGTTTGCATATCGCAAACGTACTCAGTGAAACTGAATCTCACGAGAAAACCCTACAAGATGTTTTCCAGAGAACGTTCTAGGAGGAGGAAACCTCCTTGGATTGCGTTCGTACGGAAGAATGAGAAAATAAAAAAACCCAGGACACCGAGTTCAGAATCGGAGCTTACAATCTCCCAACCGATCTTGGCGAGATTACGAATTTGTTCCACTTTAAGAGGGCAAGGCGGAAGGTACCTACACGGAGGAGCGAGCGAGAGGCGGAGAGGAGGGTGCTAAGTGAGATAGGAGCACAAAACTCAAAAACAGAAAGAAGAACAAAAAAACAACCAAATACAGGGGATGGGCGGTGGTTAGGGAACTTTAAAATTAACATAATATTCCGAAGGATCGTATTATGGGATCGTTAAGATAGGTTTTGTATCAGATCTAGATAAGAGAAAACAGCCGCGCCACCCCGCGAGAGGCGCTGTAATCATACGTCGCCTTGTTTATTGGGGCTAGCGCTCCGTCTTATCTCACCCTTTTGTGTTGGTGGTAATTACCGTTTCAGGTTCGTTTTAAAAACTGCCCAAGATTTCTTGCCAAGACGTCCCCACCTCTGGCGGACCGTTTAAAAAGAGGGAGTTTTCCTTCTTTTTATTTCCTCTTTGAACGGACACTTCTTAAAAAGTAGTTTTTATTAATAATACAAAAAATTAAAAAAAGAAAGGCTGATGGGGGTTCCCCTGAGGGGGTTAACGTGTAGCACAGGATGACGTTCCGACGAAAGTTTTCAGAGATTCGCCTCTATATATATTTATCGCCTCTATTATAAAGGACCGGGGTGCTGTTCCACGTCTGTCATAACCCCTTCAAATATCCGTAATGAGGGAACAAGAATTCCTAGCAATGACGTATATCATCACACGTGGCATTACACGTGGCCTCACACGAGGATAGACAGTTATAACGAAAAAACCGAATAAGATTGAACCGAATTAGCAAAATCTCAGCTAACTCCTGCATATTAAAGTTGATTTGCGATTCAGAGTCGAGTTGACTACTGTTTCTCTTCCAGCAGCGAAGTACTTTTGGAGTGCAAATGGATGATCGTCTCATTCAGTTCACTGGGTTGGGTCCAATCTAAATCAAACGAGAAAAAGAACCCTTTTATATGGAAAGTTTTGGAGACATTCATTTGGAGACCCGCAAATTTTGTGCCACATTTTGTAAAATCTGATCCAGTAGTTTCGGAAAAAATGTTTGACTTGACGTAACAAGTGAAAAACTACGAGTAGATTAAAGTAAACAGCGGGGTGCTTGACCCATATTCCGTGTCAAAACCTCTGAACTAAAGATTTTGGTTTAAAAGACCCACGTTTGAATCTGGGATGGTGATAAATGAATAATTTAATAATAACAATAGTGACAATCGAGAAAGTAACTCGAAGAATAAAGCTGATTTTGACCAGGAACTTAAACGAAATATAACGTTTGATGAAAAATTAAGAATAACACTATCTGTTGTTTCCCTTGAACGAAATCGTTTCCACATTGATAGGAAAATATAAGAAAAAAAAAAAAAAGAAAAAGTCATTCAGAAGTAAAGAAGATTAAGAAAAGATGCTGGGAAAAGAAAAGTATTACTCAAGTGGAGAATTTAAATTAGACCCATGAACTCAGATTTGCTGGAAGGTGTTGAATCATGATCAGGTTGAGTCACGTTTCTCTGTCCCCTCTGTCGTTCCATCATAGGCAGTTTCCAGCATGTTAGCAGTGTAATGAGAGAGGCGTAGTAGGTATTATACGCTGAGGTAAAGTGCGAAGTGAAGATATATTAAAGGGTCAGAAGAAATGAGCAAACGGTTGAATACAACTATATGTCATTATTAGTATCCATTCGAGGAGTTTTCTGCAAATGTTATTAAAAGCCATTTCTCCTTTTTTTTGCAAATACACTTTTCTTCACTTCATTTTATTAGTTTTAAAATGTTTCATTTTATAAAACATGAAATTATAGCCTATTACAGTTTTCTATATTTAAAAAGTTTTCCACAATTATAATTACAATTACAGAATGCTATTGTAACTCAACAAAACAAATTTCTCATTTTACTAATTCATATTTTGGATAGTTTTTCAGTAAATAATTCGTGTATCTTTTGTAGTTATAAATCTAATTCTTTACTGCATAGCTTCATTACAAGTAGATAAACTGGAATAAAACAATTACATTTTTGTAGATTTTTTTTCTTCTAAAATTAATGTATTCTTTCAAACATAATCATTGTTTCAATTAATTCCTTCAGCCATCTTGTATACAGAGACTTTCCTTTTTAATCCGTCCATAACATTAAAATAAAGTTAATTGTATGTGTTGATTGATGATTATATGAAATTTAGTCAATCATAATTTCTGCCACAATCGTCCAATTGAGGAATGAGTAAATAGGAACTTCTCTGAATACGCCCTCTATTCACAAACAATTGTATTTAAAGTAGTTAAAATAAAAATCCTATGACTGATTGGATATAGAATTTTTCTTTCAAGGAATTTATGGCATTTTTATGGTTTTGTAATTGGTTGGTAATTACTAGAGTATGAATACTTGAATTTTCAATTCTTAAGTTACAATTTACTTTTGATTAAAAAATGTTGAATAAAACGTAGTGAAGTAGTAAGAGTTCAGCCCCTCAAATGTTTTTATTCGAACACTGAACCTTGGTAGGAAGTATAAATGATTTTTTATGTTTTTTTTTTTTTTTTTTTTTTAACAATTATCATAGCCATCTCTAGTAAAAGTGGCGCGACAAAAAAAAAAAAAAAAAAAAAAAAAAAAAAAAAAAAAAAAAAAAAAAAAAAAGCGGGGAGGGCCCGTGGCCAGAATCTGGTCCCGGGCCCGACTTGGAGATGTGGCGGCCCTGTTGTCAAGGAATGCTGATTTATTACTCTAAGTTAAAAACTAATATTGTTTTGCAACCATAATGGAATAATCTTGTGAAAAGAAGGCACTACATGGTTGGTATGCAATTGAGTAGTAGGTACCAACTGGTAAGCAGTAGGTACTAGACATATCCATGATCTTTTGTTTTTCCCATCAAGGGAGAAATTAAAATGCTTGATCTCACTAAAGATTTTTCCTTGATCGATCACAAAAGTTTATTATATATATTCATTACCTATCATTATATATATATATATATATATATATATATATATATATATATATATATATATATATATATATATAATGAACCGAAATGTGCTAAAATATCACTCAAAACAACGCAAACTGGCTAAAATGGTTACATTTTACATTCGTAAATGTGTTGTTGAAAAGTTGATTAAAATGCCCTAACAAATGGGTTGAAATAGAACACAAATGTTATAAATCCTGAATTTGATTTGTAAAGAAGAATATAATGAGACCGGTTACGAAGGACTATTGTACTTAGGAATTTAAGAAAGTAATAGGATGATGGGAAGTCGACGGACGAAGCAATGCCAGCGGTTGGGTTTTCTCATCGATTGATGGATAATGTCCATTTTAAACGTTTTTTATTGACATTAAAAGTAGTAAAGAATTTCAAAAGGTGTTTTCTGTGTGCTGGCCCAAACGGTTTGATATTGAAGATAGGTGGACCATTTTTGTTTTGTTTTATAGTCGTTGGAAGCACGAAGTCCCCAGGGTAAGTATGGCATGTCTTGAACTAACTTTCGGAATTTCATTGTTTTTACTCAAAGTGGAAGCCCATGAGATAAAATAACCCTTTCGTGTTGGTCTGGTGAGATTGACCCTTCAGGGTTTGAGTTGAGAACGCAGCATCGCGGTACATTTTGTTGGAATATTTTATAATATCATCTACATATATTAAATATTACCATTCACCCGAAACTTGATTTCAAACTATAGCCCATCAAACGCAGGAGATTTGTAAAACTTTTTAAACTAGATGTAAAGAAGAGTGTCATGACCGTTAACGTGACGTACATAAACGAACTAAATATATCACGACGAAGTGTTGGAAACCCTTTTCAATGAAGAAACCGGAAGTTAGTGAAGGACGTTGTATTTCCAAGGAAAAATAAAAAGTTACAATGTTAAATCGAGTTTGACGTTTTAGTCAAGATCAGTAACTAATGATAACAAAAACAGTTAGGTCATTATCAGTAACAAACCATAAAAATAATTGTTATGTTATAACAATAGTTATGGTTGGTTACTGATGATGACTTGGCCGTCGAAATCGACTTAACATTGCAACTCTTCATTTTTGCGCGGAAATAGACAACGTTTTTCACTAATATCCGTTTTCTTCATTGATGAAGGTAAACTCGAAAGGTTAAGGTGATCAGCGATATGAATCCAGCAAAATGAGTATCAACTCTAACAGCCCACCCGTCACGAGTAAGCCATTTGTTGTAACAAGTATTTTACAAGAAAAACAGCTATTCTTCATACTCATCACCCGTTATACTTTGCATGAAAAATCCGCCATTCGGGCTTATTATTTTCAATAATATGCGATCGACTAAGAAAACAAATGCCTCCCCCCCTCAAAATTCATTGGTTACCGTTTCAAAATACGTAGGTTCCAATAATCAATAAATAATAATATATATTTTTTAAACCGTCCGCCGAACGCCGCCGTCCATAGATCATTAAAAAGTTTTAAATGATCTTGAAAAATTCCATAGCGGAAAAATGTAAATCAAGAAGTAGCGTGAAATGTCACAATTGGTCATTTAAAAAACGGAAAAATGATACTCAATGTAATTCACGTTTGTGCAAGCGCAGAATGAACTGATGAGTTGAACACAATGAAATAGCTACGGGACCATCTACAAACTAAACCGCGCATTCGCTGACAATTTCATTAAAATCGGATGAAAACAGTTGAAATTAAGGTCGTTACAAGTATTTCACATTGGCGCATGCGCAGTACCTATTAATGATGCAATCATGTTGAAATTGATATGGTATGATCAAATCGTCATCCCCCAACTATCATCCAAATTTGAGCGAGATTGGACGACTAGGGCGTGAAAAATGGAGCATAATGGAATTTACGTTTGCGCATGCGCAAAGTGGAGTATTGATTTAGCAACAATGAAACTGATAGGGCACTAGGAGTGCATGAAAAGAGCGCTAGGTTGTATAAAAATCAAATATGGAAAAATGGAGGAGTTGGCTTATTAGGCAAAACGATATAGATGGCTTCAGAAGTACCAGAACTCTGCTTGGACACTGGGTACCCAATTCTTCACATTTGGTCACCATTGTCACATGGTAGCAGGGCGTGGTTTCCATCCACGGACCTCTGGGTTATGGGCCCAGCACGCTTCCATTGCGCACTCTGCTTTTTGCCTTTTCAAACAAGTGCAGTTCATTTTTCTCTTATCTATCTATTTTTATTTTCCTACCTACTTATTTTTCTTGTTGTTAAGGTTATTAGGCAATATTTTTCTGGAGATTGCTCCAGTGGTAGCAGAACTCTGCTGGGACACTGGGTTTCTTCAGAATTGGTCACCCATTGTCACAAACGTGATCTGCCTTTCAAATCATCAAACTAAGGTTGGAGTAAGACCTAAGTAAGTCTAGCGTAGGCCAAGATTTGAAAGGCGATATTTTGGTACCTACTGAAATAACAGTGCTTTGCTTCACTATCCCAACCAAGTTTGCGAATTCTGGTCGGTTAGGCAGGTCTACTACATTATCGACCCAATTATGCATTAATGGAATTAACCAATTTATGGTGTTGGGGTAGTTTCAGCAATGGGATCTGACATTAAAATGAGCTAACTAAGGTTGAAAAAAACTTTAGTAAGTTTAGTGTAGGTCAAGATTCGAAAGGTGAGATTTCGGTACGTAACTTTTGACATCATGTATTTTAATCATCACATTAAAAGCAGGAGTGTTTAGGTCATTGCGCATAAAAGTTGAGTTCCCCCAGATCGAAGTTTCCGTAGCAATGAAAGCTCCAGTATTATTTCAGTTATTCCTCCCCCTATCCGTCTCCATCTCGCTCGCTTTTGATGACTGTTTCGAAGGCAACTGTTGAAGAGGAGAAGGCAGTTAAGTCGGAATATTAAAGAGCACGAGGGAGCCCCCCCTTTTACACGTACGGTCATATACACACTCACACGCAAACACAACAACACGCGCTCTCCTCTTCTCAGACCCACAACAGAAAACGAAAAAAGTCAAATTATACACCTGACCCGAGAAGTCTCCGATGTTCCTCCTTCTCTCCAGCTGGTATTATTCTTTTTGGTTCTTGCCTGGTTTATCGGGGCCATCCGTACCCCATATCTGTCAATGCTGCTACCACGATACAAACAGTAAATTGTGAAACCAATGATGCTTTATCAGTGATTTCAGTGAAAATAATGATTCCAGTATCAACGGTCGAACTATTTATGGAGAACATCGGGTGATAGTTACCTGTGTCAATGACCAAGCTGATCATGACACCGTTATAGTATTAAAATATTGTGGCTAAGCTAAAATACTAGAAACACGTAGTTCATTAATCTAGATTTAATATTACTTGTGCTGACACTTCCATTGATTTGTTTGGCCAGTGATGTTTGCAACATCAAATAATCTTTCCATCAGTTAATTTCCATGGATCTCCGGTATTTGATGGACTTTTTGAATTAAGAATCTGTGTTTCAGTTTTCTTTTTGCCGCTCGACACGGAAGTCTCGAATTAATACAAAAATGATCAGATATATGGTTTCTGTGGTTACCAAGAGAGTCAACTCAAAGGTGCTGGAAAACTAAGATATACAGCTGCCTACAGACACCTGCCAGGTTGTTCGCATCGAGAACTGACATCAAGTGAGTCATTTCGTATCCGGTAGGTAGATATGATGAACAGTGTTCATCTGTTGGGTGTTCCGTGTTGTCAAAAACTGGCGCACCTAACCTCCTAACTCTTTGTTTCACCGTGAAGAAATCCTTAATTGCTCAGAAACCACCCGTCATCTTTTGACAAACGACTGCTATCAAAATTGAACAACAACAATGCAACAGGAAAATTTTCTCAGCAAACGGTTATAAAGGACTGATAACTGCTTTGTGGCTGTATGCACCTTGTCCTGCTATGCCTCGACAGCTGCCTAGCTCTTGAGCAGAGATGAGATGCCGTTTTTTCGATATTTGTTTTACCTGATTACCTTTGAGATAGAAAATATTATCCCAGTTTTATTTATATTGGATTCCGAATGACATTTCACAACAGCTTACTAAACAATTCCAATCATGCAGCACGATCGTACGAGCGAATTTTCGTAAATTATCGTATTCTATTATGTTAAATTGTTTTCAAATTCGAGCTCTTTGAGGGCAAAGAATTGTTAACCACCTACTTCATGGCAAATAAACTCGTTCTAAATAATTTTGTACAATTCAAAACAAATATTGAATTTTTAGCAATTTTTCAATTTTCTTCAATAGATTTTTCAGCAAACATTAATGAAATTTAAGTACATTTTTCTGCGTTTTTTTGTATAAATTTTAGCGTTCTAGTTCATACATAGGTATATATGAAAAAACGTTAAACTGTAGGATTCGTTTCAGAATGCCTCAAAACAGATTTCAATTAAGACATTTTTCAATAATTTTGATTTTAAAATTTTCCGAGCAATTGCAACAGTAAGTTGATGTTTTACCAAAAACTCGCTAGAAGACATGGTGTATGATGTACGATGTATTTTTATGCAGAATGATTATAGCAGGGGACACGATAACTAGAATTGTTTGTCACAACGTCAGAGACTTGTTTATCAAAGATCTATAAGACAGCAGGGGTAGATGACTTAGAGAACACTGATTAAAGAAGATCAACATTAAAATGAAATGTCTGAATTATTGAATTAAAATATAGAGCACATAGTAATATGTATCCAAAATTTGTAGATAGTAAAGCATATATGAGTAAGAATGTTGAACGTTACGCAGATGACAAAATAATGTTGGAAATCATATATCAACACTTCCAGTCACAATGCGAGTTCACCTCACGAATTGCCTTTCGTCCATTTCAACCATTAGAAATAACATCCAATGCTCAATGTTAATAATGAAACCGAATAGGACAATTTCAGGAAAATAGAATTTTTAAAGGCAAACCGTGTAAATACAAGTTCCCGACTGAAAAATAATTCTGGGAACAATTATTTTCTAATGCGTAATGAACAAATTGCAGTTTAGAGTTAGAAACATATTGAAAACTATCATAGAAAACATTGTGCAGAAGCTTGGTTATTGAGTTATATAGCCTATTCCATATGTCATATAAACTAGCAATTGAAATCGCGAGTTGGAAAAAAGAAGTAATTGTACTATAAAACAGGTCTGAAATAAACTACGAGGACTGTAACAAACTATGGGAGCGTTTTATTCGAAAACTCGCTCGAGAAAGTAATACAAGGCGTAAATTATTTCGGTATTTTTCGACAAAACAGAAAAAAGAAGAGTATAGGATTATCAAAAAATCTCAAGGGAAAACATAAATATTTCCAAAATGTAATCTTGCGTTGGTTTTATTTCGAGCAGTTGACTAATTTTATCGGCCATTACTAATGCCCACAAGCGGTCAATTTCTTCTCTGCAATAATGATTATCAGGATGGGCGGAGAAAAATATGGAAATTCCTGGGGGACTTGGCGCGCTGTAGGCGCAATACCGACGCCCTCTAGGAGAAGAATGAAAGAGGGTGAGGGAGCGAGAGAGAGAGAGAGAGAGAGCGGCACCACAAATCATAATGATCAGACGGAGATGAATACATCAGGACAAAAACTTCCGATTCTCGAGAGCCAAAACAGAGCCTCAAGTCTTTGAATAAACCAGTATTTACATGTAGAGGCCTCAGAGGCATATAAAGATGGTGGAGGCATATAAAGGGCATATAATAGGCATATAAAGAGGGCCAAGGGCTGCTACATCATACAGCCACGTCTTATACATATATACCTACACTATAGGAGAGCAAGTCGTCGCGAGGTTGGATTTATTAGCATTAATGACCCGTTCCAGGGATGAAGGTCGGGGAGGGGATGACTTATTTCCATAGGAATTCCCCAGGGACCCCGTAATGGGCCTGATATTCATGAACAATGATCCGGGCTACACGAGACGGGGGCTTCGTTCCAAAAAGGAACAGTTTTCTTACGACGGACTTTTTGTTACCGGACACTCAACTACGGATTTGATAATGATCTTCTAAACTGGGGTGGAGGCTCCGGGAAGAAGAATGAGAGGAAATATCAGGCTAGAAGAAACAATCGAACGGTTTTTGGGGCAGTCCGTAGAAGTTCCTAGAGCTAGAAGAGAAGTTCGGATTGAACTTATTCAACGAAATTCGCAGCAAACAATAATATAGACTCCACTTATAGGTATTACAATCGTCATTAATTATATCGTACTGATACCTAAATGAATATTTACAATTCAAAAACATAACCCCAGAGTGAAACATAAATATATTGATAGTATTGATTTCACATAAGTTCATTTTCATAAAGTCTTCAATATTATACAAGAAAGCATCCAAAAGTTAAGCTTTCACTGTCGTCTTGAAGCTTGGCAGTGAGGTCTCTCTTAACACTCTGGTAGGTAGTTGATCATCAAGTTACCCATCTAGTAAAGAACTTGACCAACAGAAGGCCCCCTCACCATGAATCGTCAGCATACATGTAGTCGCATTGTCCACAAGAGGGAAAAGATCAAGTAGGGCGAAGGTCCAAAAATCAATCCCCGTACCAAACCTGTGGTACACTCCAACTCATCTGACAGCTCACTATTCAGAAACGTGCAATGTGTCCTACCAGACATGTAAGTCTGAAGAAACCCCTGACAGTGACCTCGCACACCATAATTCTCCAACTTCAGCATTAGATCATCATGTGGGTAACGAGAAAGGCCTTACTGCGGTCACATAGTGATAAGACGATCCTCCCAGCCATCAATGTCATCCTGCACCAAGTCTTTTATAATTGGAATGGTTGACCTGTTTTTACGAAAGCCGTACTAGTCATTGCCAAACAGGTTATTCCTCCCATAATGTACATAACCCTTTGATAATTTTCTCCACTAATATGAACCTTCAGTCTGTGAAAATTTCGTCAGAATAAAGAATTTGCAGATGAATCCAACCAAAAGCCATGCAGTAGTGACGTGTAAATCAGAAATTCACAGAGCACTTTTCCATCTCATCATGATTAATTGATCTCTTATCTCATCAAAATTCAGCCAAGAATCTTGGTGTACCTAATCATTATTAATAAACTAACGTGGAAAGTTCATATTGCCAAACTTTCTAAAGCAGTTTACGGACCCCTATCCTACTCTCTACCCTATCTTGCTTACCTTTTTATGTACGATTTGATATTTATTTCGCCTCATTTCACTAATTGCGATGTACTTTTCATTTGGTCTTTGGATGCCTCAGCCTTACAAACTAGGAATGATTTCTAATTCTTGTGGGAGATACCTGTTTTTAGATTGAAATCTCGAGGGCATGTCTCTTATTTGTCCGATATGTTACTTGGGATAGATATCGTCACCTTCTTAATGCTCAAAGCCTTGGTATGTGTTCCGGGTTCTTCATGGCAACGAGTGCCAACGAATGGCATTGGCCTCACTACATAAATTTTCTTTTTTCTCATGGAAGTTCTAGTATAGGCTAAAACCAAGACCGTGTCCTATATTTTGACACCATAGAAGATTCTTGAGTAAGTTGCCTACCTATAGACTTAAGTAAGTAGTAGTTGTTGTTGTTATTATTTTATTTTATGTTGGCTTGATATATATTTTTCCTTTGAGTTCATTCTGTGCAATTGTTATTGTTTTATTATTGATTCTGTGAAGAGGCTGAAAGTTTTTATTCTGATTGTTATAGGCCCTGATGATGGTTTTATATAAACCGAAAGCTCGGCGATAAGGACTTTTATTAGTTTTTGACCAATTTCAGATCAATTTCAACCTGACTACCTGCGCGTCGCACGATATAAGTACACCACCTTCTGTACTCATAGCTTCGTATTACAACGCTCTAGAGGATGATAGGGTAGTGAGGCTTTATGTAAAAGGCCTTGTTATAATTTGAACTGTCCTAATAAAGAAACGTTGCAGATAATTGAGTAGTTCACCAAGTAAGTAATCGAACACATTTTATTTAATTAAATATTATTGTTATATTACTCAAACATTTTTCTTCGTGGCATTGTCCGAGTTCGCAGAGAAAGTTAACACTTTGCACACAAGAAGCTATAAAACATATAAAAACCAAGCAGAGCGGCACTCAACAAAAACAAACCGCGAAAACATTTACGTTCACAACAAGATTATTGTACGTGTATTCGACTAAAAACATCCATAGTAACCCGTGAACATCGATACGTAAATAATTTGCGGTGGTACGATCTAAATCGATAATATTATGCCGGAATCGTGCTGTTCCCGCTTCTCTTTCAAAATAATTATGCTTTCCTGTAAAAAACGCACTTTTTGATTTTTCATTAGATTCAATTTTTTCCGAATCGCTTTACCGATTTCGCAAAAAAATGTATGTACACTGAATTCTTCATTGTGGATAGAACTGATAGAAATATTTTTAAAAATTATGCCAAAATAGAAATTGTCTTCTCGCAAATCTACTGTTTTGTGAAAACTGCAGTAAAAAAATCAGCCAAACCATTCTCCCAAAAATTTTCTATAAATGTATTTTATTCAGATGAGACGAGTATTGCCTGAAAAAATGAAATGAATTGGACCAGCAGTTTTGAAGAAAAGGGTACCGAAACTGCAAAAAAAGTAGTTTTTGAATTCCACCTTCACTCACAAACAACTTTCTAGCTTAGGTATATAAAAGCGTGAAAATTACCAGAACTAAAGTTACAACTTTCAACATCTTCAATCCAACCCTATTACAGATTTTCAAAAATTTAACCGAAAATTAAAGCGAATTTTAGGAGTTATTCAGATTGCAAGGATTTCGAGTTTGCTTTTGCGCCGGGTTATTCAAAGACCCAAATCGACAAAGAGCCACCATGAGCTTTAACCGCACAATCCTTGAACATTTCATGGGAGTATGATGAATCTTGAAACTCCCCTATGAGAGAATTTCTTTTGTCCGATATTTCCCTAATCACGTTCGTTTTTAGTTATTTCCTTCTCATTCGGCAATTCGTTGTCGTCACAGAGCTTTTACGTTTGGTGAGCACTACAGCCTTCAGGTTATTACTAAACATTTTTGAGGAAAACTTTGATCTTTTTCACTGCAGTAAACGTGAAGTGTATGTAATGTTTTGTAAGCATTTTTGTCCATAAAAAAAAGAAAAAAAAAGCTGCTATTGAAATGGCTCCAAAAACTTTAAAATTAAAATTTTCGACAATTTTTCTAAATTAAAATCCGTTTTGAGGTATTCTGACACCAATTCTAGAGTTTAACATTTTTTTTTCATAAAGAAATAAATGAATAAATAATTATAAATATTATTCGTGTGTGTGTGTGTCATTCCAAGCGATAACTCTCCTTAGGGTTGAGATAACAATTCCGTTCCTGCGACAAAATGTCTAGCTTTTCAAATGAAAGGATGTTTATTGGTAAGCACCTTTTGAGCACATTAAATTCTCCAAAAATGCTAAAAACTGTTGATTCCATATTTTTTTTTAGCAGAATTTTAGTCAAATAAGCTTATGAACTAGAACGTTAAAAAATGTTCTTAAAAGATATTGTGAAAATTGAACTTGAATGTTATGTGTTTGAAAAAATCAATAAAAACTGTAAAAAAACACTACAAATTCAAAAATCTAATATTCATCAAAATCAAAAATGAAAAAAATCAAGAATATTATCGAAAGAGTTTCTTTGCCCTAAAATTGGTAGTTAACAATTTCTTTGCAGTCAAAGTGCACACTTTCCGAGACAAAGTAACTTAATATAGTACGATAATGAACGATAATGCTCGTTTGATCATACTGCATGACTGAAACTTTTTCTTCTTGTACCTATATTGGCCAATAAATCAATAGCCGCTGTGTAAAACCCTGTAGCTCACTTTTGGCTGATATAAACGTTTTGAGCTTTTCTCGTGAACTCGCGCACGTCCTGAGACCAAGAAAAGAAATGAGATTTGATTGAGATTTTCTTCATCTCAATGTTTTTATTCGATTCTATTTTTTATTAATTATTTTCATTCGATTTCCCATCTCCAATCCATGATAATTTTGAGAAACCCACAAGTTAGGAACCTTCAGAACACGATGGAAATACATGTAAGTTACAATCAATTCTAATGTAAATTCTTAGAAGTAATGAAATTGGGCCCAAAATTCATATTTCAGGGAAAGTACGGTCCTTAAGTAAATCAAAACGTTCTTATTTGGATTTGGCATAAAGAAATATAGAACAGACAATCTGGAGTTCATGGAATTAAAAACAAGCAGTGTTTTTTAGCTTTCATGAAAAATTTTACTTTTTTAACTTACAGGTTCCAGCATTGCGGCAATCGAAATGTACGATATGTATTTTTCCAGTGTTGTTGGGTTTGTCTGTATTTCTCAAATAAAGAAACGATCATAACGCGATACTGGTTGATCTGCTTGCTCTTCTACTGTGCTAAACGAAAGAGCCCCCCCCCTCCCCCCCTGGCACGTCATTCCCTTCTCCGACCGCAACCACGGATTCCCGCCCTTTCTAGTCCTTTTTTATCCTTTTATTTCTTTTTTGGTTTCTTTTTCGAGTTTCAAGAGCTCCGGGAAGGATATTTTGGCGTCGCGGTTTTTTCCGCCTCCTCAGACCCGCAGATCAAAGGCGCTACGGCCTACAACCGCCGACATAATTCCCCTGCCGTTTGATACTAGCAAAAAATTTCCCTTCGGGCTTGTGGTACATCAATCGATGGCATTGGCGAGGGTTTTTCACTTAAGCGGATGCCCTTGCATTTTAAGGACGAGGACGGGGCGGATGGTATGGGACGCTGGAGAGCGGTCGGGGAGCAGCTTTTACACAGGGATGACAGTCTTTACCGGATGCCTTTTCCGCGTTTCGGAGCTCGGCCTGGGGTTCCTAACACATTTCTCACGTCTGCTTCAAATCATTAATTGGCGTCTTGATGGTTCTGCTGAGACCGAGCTAGCCCTATAACCACAAGGGCCAATAGGTGGTCTCCGCAGTCTCGATCCTCAAATATCTAGGGTTTTGGGAATCCAAGTTTGTGGAGTTGATTTGAAAAGCTTGTAATACCTAGTTGACAAGGATGCGAATCCTCCAAATAGTTCTCCAAAAGTTGCCAATGGTGTCAGTCAGAATATTCCAACACTTTTTCAATGGCAAATCAGCCTACAGTTTTAGAGAATGTGGTTATGTGTGACCTCTGGTTCAAGAGATTCTATTTATAGGATCCCAACACATTTCTCACATCTGCTGCAAATAATTAATATTGGCATCTTGATGGTTCTGCTCAGATCGATCCAACCCTAACCACATGACCCATAGGTGGTTCCCGCTGTCTCAATCCTGAAAAACCCTGGCTTTTTGGAAACTAAATTTGGGGGATTGAAAATGCTTGTAAGTAGCTAGTTAATAAGAAAGAAGTCCTTAAAATAGTCCTCTCCACGAGGTGAAAATGGAATTAGACGGAAAATGCCTATATGTTTTCTTTGAATCAGCCTAATGGTTCACATGAATGTGGCCTCTAAAACAAAAGATTATATTTATAAATTGCTAACGCATTACTGACATTTGCTTCAAGTCATTATGGTCTGCTGCATCGTGATGGTTCGGCTGAGACCGAGCCAGCTCTATCTATACCTACAGTCCCAAGGTGGTCACCGCTGTCTCAATCCACACATATCCTGGCTTTTTGGAAACTAAATTTGGGAAGTTGATTTGAAAATGCTTGTAAATAGATAGTTTATAAACGAAGCAAACCCTCTAACAGTTCTCCATAAGTTAAAAATGGGGTCAGACAGGAAATTCCAGTACGTTTTCAATGGTAAATCAGCCTAAAGGTTTAGGGAATGAGGTTATAATATGTGTCTTCTGATTTAAGAGGTTGCATTCCTCGGGCGGAGTTCAAGCTAGCACTAACCTCACGGCCGGTGGTCACCACCGTCTTATATCTCAAATATCCAGGCTTTTTGGGAACAACGTTTGTATAGAGTTGATTCGAATATGCTAGTAAATTAGTAAATTTGATGTTTATAAGGAACCAAACCCTCGAAATAGTTCTCCACTATACTATACATGGATTACCTACTCGTATCAGGGTTCCCAAACAAATTCAATATTTGCCAAGATTACGAGCAGGGAAGTAAAAAATGCAGTGCTCGACTTAACTATCGGATTAAATAAAACAAGAGCGACTAATTTACAAAAAATATTTTCCGTCAATAATTCATTAATATCACGATCGTGAAATGTAACCCTGACATTGAGCACATGGTGAAAATCGCGTAGGAACAACAAGATATCGTGATTCATCCAAATGATAAGTGGGAACCTCGAATGCGCAGAGTCAATGTCAGCAGAGGAAACCCACAAAGCATCAGCTGAGGCCGATAGAAAAATTTATAAATGCGTCCACCTCTCTGATGAACTGCGATGTTGTGCCCACAACTGACTTGGTCCAGATTATCATATTGCGACTTCGGTCCGAGTTGTAGCGCCTCGACGCGTCTCAATAAACACCTCTCGACAAAGCGGAATTTCTCGTGAGGAATCAATAGCTCTCGAGAGAAATAGAAGAAAAATGTCGCGGAATTATGAGTGGATCCCAGTGGAAAATTTTCCCATTGAATTGAGATGAGGGGCTCGCACATAGTATTCTGTTATGATGTCGGGAAGGGGAGTAGGGAGGAATAAAAAAGCCGAAACAGGGCTTCGCCGAGATCGCATTGCCAATAAAACGGGCATGATTTGTAGGTTCGCATGTTGACTATACGTCAACAAACGCACCCCCCGGTTCTGTTGGGGTTCTCGAGTCCCCTCATTATATTTAAATTGTATTTAAATGTATTCACATATGATTCGTTACAGAGTGGAGGGCATTCGGTGTCTGTTTAACATAAAACAAGAGGGTTTGGTGGTGAGGCCCGTGACGTCACTGTGTCGTTATCGCTTGCTTATTCCCTATTGTTCCTAGAGTTGATTCCCTTTGGGGGTTGCCAGTAATTGGTAACGTCGGTGGTTTGAGGCGAACGGTTGTAGGTGAGTGACTCGGACACCAACAAACCACCTGTTGTGGGGTCTGGCCGGGGACAATACCTTCACAGTCTCCAGTAACCCGATAACAAATTCGTGGCTCAGGCGGATGTTGAATAGCTTGGAAGAAAAGAGAGTTCCGTATGAGGTTTTTGAAACTAGCCGATATGTAGAGAGCGACTGACCAAAAGTGATGAACACATGTCAACTCAGGCAAAATATTCCACCACATTGCCAACAATTATAGTAGATACGAGCTAAGATGTTAAAAATGTATGCACGTAATAATAACTACAGCGTCCTTATAAAATTAGTCAATGGGAGGTGGGCTTTGTGACCAAAAATTTGTAGGGGAAGCGTACTTACTTTTACCTTTTTTAGGACGTCTTTCAGAAGCAAGGCTTCGAATGGAGGGACGGCCTATAGGAATTGATCCATGGGAATAGGAACATACCAAACATGAGAAAAAAATCGTATAAAAATCCATTTCAGATAATTTTAAGATCGAATCCGTGAAAAAAACCATAGGTGTATGTCTGTGTGTAAGTCTGTGAGTGTGTGTGTGTGTGTGTGACACGAATTTTGTCAACGCTGCCCAAAGATTCTTTCTTTGTTCGATCCCAATTTTAGTCTAGTCGTGCAACAAACCTCGGAAATTTTGAATTTCTAGATGAAAAAGGGGGGAATGGAGGGGGTAAAGCTGAAAAATGTGTTTTTGACAAATTTTGTCGTTGCTACCCAGGCTACAATTCTCAACCGATTTTCGTGATTCTCATTTTGTTAGATTCCAATATCAGTCTGGTTGTGCAACACACTCGGAAATTTTGGATTTGCTGTTGAGGTGGAGGGCTGAGGGGATAATTACCGATTTTTTCAAGCGCTGCCCATGCCACAAATATCTACCGATTTTCGTGATTCTTATTTTATTCTATTATGAAATCGATGGTTTTCGAAGGTATGTCGGGATTTTTAAATTTCATCAAAAGAGGGGGTGAATGGAGGGGGTAATACTGATAAATCGTGAGGTTTTAGCTATTCTTTTCCAATTTTCGTGATTTAGTCTACAGATTTTAGACAAGTTATGCAACCTCGGAAGTTTCAAATTTACTGTCGGTGAAATGGTTAAATAGAGTAGAGGGTGGGGGATCCCGAAAAATCCTGATACTTTTTTCTTTTTTTTTCTTATTTTAATTCTTACAAATACAATGCTTATACAATCCATTCATAGGGACGTCCCTGTAATGCATGCATTACTTGCCAATATTTTTTTTTTTTTTTTTGCCTTTCATGTTTCTTCTCGTCTTACTATCACTTTTTAAAAAATATTTTCCTATTTGGTTGGTATAATAAGACCTCGTTAATACCTCGTTTCACAATATCCCTGAAGCTGGCCGTTTGATGACTTCTTTCAATCTTTCCACTTATTTGTTTTTCCGCATACCTATTCGGTTATTGACACAAACCGAGAAGTATACGTTGCTGCTTCAATCGTCGATTGCTCCTTCCTCCTTGATCAGTGTTCGTAGCCTCTGCTGTACTAGTTAAAGTGGTAGGTTACCCATAATCATGTTCTGCTACCAAAAATTATTACATTTGCGGTAGATCCGCAACAGGAGGGGGGGGTGCAGTATTATCAATCGTTATATTAAATGTGGACAATTCGCTAATAGAGACAATACAATATATAATGTATCTGTTTGAAATGTGAAGAGAATTGAAAGAAGAGTGAGATACGAAAATTTATCACAGGAGATGACCTCAGTCATGACGCTCATTCCTATGATTTTACCAGCAGTGGAAAATTAAAAAGAGAGGTAAATGATTGTAAATTTTTTATTACTTTTAACACTGCCGAGTTGGTAATACAGAAAATTACATGGGAAACTGTCTCCAAAACTATAGTTCTTTTAGTGGTATTGTTTTTAAAAGGTATTAGGGAAATAATGAAATAGGAGAAATTACCTACGAGATAACATTAATAAAACTAATACCTAGGATCTTTAGTCATAAAAACAGTTTATGGATTCTTAGAATATAAGATTATCTTCCATAAATACGAAGTGTTCTGTTTTCTAAATCTCCTTCTCCTATAAGAGAAGAGAGAATTGGTAACAGAAATTTAAGTTGAGATTTCATTAGGCATTTTCACTTGATTTTGCCCGAATTTTTGACCTAGCAATGTAGGTACCACAAGCCACTTTTAACACCATTTTCACATAATAATTATCTGTACCAACGGTCATTGTGCAGAATGGCACGTTACATCATCCATGCGATTGAGCAGTACCAAGATTAGGACATTTTTCCCCCAATTACCTGCTGTAGTCCGTAGTAGGACATTGAATAATGTTGAGAAATGTTTTTTTGGTGATAAATAGTATATTGTTTCTCCATTTTTCCAACATCATGTTCATAATTTTATACGCGGATATTTTATCTTTTTCTTAACTCCTCACTTACATTGTATAATTAATTAATTTATATCGATGTTGTATTGGGCTATGCCCGTATTGGGTATAGATAAATACATGAATATTGTACTACCATACAGCAAACCACCAAACACACTCCCTAATATCCTACAAAAAATCGTCCCATACTCGTCTCACACAAACCGATCTTGGGGTAAAAACAGTGGCGCCTATAGTTGGTCGCTCTTCCGCGCATTTACTGCGCGAATTACAGGGTCCTCCACATTAAAACTGCAAAGGAACCGGTAAACAATAAAAACCGCGCATGCGCGAATTGGATATTCCCTGGTACCATCCAGGCTACCGGCTAGATACCAATGTGCGTGCCGGTAAGGATCAATGCTTTAATTATACATAGCGGTAGGCGAGTAAGGACCACAGAGGCTACCATCCAGGCTTCAGAATGTTTTAGCGAATTTTCGTAAAAAATTGAAGTATTGCAATAGCGCCAAAAATTGTAAAATCAAAGTTTTTGAAAATGTTCTTAATTGAAATCCGGTTTGAGGCATTCTGAAACGGTTCCTGACGTTTACACACTACCCCACACAGACACACACATACACCACACACCATTCCAGACTATAACTCTCCTTAGGATTGAGATACGAATTCCTTTCTTGCACCTTTAATGAGCACATTACAGTACTCCAAGAATCACTAAAATGGCTCAAAACGGCTAAAAATTGTTAAATCTATAGTTTTTGCAGAACATCAGTCGAAAGAAGTTTATCAACTATGAACTAGAACATTAAATTTTTTATACACAAAATTATACGGAAAAATGTAGTTGAATTTCATTAATATTTTCTGACAAATCGATTTGAAAAAACTGATAAAAAAGCTAAAAATCCAAATAATTTTTGAATCAGAATATTATTTAGATGGAGTTTATGCCATAAATTGGTATTTAACAATAACTTTACATTCGAAGTGCTCAAATTTAAAAACTATGTAGCAATGTATAATACGATCATTTACGAAAATTTGATCATGAGATTATACTCCATGACTGGAACTTTTTACCCTTAGTATCCAGTGAAGTTGCTGGTACTTTGATCTTCGTACGTTCACCCATTTTAACGGGAAAACCTGTTTATTGAAATATTGCAATCGCACATTGGTCGATTTCGACTTGATAATCTCGAAATCCAGAACTATCTCAGTCGGGAGCTGATTAGGGAGTCTAAACGAGAGAGTTGGAAACGAACAACGTAGATTCCACGAGTCGAGGCTCGAAATAGGAACGGGGCTCGTTGGAGCTAATCGCCGCATTTTATAAGCCACACCGAGGAACCCGGGGTGGTTCAGAGACCGAGTGATGAGAGCCCCTAATTATGAAACTTTTGATAAATGTATGATAAAACCTTTTGACAAGGAAGGGAACCCAAAAAGAACAGGTGGTAAAAAGAAGGTAGGTAGATCACCCTGGTGAATAAAGAAGAGGAGTAAGAAGACGAAGAAGGGTGAAGTCGAAGCTGACGGAAGAGCGGAAGAGGAGTGGAGGGATAAAGCCGGGAAGAGGCGGGACCCCGAGATCCCCCTTGGGCTACCCCTAATATCTAATTCTTCGTAATATATAGTTTGTGTCCGACGGTGGAACACCCTCGAGGGCGAATCACATTCTTCTTTCCTTAAAATCTTGCCTCATTGCAAACCTCCGTCACAATCCCGCCTCCTCATTTCTGGGATATTTTATTTTTCCCTCCCGAAGCTTGACGGTATGCAAATTGGAGACGCAGCAGAGTGAGAGAGGCTTTTTTTAAAGTTTCCCTCGGCTATGGGCGAGGGCGAAATCCGTCTTTATATAAATATTTTTCAGATTTTTCATTTTTTGATCCATTTTTTTGACGACTTTCTTTTTTTTTTTCTTTGAAGGCGGAGGATCAACAAGTTTTGACGTTTATTGAAGTTATGACGGTAGGAGACAAACGTTTTGAATGACCGACCGTATTGTGGAGGGAGTTACGAGTTGGTCTGATTCACCCGACGTTTTTGAGACCTGAATTTCAGCGAGAGTTTTTATTGGCGTCGTGAAAATATAACACGGGAACGATCAAACAAAGACAATAAACTAACGCCGCAAATTCCTTGTTAAGTTGGCCAGAGTTCCGTAGCAGAATCACCTAGTCAGAATAATTTAGTGATGAAATGGAGGATTATAGTTTCCATGATCTCAATGATTTTTGAGGATGGCCTAGAAATACCAGAGGCAAGTCCACCGACTCAAGCTCACCTCAAAACAATGGATACTAATCCACATAGATTTATTTAATAGTTGTACTTGATAGCTTTTCTACGCAGATAGTTTTACTCATTGGGGTGACACTGTAGTCGATTTTTGGCCCAAACACACAAATTTTTTTCTTCAAAATTTGTGAACAGAAGAAGAAAGGTTTATTGAGTTTTTCAAAGAGGTGAACAACATTACACAAACACTACATAATACGGGTTGAGTTTACTGTCTAATCTACCGAGAAATTTAGAGGGTAAAATATCAACAGCTATACGAAAAATGAGGGAGTATAAGAAAATATATACCTACTGGGTGTCGCACATTCGAGCGCACCACCGGCTATGGTTCGATTCTACTACTAATTTGTGACTTTTTCAGTCCTATAACATGTACTTTTTAATTCAGGCCAAAGACCAATTTTTTCACTGTTAAGATTTTTTCGCGTTTTCGTCTTGTGTCACTAAAACTGCCATGACTCCCGTAATTTTCAGTTAAAAATCAAATATGATTATACCGTTGAAAAGAGCGTAAGATTTCCTAACACCCTAATGACTTATCAACAATTTTTAAATGGAGTAAATGGATGAAAAATAATTCGAAAGTAAAACATTTGTAAAATTCCAAAAATGGTAACTTTCTTCAAAGTTTGTTTCTCGGAACGTCCCTGACGGAAATTTTCATGCTGTAAACCTAAAAGTTGCAACAAAATCCCAACTTTCTAACGGTGTAGTCAATTTCAAATTTACTTTGTTAATTTGGAGAGAAAAGTATGTTTGTATGTGGAAAAACGTGGTGTTTTCCTGTGAAATCTGGGGTTTTTCTGAAAAATTACCCCTTAAGAAAATACTAGTTTGGGGTCGGTTAGTACGTATTTTTGCACGCTGAATCGAGTGGTAAAGGCCGTATCACACTTGCATTTTTTCCGCATTTTAAACGCTGAAACGTGAAGAAGGCAAAGTGCGTTTTTTCAAGGTCAGCAGCGAATGTTGAAGAGAAATAACTGCAAAAACAGCATTCCAAAAACAAAATTGCATTCCGCCAGAATGCGCTGTTTTTGCAGTTATTCCTCTTCAACATTCGCTGCTGACCTTGAAAAAACGCACTTTGCCTTCTTCACGTTTCAGCGTTTAAAATGCGAAAAAAATGCGGAAAAAATGCAAGTGTGATACGGCCTTAACACTCACAGATCTCTCCAACGCACGCATAGCAATCGAAGAGTGCTGCTTCATTGTTGCTATATAGTTACCGAATTTGTTTATTGGTATCGCGTTACAATTTTTGTCCGTGTAACAAAATTTTTCTCGAACCCCACGGTCGATGTCAGAATGAGCTTGCAGCGTAAATATAACATAATTCACAATTTGTTTGGACTCGATTGTGGGTTGTTGAGGTGATGGCGGAGGGGGGTCCGGACACGACCAGCGAAGAGGTCACTCGGATACGATCGGGTCCGTGTTGAATGCGAATGATCCGGCCCGCGGTTCCGCCCCGGGGACATCATTACCGGGCAGACCTTCATCCGGGTTCCGGACCCCGTCCACCGCCTCCTCCCCTGCGCCAGCGGAGCGCTCCTTTCTATTAGATCCCGGCCCGGAGCTCCTCCAGGGCAAAACACACATCTCACCCCGCGGTGGTGCTCCGTCACACACCCACACGGCCCCGTCGTCCTCACATGCCCGCGCTTTTGTGTGGAAATGGAGCGAAGGGGCCCCCGGGGGCTGGACGCGGTGCGTGACGGAGGTGCTGACCGCATCGATTATGGCACTACGTTGGGTGACCCGAGCAATGAACTGACCTTATTTGGTGTCAGGGCGATTTTCAGGAGACCTCACTTATTGGGAAAGTTAAGCCCATGGAACGCCTAGGCGGCTTTCACACTGCCCGCGATTTGAACGAAGCTAAGCGATGCGATTACGCGCGAAAAAGACAAAACGCCGCGCGAGTAAGGTTTTTAAATGGGAGGAGGCGACGGGTGTTCACACTGCGAGCGGTAGAGGGCGGTTGCGAGCGATTTCGTGCGAGTGGCCTCTCGCAATCGCAAGGAACGTTGCGATTTGAAGCGAGCGATTCGTGCGAGTAATAGATTTCGCGCTCTCCAGTTTGTTGTGCATTGTAAATTATCTTGTTTTTGAATTAATTCGCTCGCCTGTAATCGCTAGCAGTGTGAACACATCATCGCATCGCATCGCTTGGAAGTTCGCGCCTCCATTCGCTTCGCATCGCATCGCATCGCGCAAGGTGCGTAGAATCCAAATTTGAAATGTCCGTCCGCCGTTCGGGCCATGAAAGGCCTAATAATTGACTTAAAAAACCCGTTCTTTCGCACATAGACTCCATTTGGGGTCTAGTTGGTCCTAACGTTTAACCATCCCGATCGCTTTACTCGCATAGATGCTATGGGCCGAAAACGGGCGAAAAAGTGTCTTTTTCGAAGCTTTGAGTGTTAGACTGACGTGTTAAAACTCCAACCTGCTCAACGACAACTGCGCAAGCTAATATTCCACGGTTAGGATAACAATGGGCAGTAGGACTTCACAACAGAACACTTTAGGACCAGATCATGCATGACCACAACTGCACAACCTAATAATTATTATTCTCATGTTCGGACAAAATTCACTCATCTCAAAATGCACAACTTTCAAATGAATATTGATGGAAAAATATGAGTGATATGATAGTGTAAGCGTATTCGGGCGGTGAACCTCCGGTCGTGAGGTAACGAGACCTAGGGAGTACCTCCAGGGTGGCGTGGAAAACTTCCTACACTTGTATTGCTTTCGAATTTCATGTTCCTTCGAGGCATGAATACATGTTTTTTTCTAGGTCATATTTGTGTGTTGATACCAATGCTTTGCCTACGCATATTTAATAACAAATCCTCTCGACTTTTCGTACGTACTTAGATAATGATATTATTAAGGCAATGATTATTTGAATAGATAGGAGGTCAAATCGAGATAAATAAACATACGTATATAATTATAGAAGTATAGGTTGTGGCAACTCGAAATAGGACATGCCGAGGAGTCTGGACGGGACTTATGACGTACGCCAACTAAAACTACAATCAAACTCAATTGAAAAAATAATAAACCTTTGTGAAATAATTTGCAGCATTTTTTATGTATAAGGCCGGAATTCCCTTACGTGAGCCCTACAATGTAGACATACTCCCCTGGTGTGTACTTTCGTGATTGTTTTGACGGATCAAATGATCAGTTTTTGAGTTTGATTTTGATACACTTCCTACCCAGTCTGCCTCCCTTTATATACCGCTGTGCTTTTTTGTGAAAAAATAAATACAATTCTAGTTTCTTATTAGATGTAGGAGTGGATTTTGTAAAAAAAAAAAGAAAAAAATTTTTTCAATTCAATTCTCTCTCTCGCTCTCGCTTTAACTCATGGTATATGGAGCATTTTACTTTTGCTGATCTTGTATGTTCGGTTATAGCACTTAAGCTGGTATATTTGTTCGTTATCATGGGTCAATTTCAGTTTTAAATACTGCCTCTGAACCGCTTAGTTATTCGACCAGACACGATTTCGTGTGTGGGTAACTAGCGGTAAAGGTTAGTCGATTTGTCACCCTTACATTAGGACTCGTTTCGATTACACCTGCGATTTCTTTGTGAGGCGGGGATACTCCACCTTCAACAGTTGTCTTTACAATGTGCACATTAATGATTGTTTGAATATATCAAATTATCAATTGTAGTATTTTACTTCAATACATACTTCCACCCCAGTGTGGCTTCCTCAACATGTCACTATTTCATTTCATAATGACTATGCTTCGAAAATAGGTGCCGCTCCTAAATGCTCAAAATCCACGTTAACACATTAATGTGGGAAGAACACCTTCCCAGAACCTCTCTTGGCGCGCAAAAGATCTAACCAAGACTGACTTCCAAAATCACACTAATAGGTAAACAGAAAAACGTTGTTAAACTAGGTACGATGGTAATTGCGTTTTTGGCGCTTTGGTAATTGCCAAATAATGAGGTTTGGCGGTTGAAAAAGCATATAGCTTTTGCTGATCCCATCTGATAGATAATACGACGTATTCTTACATTTCGGTTAATCAATTAATCAATTTTTGCGGTCCAGACAGGCAAATGCTGGTCGAGTCATCTCCAAACCGCTCGGCTAACCGGCCAGACATGAGTTCGTGTGTGGTAGGTAACTCGCGGTAAAGGCTTGTCAGAGACGCGGGCTCATCCGATCCGTCACCCTTACATTAGGACTCGTTCCGATTACACCTGCGATTTCTCCTTGTGAGGCGAGAAGACCCCCCCCCCCCCCTCCTTGGTCCAGGCAGCTCGAGGTCGATTCACTTTTCCCTTCCCAAGACATCGGAATGAGAGCCCTTAAAAGCATACTCTCCCCTTACCACCACACCCCGTGCCAAACCATCTCCAGTAAACTGATATTCATTACCTACCTACTAATGACAGTTTAGGAAGCCCAATGGAAAAACGGGAGTGCAAGCTCTTAACTCGAAAATAAAAGTTCGATACTCGATTTTTTTCTTCTTTTTTAAATAAAAGAAAAAAAAAGCCAAGAAGAAGAAAAAGAAAGGGAAGACGGTGCATTTACGGAGTGGGAGACTTTCTTGTAAGTTGGCCGACTGCAATCTCTCGGTATAACTCAAAAAGTTGTCATGACTCTCGGCCTTGCGTCCGTGGTGGAATGCCACCGTTGTTTTTGCAGTCCCTATGGGCCGTCCTGCCTGTACCTAACTTCTAATGCACTCGCCATTATACGTCCACACACGTACGGCCGCACACGGACGGTCCCGGACGCACTCACACGGACTCCCTCCATCGCTATTTCTCCCGTGAAAACTCCGGGAGCGGCCGCAATCTTTTCGAACCCGAGTTTCAATCAAAAAGGGGGAAGAAGCGGGATTTCTTTCGAAATTTTTCGAAGTGAAATAAACGGCGAGGACGCCCCTTTTTGGAAAGGACCGCAATCAATTGGAGATGTTATCAGGGTCGACCCTTATTACCGCTGTGAGGGAAATCGAGTTTTCTCAGAACATTGAGATCTAAAGAAGGCAGGTACCGATTAACTATTTACAAAATTATGCATTGGGTGGATCTGACACTGCTCGAAATTAGGTTCTTCAAGTCCCTATTCTTATATATATACCTTCAGGTCATAAGATCTAAGGTAAGAGCGAATTAATAGTTAAAATTCCAAAAAACGCCTAATTATTTCACAGTCTCCATAGATGAGGAAATTATCCTTCCTGTTTTTTTTTTGTTTTTTTTTCTTTTTTTTCCACTTTTGACCCAATGACAGTTTTAATAGACACTTCCTGTACTAGCGACATTGACAAGACATCCTGCTCTGATATATCAATACTTTTGTGTGAATTCTGAAGAAAATGCCGATAACCAATCTACCTACAAATTTCTACACCTGTAAAAATCACGCAAGACGTTTTGTAACTTTATCGAAATTGTTCAAATCAAGTTTTTAGTTAAACGCCGATTTCGCCGTTGTTATTTGTCGACTTGTTTTGTAAACTGCAACTCAATAAAATGCCACCAGATTTTGCCCTGAGCAGACTTCACTGTTGTTAAAGTAACTCCAGACTTGATAATCGTATGACCAACAAGACGGTCATCGTGGTTAGATGGTTAGTTAGGGTGTTTCCTCGTCCTATGTACTTATGAAATTGATTGACTTATATTTTTATATTACTCAAGTATTATTAATATAATTCAATCTATGAGTATGGTCCTTGGATTGAGTGGCGTAATGATAATCAAAATTAGTCCATAATCATAATTTAGTGGTTTGCCCATTGACAATTTCATGTTTAAAGGTTTGAAAACATAAATAAATCTTCAAGAGAAACTTTTTGGTAGGAATCTGTCGTAAAATAGATGTTCATAGCCAAAAGTGTTAACATTCAGTAGATAAAGATGTCTGAATTCTCACACTCTGCATTCTTTTTGACCAACGGAGATATGAAGAAATAAAACGAGATTATGGGTGGAATTCATTGACAAAGCCTGAGTGTGTGTGTTCACTCGCACTCACCTAAATGGAGGGTCACCCTCCACTCACCAGTTGGAATTCATAGTTGAGAGGGGTGGTTCACTCAACAGTTTGGGGCATGAGTTTGACAGTGCACTCAGGAGACACTCAATGCTTTTTCAACTTAAGTTTGCAGTCCTGACAGTATGTTGTAGGGGAAGTTCCCTTGGTTAGAGGGAAAAGGGACGGGAAAATTCCCTCTCACATTCCGCACTGATCAATGACAGTTCTCAAAGGTTACTCTTTTCTTTGTGTTTTTGCTTTTTATTTATTTACCTACTCTTATGTGCCGTAGTTTTTTAATAAACTCCGAACAAAATAAACTATGTATGCTCTACTGTATTACCAGTACCTATAGCTACGTGAAAATAATAATAAAAGTTATCAGTTGACGCACTTAAGTGACCTCCTGCCGTCACTCAGGATATTGCACTGTTGAGCTGAGGGTGAAACTCACCTCAACGCCATTTTTTGTTTATGAATCCTGTTGAGTGTGCATTTGGGTTGCACACTGAGTGTACCCTCAGTCATTTGGAGAAAAGACACCCTCAAGAACATTAAATTTCAATTTTGGCCAATATCTGCTTAGGGTTCAGTGGCGACTTTATTTTATGTTTTCGCCCAAGTTTAAGAATATATCCTGGAGAGAAACTTTTTGGTGGGAATCAGTCGTAAACTTGGAGGTTCATAGTCAGAAGTGTTAACATTCAGTGGGTATAGGTCACCTTTGGCTATTCCCACGCCGCGCCGCGTTCTTTTTGACCAACGGAGACACGAAGATGTAATGTCACCCGTTCCTTGACTATGTCGCAACGGGGTTTACCCATCATGCATCAGTCTTTTGGGAAAAAGACCCCCTCGGGAACATTATTTATTTTGAAATTCCTTTTGAAGAGCAGACGTGAAGGGGAAGGCGACGTGATTTGTGGGTGTAATTAAGTTGACAGATCGCTGTCCTGGGGCAAATCCCCACTTTGACTGTTCACGGCGTCAGTGTGTGAGGGTGCGCGCGTGAAATCCTCGAGAGCTTTGCATCTCTAAAGCCCTTGAATTAGCCTCTTTCAAGAGTGTTGGGAGGGAAAACGATTTAAGAGGTTTCGTTGTTGACAAAAATTATGGTCTCAGCCGAAGTCGTGAAGATGCAAAGTAGGTATCTATGAGTGAAACGGTATTTCGTAACGTGAATGAGTTGTACAAACATGGAATTAAATCAAGTTCTGTGTGCCTGTCATGAAACAAGTACATTTGACAAGAACTGCATGCTTTATTGTGCACTTACGACTTCTATGGTCTATATGTAACCATACGCAATACCGTGTAATATCTATAGCGGCTGTTCGTACAACACTAGAAAACGGCATCTTTTAGAAATAACTACCAAGCATAAAAAGGCTTTTCACACAAAAACATTTTCTCATCTAGCTTCCGAATCTACAACAAGCAGAATTCAAAGGATTGAAAAGAAACATTCAAGAAAACAGTGAAATTACATGGCGAAAAGGTGATGCACAATATTTAGGAGTTTAAAAAAATATTACTTATACTATATTTGAATTTTTATAGATGTATATACTTTTTGTTATTTATTTCTTGGATGATTTAAGCCGCATCTCAACCAGAAGGATCAGTAGACCTAACTGGTTATTTTTTAATCAAAGATTTGATTGACTGATTAATATATACGACTGTAAAAAAAGTACCCCGGAAGGGTGAGCTGTATATATACCTTTCTATCTTATGTAAACACGGACGAATAGTAGCTGATGTCAATGTTAAAAACTATTTAATGTAATCTACTGTGCTAATAGGTTAACAAGTGGCTTTTTCTAACTAAGAAGAGTGATACAAAGCTGGAAATCAATACACATCTAACAATTTTGTTTTTGCCAGCTCAGCATTGACCATCTCCAATCCACTAACAATACTTCCTAGAACATATTTAAATAGCCACTGGAACCAATAGAGGCCTTAATTAAACTTTTCATGAATTAAACTTTTTAGGAAGCTTTCCAGAACATACATAGGTAAGTCCAAAAACGCATAGAATAAAACTATGTCCGAATCATTCCAGGAGTAATCGGGAAAAAGGAACAAGAGCAAATTAACAACTTGATTTTTCAGTAGAAGCTTTTTTTGAAACTTCAAATTTGCATTAGTTGCGACATACATGATTGCTATAATGCTCTACGATTGTTTCCAACTTTCACAAAACCTTCTTGATGGAGAACTTAACCTGCAAAATTGTAATCTTCCCCATTTCGTTGTGTTTATGGTAGCCGGTAAGCCTTTCCTTCTGTTTTCATGGAAACCTGTAACCTCCGTCATGCGGCGCTGATCTCCACTTTAGTCAGAATTGGCAAGTGGAGGAACCTTTGCATGTTCCTGGTAACTTTTGAATTTTTATTTGTTATTATTATTATAGTCATTTTTAAAGATAAGCATTGTGGGATCTTCTTCTTCAGTTGGTCATTGTGCGATCAGGGTGGTGGATTTTGGGGTGATTGGGCTACCAATGGGTTGCAGTGGTCTGTCATGGCTGTTCTGTGCTGCCATAAGTTAATAATTTTGGTCTCATTTTGCTCTATATAAATTCCAGCTGACACTAATGAAGGTTATTAATATTTAAAAGAATTTATTCATACCTATACTCGAATTTGGTGCAGAATTCAGTAATAATTCGCCTCTAGTCTGCAAGTTTGGTAGAGAATTCATGAAATTCACTCATAACCACGCCTGAGATTATTTCCTGAGAGTAAATCCTTGTCACACCCAAAACTATACCAAGTTTCAGTTCGATTCCAATGAAATTTTCAGGGATTGTGCGGTTTAGCTCGTACACGGTTCCCTATAATTTTCAATGCCGTCGAATCAACAATAGCCTGTGCGCATGAGCAAACGTGAATTTCTCATAAAGTCGATTTCTTATCATCTGTACTAAGTGGTCGATTTCTTATTATCTGTTGTGTTTTTCTGTATAAGTACTAGAGAAATGTCCTTTAAATTATTTCCCGATTGATAGAGTAATAACCATTGCGCATGCGTGAAACTAATATCGATTGACACAGCAAAACTCCGAGTCTAATTCTAATGGGACGATTTTGAAATTTTCAGGGATTGTGCGGGATAGCTTCTAGACGGCCCTTTATAACTTTCATTGCCGTCACATAAATAGTAGTCTGTGCGCATGCGCAAACGTTAACTTATTATAACGTCGATTTCTTATCATCTATTGGACCGATTCCATTCAAACTCGGGGAGTAGATGGATATATGTTCCAGGAAAATTCCCAATAAATTATATCGCGATTGGTGGAGGAATAACTACAGCGAATGCGTAAAACTAAAATTGATCGACACATGGGCCGATTTTTATGAACTTTTCAAGGATTGTGCGGTTTAGCTCCTAGACGATCCCCTATAAATTTCGTTGCCGTTGGATTAACAGTAGTTTGTGCGCAAACATTAATTAATTATAACGTCGACTTATCAATCATTTCAAATCGTTCTTCAACTAATTCTATACGTCCATGTTATAATATGTGTGCCCACAAAATTCGGCAAGCGTATTCTCTATTCTGTGATTCTTAAAGAACACATTTTACCTAATTGAAATTACCTGGTAGTAAGCGTGATTTGAACAGAAATGTTATATTTTTGCAGCAGGAGGTCAACAAATCAATAATCGACGTATCGACGAAAAATGAGTTAGGTACCATTTGTTAGGTAATTTGCAGTTATTCAAGTAGTAGGTTATTCAAAAAGGATACATTCATAATTTGTTTTACTTTTTTTCTTGAAAACCCAGAACGACTACTTTGCGAACCCTCATGTGGGGTGTGTTTGTAATCAACAAGTCATTTCCTGCCACTTGGCAGTTTTAATTTTTTGTCAAAATTTTTCCTACAATCGATGCACGCGCTGTACGTGTCACAGTGGTCCCGAAACTAATTTTACAGTGTTCCCGAAAATGGTGTTCACTAAAAGTCTTTTTCTATTGGCTATAAAGGGGCTTAAACACTGAACAAAGTTCATTGTATCATTTGCTCATTATCTCCGAATGGGTCCATCGTGTCAAAAAAAGACAAGTTGTCAGGAAAACGAAGGAAACAAAATGTTATGAGTTGCTCTATTTTATTGACTCTTGATTACGGAATAAAAATTATGAAATCATCTTTTAGAGTTCACAATGTTTACACCTAACACTTCAAGAGGCAAGTAATCCCGCCGATTTTTTCAAAAATATTTTTTATGTTTGATAAATTCAAATGTTTTTTGATTTTTTACTACGCACATCGTTTATCTACTGAAGACTAGGGAAAGTAGGATTGACCTCAACTGACCTCAATATTAGTGTGACTCGTTTGGTAAATACGTATACTTACAATTAATTTTAGTTCTAGCTGCATAAAAGTACGTAAAACAGTACTGTTACAGTAGGTACGTCACAATTTTTACAGTATGGCTACCAGAGGGGACGCCCTTACCACATTTCTTTGAATATTCCAATAAATAAAATTCTGTTTGATTCTGAAAAATGAATAAGTATGGCTGGCACACACAACAAATATGGCTGACAAAAATAGTCTCGATATCCTAAAATCTGATTTGGGACCCCTATGCGATATAGTCGTGGCACATGATTCTGGTATAATTTGAGTGTGACTTACCGGTATCCATAGCAACGAGTGTCAACGTGTACTCTGCCTGCTCCTCCCTGTCCAGTGGCTTCATCAGGGAGATCTGTCCGGTTGAAGAGTTGATCATGAACAGACCCCGGTCCCCCTCTTTCTCCAAAAAGTAGCGCACCTGCACAATACAAAACAACAGTGGATCATGCAGCATGATTGTTTGAGCGAATTTTTGTCAATTGAATGGGAAGTCTAATGCAATGGAGAATGGAAAGGAATGGAAGAAGTGACTATGTAACGAAACCTTAATTTTACAGGGGCACTAAGAAACTATTACTAATGATCACAAATGCTTGAGTGACATAGGCCCTTCTTCCATTGGGAAAATTATAAATCACCATAGATACAACTATCACATTTTTAAACGAACTGATAACATAGGCCCTTCTTCCACTTCAATTTCTTGCACTTCTTCATGAAAATCCGATTTCCCTGACCTCTATCGGCCTTGTTTACAACTGAAAACCACAGGAAATCTTACTCCACAAGACATTGGCCCTTACTTCATGAAAAACTGGGTTTCGTGAAGAACGCCCTCCTTCCGGACCCCCATAAAATAAGTTTTATAAAAAAAAAAAAAATAATAATAATAACATGTTCTAAATAAAATTCTGCAATTCAATCTAAAATTTTTAATTTCTAGTATTTATGTAGGTTTTATCGATTTTTCAGCAGATATTAATGGAATTCAAGTAAATGAATTTTTCAGCAAAACTTTGCGTTTACATTTGTTATTGTTCTAGTTCATAGTTGAAACATTTATTTTGAGTGATTTGCGGCTAAAAAATATAAGTTATTTTATGCCGTTTTTATTTTTATATTTGTTTATTTAATGGTTAAAGCCGCACCTCAACCAGAAGGGTCATTAGCGGCATTGAACAAGGTGTTCAAAGCACTGCAAGTGGCACGATTCTAAGGGGGACCATGAAAAACCGGCCAAGGGTCAATTTTGGAGCTCATTTTTGATCGAAAGTTTCTCCTAGAAATTTCTTTTCAAACGCTTAGTTTCCGAGTAATTCTATTTTGAAGATTTATTTCGTGTTTTCGACCCTTTGCCACTAAAACGATCATAACTCCCTTAATTTATTGTGTAAATTCCAATTTGAGGATACTGTTGGAAAGAGCATTAAATTTCCTATCAGATAGATGCCTGACCTTTTTTATGAATTAAGGTTGGAGATATGAAAGAGCCCTCTGAAAAGAAAAATTTTCCAATTTGGGAAATCTTGAGTTTTTCCAATCGGGAATTGAACAATGAAAATCAATATTTTTTCTAGGTGCAGTAACGTGATAAACTGCGCCAAGATCTCCTCTTT